>WAAE01023879.1:178738-248389 GCA_013400495.1 Nicator chloris
GCGGCGGCGGCGGCGGCGGCGGCGGGGCGGGGGGCGGCGGGAGCTGTCAGATGGCCTTCCCCGGCAGCCAGCCGCTCTACCGCACCTCCGGGGCCTTCGTCTACGACTGCGGCAAGTTCTGAGCGCGCCCCGTTGCGGGGACTCCGCTCCGCTCCTCTCCGCTCCGCACCGCGCCACCGGCCTCCGCAGCGCCCGCGGAGGGAAGCGAGCGCATCACGAAAAGCTTTTGTACAGAGACAGCCCCAAAGCATGTCTTGGTTTGTTAAAGGACAGTGTTACTCCAATAACACGTAAGTTTTTTTTTTTTCTAATTGCTTTGAGAAATACTTTTTTTCCCCGCCCCCCATCCCGCGCTCTTCCCCGTCCCTTAAGGTATTGTCATGCCCCGTGTTTAAAAGGGAGCGAAAAGTCCAGCGTAGAGTACCAGCTTCTCTCCCCCTCCACTTCCTCTTCTACAAGGACTTGTTTTAAAATGTAAATTGCGACATAGTAATTTATTTTTAATTTGTAGTTGGATGTTGCGGACCAAACGCCAGAAAGTGTTTCCCCCTTTCCTGAAAAGTGACGTTAAAATTGACTGAAATGCTGATTTTTTTTTTCACTCTATATAAAAAGGGAAACTGTATTAATCTTATTCTATCAATATTTTTCTTTTTTTTTTGTTGAAAATATTCTGAAGGTATTGCATTGTTTGTTTATTAATAAATTACCATTCAGTTGGAATGATCCTTTACACGTCTGTATATTTTAATGCTTTCATTTAGAGAGAGAAAAAGAAAGAGAAGGAAAAGGGATTTCATAACTAACTTGGTCGCTGGAACAGCTTGTTCCCCTCCGCACAAATTCCAAAGACCATTTAGGAACTGCCAGGTCGAAAAATCCCTTTTTCAGTCTCTTCTGCAATATGTTCCACTTAGTCAGCTCGCCTTATCCGCTAGGAAAAAAATACTTTCCCATGGCAGCTCTGAGTTGGCAAATAAACAAACACGTTTTCTTAGCAATTAATGGCAAGACCTGGAAACATTTGACCATACACAGTAGTATGGCGACATTACGTTGTTTTAAATAATATGCCTATGTAAGGATATATTAAGTGATAACTCCGAGGTAGAAGTGCATGCACTAGATTCCAGCCCATGTGTAACTGTATATGTCGAGCTATCGATGGCTCTCTGTGTGTTTCAAACGTATTTATATCTAGGATTTACATATGTACCTATATTTAAAGAAGGGTTACATATTTATTTATAGTTTCGTATACGAATTGCATATTTTTCTAAACTCCAGTGTATAGCAGATGCCAAATAATCTGTAGTACGTGTACTCTTAAATATAATGCCAGCATATAAATCACTGCTTCTTAGAATTGATAGCAAAGCTTGCAATCACATCGGTGAAGCCGCTTCTGTAACACATGAAGTACTATTTTGTTTCGGGGAGGGGGGAAGAATAGTTGGGTTAAAGGGTACTTGTACAGTCTACCCTTACACCTTTACAGCTCTGCATTACTCCCGTCCTTCAGGGACGTTACTGGTCTGTGTCTCAATTGCTCGGACTGAAATTATTTTTTTAAATATTTTGTGTGGGCGAATTTTTCTTAGATAGTTGTTTGGGTGCTGTTTTGGTTTGGTTTTGTTTTGTTTTTATTTTTGGGGGGTTTTTTGTTGTTGTTTTTTTTTTCTTTCTTTCTTTCTCACCTCCCTCAGTTTTCCTCACACCTGAAAAAAAAATTATATTACCAGGGTAGCAAATGAGTGCTCCACAGACTGGCATCTTGTCATATCAAGAATCCTACCTTCTGGAAATTTTGCTATTACGAATCTATGGTCGATGGGGATCACCTTCCCCCTTCGTAAGTAACCACCAAAATGCAATAAATCCATTAACTTAAAAGAATCAGCCTTGTCAGTCAGACTTGGAAATAGGTTTATTTGATTACAGATATTTAAGGCCTAAAATTTGCTTTCAAGATAATAGTTTCCTATCAGAATCTCTTATCTAAAGGCAACACTTAGCAGTAATTGCTGTTGCATTGTTAAGGGTTACGCTGTAAATAAATACAAAGGTATTTACAGTTCAACCTTATTACCTCGCTTTTGAGCTGTGCTTCCCTTCCAAAGCAATAGTCCAATGTTTAGAAAACCCCTTCAGCGGAGGGAATGAACTCGGGGGGAGTGTGTCATCTCAGAACGCGTTGGCTTAGAATACGTTTACTTAAGTATGGCATAGCCTCTGCTTTTTCGTTCTAGTACCTCTGCAAAGATTACCGGCCTTATTTACATTTATTTGTTTGCTAAGTTGAGTAAGAGAACCTCAAACGCTTCATTGCTCGGTTGTGGTAAAGAAGACGAGGAGGACAAGCAAAGTTGAGCGCCTTCGCTCCGGGAACATATTTTAATTGCTGCTCCCCGTTTTTCACCAGTAAAGGGAAATGAAATGTTACATATTCTCGGTCGGGCTCACTTTCTGCTCCCCATCGTCCCCCTCCCAGTACCGAGCGGAGGGCAGCTAAACTGGCGGCCCCCGCCCACCGCCGCCTCCTTGGGAGCGGGACTGCCGGGCCAGAGGCACAGCGGGGCTTTCACTGCCTTACGCCCCTGCCCCCCCTCGCTGGAGAGGGGACCCTCGGCGGGGTAGCTCCCTGTGCCATGGCAGATGGGTTTGCCAGCGGGGTGGCTGCATAGTAAGACCATTCTTGCCCCCCGTCATGTATTTAAAATAAAATTTAAAGAAAGCAGAGGGTAGAGGCGATCGAGTCTGCTATTAGCCTGTTATTTTTGTTGCGATCAGGCGCCGGTTTTCCTGTAGTTTGGGTTTTCTCAGCGGTCTGCAGCGGTAGGGTGTTTGTGGCGAAAATAAATACGGGGGAAAGCTGTTGTTAGCCCGGCTTGTTTAATAACCCGTTGCATTGTCAGTGGTGCTGCTCGGCTGGGGAAGCTGGGGGGGCTGTGCGTAGCTTGAACAAGTGCCGTGTGTAATTATTGCTAATGCTCGGGGCGGCCCGCGGCCCTCTGCCGCGGGGCGGCCGCGCAACTTGCGCTACCCGTGGCCCTGGCTGCAAAGGGGGCGGGTGGCGTGGGCTCGGCGAGCCGGGAGGGCGGCTCGCAGTCAGGGAGGGGGCAAAGGGAAACTTCCCGCTCGGTCGCAGGTAGGTCGTGTCGGCATCTTCTGCCCCCGGAGGGGATCCCTTTCCTGAAGTGACGTGCGTGGTGGCAGCGGAGGTCACCTCCTGCTTCTCAGTGCGACGGACTGGCTTACCGCACACGCGTCCTTAGTCTTGAGTTTTAAAAACACTGTTTCATTTATATCATAATCATAATCATAACCATAATCATAATCTTTTTTTTCTCCCCCTCCGCACAGAAATTGATCACAACGAAAATAAGATTAGCAGTGCTGGCTGTCCCCGCGGTAGGCAGTGAAAAGTGCCGGCTTGGCGGCGGGAGGCGGCCCGCCGGGCGCGCAGTCCGGTACCGCGGGTCCCTGCGCGACATTGCATGGATGGGGGTCGGCAGCTCGGGGCTCTGCCGGGCCGGAGGCTTCGGCATGAGACATTGTGGCTGCTGCTGGGGGTGGGGATAGGCCGAGCGGCCTCCCTAGAAACCTTTCCGGGCTGGGGCGGTGTAACTGGGAGGCACAGAGCGGGGCATCTGCCCGCGGGCCACCATGAACTGCGGACAGCGGGGCCCAGCATGGGCCACGAACCCTAGTTCCTCTTGTGCTTCCCTCTTCTGGAGCACAGGAGGCAAACCCGAGCGTCCCTTCTGACCTGTAATTGTCTCCCAGCAGAACCGGGCCTGTCCTGAACGCCAAAAGAGATGTGGTGCGACCTTGGGCAGCGGTGGGCACGGGGTGTGCGCCCGGTCAGCAGCTGAGAGGTGTCCCCATAAGGCCTCGACGTCTGTGGTGGCAGCCCCTGCAACAAACGGGGACACTTGGCCCCAGCCATGCCTGCAGAGAGGTCCTTTAGGCGGCAGGTTAGCATGGCGCTTTGTGAGTTTTTTTAGCTAAAACTGTTTTTTTTTTTCCAAACTGTCACTTTGCTTTTCGTCTGTGATAAAACAATTTTTTTTTTTCATCAATTTGAGGAACCATTCTATTTACATGGTGATTCTGGTGGTTTCTCACTTGTGCTTGCTCATCTGTCACTTAAACTGTGGAAAATGTAGAGAGGAGGAATATTCTCCTTTCTAACTTTCCTCCTTAGAATTTCTTCTTGAAGTAATTACAGTTCCTATTGTGCTCTGCAAAGGTCATAACAAAAAATAGCAGAGAAGTGCATGCAAACAGTGGAGAGGACATGGATTAAAACCCCTTGCCTATCTCCACAGGCCAGGTCAGATGGAGAACATGGTGGGGCTGTGTTGTGGATGGAGCCATTTAAGAGAGTGGTTCCAAATCGGCATTTTATGGTATCTGGGGCCCTTTCTGATAGCCAAGAAGTTCGGGAAAGGCATTTCGAAGTTAGCAGCTATTTTCATAGCCGGCTTAAACTTCGTAGCATTGTTGGTAACTCTGGGACTGCAGCGTTTTGACCAGCTGCCTGTACACTGCTCTCACCTCCCCAAAAATACTCCGCTGTACCAGGACGATCTTAGGGTTTCGCCATGTCCTCTGGAGTCTTGGTTTGGACGTTTCGGGCGAGTCGCGCACGGCGCACGCGAAAGCCGGTGAGGGTTTTGCGGGAGGCTGCACGGAAAGGTGCGGTGGCGCACGGTCGGGGGCTGCGCGCCTGTCCGCGCCCAAGTAGAGATGAGCGTGAGGTAAGAGCGCACAGTCTTTATTACGTCGTTTGATTGCGTAGGCAAAAGCGTGTAGCGCCGAGGTGCGCACATGGCTCCACGGCACAGCACAGGAGAGCTGCGGTGCGGCCTCTGGAAGCTCTCCCCCGTCCACTTCCCGAAATCAACCATTTCAACAGCGATGGCTAACTGAACATTAGCTTTCAATTAATTTCACCCGTAATATAAACTCCTCCACGTACTCAGTCATTTTCCCCCGAGTCCCCTGTGCTGGGATCCGGCGTGTTGGCTAAATTCATCTGCACTTTGAGGTGCGCTGATCTTTTGATTTGGTTTTTTCGTGATTTTTGGTTTTGTTTCTGTTGTGGTTTTTTGTTTTTTTTTTTGTTTTTGTTAGTTTGTTTGATTTTGGGGGGTGGGGCGGAGGGGGTCGGGGTGTTTTGTGTTTTGTTTTGTGGATTTTGGTGGGGTTTTTTTTGGCTAGGAGAGAGATGAACACGGAGGTGGGCGCCGTCAGGGCATTCGAGGGTGAGCTGTCGCTGCGCGGGAGCGCAGGTAGTGCGCAGCCGGGGTTGCGCGGAGGGCGAGCTCAGGTTTACGCAGTAAGCTACGGAAGAGGCTGCTGTGCCTGAAGAGTGGTGAAAGGGAACTGCTCGGAGCTCCCCGGGGACGCGCGCGGGTTTCGATCCGCTATCTCGGTCGCAAGCCCACGGGCTGGGAGGGTACCAGTCTCCATTCCCGTACAGGTTTCCCCCCAAACTTTTTTTTATCCTTTTCCCTTCTGCCTCGCCTGTCCGGCGTCTTGTCTGTTGTGAATCCGCCCCAAAGGTGGTGCGGTGCCACGGTGAACGTAGCTCTCCTGGTTTAATTACGCTGGGGCTCATAAAGCCATTCGCTTCTTTCCAAAGTAATAAACAAACGTCGCGTTAGGTCAAGATTGATGGTGTCCATGCAATAAAAACGGGCCAGGTCAGGAAGGAATAAAATTCAATCAGAGCTCGCGGAATCATTTTTCAGGGGACAGAGAGACAGAAAAGGAGACGGGGGTCAAGGGAGACGATGTCGCCATTCACAACACACCAGCCGGGAGGGAGGAGAGTGAGGGTTAACGAGCGATTGTTTTTTATCAAGCGGAGCCTAATTGAACGAAACAATAGCCGCATGGTGGGGGGGGGGGAGGAGAAGGTCGGCTCCTTACCCGGTAGTTGCGGGGCCGGGCGGCAGCCCCGTACCCTGGTGGAGGCACCAAGGACCTCTGGCAGCACTGCTGTGCCCCCCATTCTGCCTTAAAATTATACACACTCACCTGGGACAGCGGGCAGGCCTTGTCCTAGGCCGGTGCTGGCAGTGCAGGTAGCGGTAGCAAAAGATCGGGTGCCTGGGGGACGACACTGGGAGACCCCCTCATTTCCTAACGAGGCGTCCTAAAAGGCCTGCTTGGACGGCCGGAGGAGTAAGCCCCAGATCTCCCAACAGTAACTCTGGCTGGTCCGGCTGGAGCGGGAGCCCTCGGTACCATTTGGAACTAATTCCTTGAGTGTAGTTCGGTGCTGACGCTTCTGGCGCCCAGCAATTTGGCAAGAGGCTGCGAGGTGGTGTTGGCCAGACCCCCGACCGCCGAGGGGTGTTGGGCTCGGAGGAACAGGCCCATCGGAGGGTCGCGGTGTTCAGGGAAGAGACAGCAGCACAACACCGCTGGGAAGCCCCTGCGGTCCGAGGGACATTTTTTCGTCCTGGCCTGCTACGCCAGTGTTTTGTGCTGCGCGGGCCGAGGAAGCAGCCGGCAAAGGTTCCCTCCCTCCGTTCAGCAGGCAGAGTCTTTGGGGGGTGGGGGGATTTCTCCCTCGCCCCCCCAAGCCAACGCATCTGTTGCACACACCTCTGCGACCTTCTAGGCCCGTAACTTGCGCCTTGCTTAGCATGCGTGTGCCACAAAATAATAGCTTTAGAAAGCACTGGGATGGAGAGAGAAGGGAAGGCAGCCCGAGCTACCGGTGAGAGCTCACAAACTCTCCGGCTGAAAGAGAATTGGGTGTTCGACAATTTTTTTTTTTTTTTTTTGCCCCCTAAACAAACACAGCTTGAAACGACTTGGGTGGGCAGAAGGGAACAATTTGTGAGCCAGAGAGCAAGTGAGCTGGGCAGGCAGCCGGCCCACAACTTACCTGCTGGAGACTTTCACCTGACCTTTAGGTGTCAGGGGGCTTGGTTGTGCCGTGTATCGCCCCACGTTCAGGTCAACTGCTTTAGATTGCGTTCAGCAGAATTAAAACAACAACAATGAAAACCCCAAACTGGAATCCCCCCTCCTTTCCAGCCCCCATCACCTCTGGGGAGAATCCAGGAAAACCAACACATTTAGAACCATTAACTCTTAAAATAGCTGAATTTCCTCCAGTAGAAAAAACGCAAATTATTGCACTCATGAGTTCAGGATATTTATATATTATATGAATCGATGAATAAACAGGTCATATTACTACAACCATCATCCCTCAGAAGGCAAGTGCTAGGATCAGAAAAAAATTGCCATAAACGTTTTTCCCGAAACGTTCCTGGAATTTATTTACTTGCCAGAACATTTAAGCTGCCGAGTTTAATTTTTTCCTTTTTTTTTTTTTTTTAATAAATATTTAAAATAAGGAAAAAGAAGAATGTTTTCCATTGAACGATAATATTAAAGTACTGATAATATCGTCCGTAGCAGAAGAGAATTGTTTAAACAATGTCGGTGCTTGCAAGATTGCCCAGTATAAATACATTCCCAGTGCCGTTTTGATGCGAGTTTCGAGTGGAACCCTATTTTCTGTGTGTGTTCTGTATGTGCATTTCCCCCGGCCCGATTGTGTAAACAGGCGGAGGACACGCCGCCCTGCCAGCCCCGGGGCCCCGGGCCGGGCATGCCCGGCTGCCCGCGGCGTGGGACGGGGCGCAGGCGGTGGGACGGGGCCGGGCGCTCGCACACACACCTCGCCCCTGCCAGCGAGGAGCTGCCGTTTTCCCCAAGCGAGGATTTATGAAAGTGCTGGCGGCCAGCGCTTCTAGCCTCGCCTCTCACGGATGGGATGGATTTAAAAACGAATAACGAATTGCAGAAAAATTACGACTTTCTCCCGACGCCATTTCTCACCCCCCCAGGCGCTCCGCCGGGGGGGTGGGACGGTGATGGAGCGCGGAATGCACCGGTGCGAGCTCATTAGCAAAGCAAAGGTTGCAATTAGCGTCTGCTGCTGCGAAGCGACCTCTCCCCCGCCCGCCTCTCCTTAGCCCCCATCACTAAATAATTGCAAAGTATCTGTTGATGTTTTTCTTCCACCCGTCAAAACGTTGGAGCCCTGCCTGCTCCAGGGCTCCGTCCTGGTTTTGTTGTGTCTGGAGACAATGCTCCGCCAGCGAACCATCAGAGGTGAAGGGGGGTCACAAGGGGAGGCAGGAGCGCGGCCCTGCGGGCCGGCGGGGGCCGCCCCTTGCCGCCCACCCCTGCAAACCTGCCACCCACAGGCGGGAGGGGCAGCGACCCCCGCCCGGTACCCCTCTCCTTGCGCTGCTCAGGGGCAGCCCCGAGCACGCCTTCCCGGCCGGGCGAGTAGCGGGAAGAGGATGTGACCCTCATGTCCGCCCGGGGGGGACGTGGCTGCTTTATGTGCAAGGCGTCGGGGGAAGGTGGTGGCGGCGGCAGACTGTTACATTCTCCCAATTTACACCCAAATTTTATTTTTCTAAATACCCTTGCAGCGCTCGATGCGTCTCCGAGAGCGACCAGAGCCGGGCCGCAGAGCCTCTTCCCACCACCACCCTAAGCCGGCGTTTTCGTGCCCGAGGAGCGGGGCTGCGCTGCCTTCAGCCCCCGTTTGCGTTTACCCTTCGGGCTTGCGCTCCAAGCTTCCAGGTGTATTTTTAGATGGCGCTGGCAGTTTTGCTCTGCGACCCCGAGGAAAACCCCGTCGCTTTGTCTCGCCGGCCTTCCGCACCGGGGCCGGGGAGGAGGGCGGCGGGCGGGCCGGCTGTGTCGCCGGCGGGCCCCGGGGCAGCGCCGACCCTCTGCCCGGCCCGCTGGCAGAAGTGGCAAGGGCTTGCGCTCCCGTGGGGCCACGCCACCCCAGGGCGCCGCCGCGCTCCTTGCTGTCTGCAAGCCCACGAGTGGCCAGCGGCCCCTGAGAGGCCTCAAGAGAAGGAAAAAAAATTAAAAGGGGCTCTCGTGGTACTTTTACCTTTGTCAAGACAGGTTCCAGGGGAGGGCAGCGGCCCGCATGGCGGAGGCGAGGGGCTGAGTTATGGCTAAGAGACGTGGGGCGGCGGCGGCGGCGGCGGCGGCGGCGGCGGCGGCGGCGCTGACAGGCGGCGGGCGCGGGGGAGCGAGCCCGGCCGTCGCTGCTCGTAATTCCTGGAGCTGCCGGGCAGGGAGCCGCAGGCAGGGCCAGGCCGGCCTTCCCCACCGGGCCCCAGCCCTCTGCAGTCCACTGGGCAGGAGCTGGGCCCCCTCTCCTCTCCCTGCCCAGCCGAGTCCCCTCTTCCTGACGCGGGACACTCCCGGGCAGCCCCCACCATCCAGCGCTGCCATTGCTATCCCCCTTAGCCTCGTAGCAGCGACGCAGGGTGAACTCTCCGCTTCCCACGACGCAGTGGAACAGGCTGCCCAGGCGGGGACCCCCGGCAGGGTCCCGGGCCCGTATTCCCGGCCCCGGGCAGCGCAGAGTGTCAATAGTCTGGCCCTGGCCACCAACCGGCCTTTCCCCTTCGGTGCCACAGCCGTTCCGTGAAAGGTTAAACCCACCTTGTCTTTTGCTTTGTTCGGTGCTGCTGCTCCGGATGGGTGGAAGCTTGCGACAGACGAGAGGTACTGGGGGCCTGCTCGGTTATTTACTACTGGAGCTGCTCTTTTCCATTAACGAAGCTGCGGTGTCTCCATATGAGACCACAGACGGGCAGAGGGGGATGTATCTTTCCAACCTGCCCGCAAAAAGCGCTTGACATACACACGAAACTGATGTAGAGAACACAAGTCTGTAACTGGTGTATCAGCTACATATACCGTATCATCTCTCTAAGTCGAAGCTTGTCAGTGGTTTGCTTTGTTTTGCTTATAAGTTATTATTTATTTAGTTTTCAAGACTTGGTCCCGTGGTCAAAGAGCAGTACTTTAGGAGCAATTAAGAATCAGGCAGGAAGGTAGTGTTGGGGGAACCGAAAAGCAGTTCGGACCTTTGCCAAATGGTAAAAAGCAGGGGGGCAGTGTGCATTTTGTCCTGTCATGACCAGTACCTTTTTTTTTTTGGTCCCTACAAAGGCAGCAGAAAACCACCCAGCACCAGGCCACTGCGAGGGACCGCTTGGTCTAGAATCAGTTTTCGCTTTCCCGTCCTTTTCCCAACTTGTTCCCCAATATAGACAGAGAAACCAGAGAATGAAAATGCTTCTCTGGAGTGCGCTACAGTGAGACATGCCAAAGAAAAAAACCTTAAGTCGAAGCTCCCAGTCCTCGGCAGAGGTGTGTAAACTAATATTCAGATGTACCAGCAAGCCTGCCAGCGAATCACTGTAAGCGAAAAAATAGTTCACAGCGATACAAAAATGCCTTGTCATAAAAGCGCTGGAATACTTCTAAAAATTATTATTCCGTTCGCCACCAAAGACCCGCCACCCGCAGCCTGTGACCGCCTGGCCGAGGCGCTGCGGAGAGGGCAGCCCTCGGTGCGGCCGGGCAGGCGGAGCTCGCCCCCTCCCCTCCGCCACCCGCCGCGGCCCCGGAGCTGGGGGCAGCGCCGGGCACGGGAGACCCGTTCGGCCGCGGCCCCGGGGTGTGCGGTGGCAGCCGCAGAGCACAGCCGCAGCCGGGCGGCCGCCCACGGCACAGGGGCGAGCGCGTCCTGCAGGGGCTGTGTAGCAGATCCACGCCGTGTGAACGCTGCGGGAGAGCGTAGCTAATGCAAGGACATGCACCCACGGGAAGGGAGCTTAGTGTAATTTTACTCTTAAAAAAAAAAAAAAAAAAAAAAAACTACANAAAAAAAAAAAAAAGGGCGCAGCCGCGGAGTCGTGCCCGTTCGAGGAGAAAAACACTCAAGGAAGCTTTTTATAAATATACCTACGGGAGGTGAATGGCAACGTGTGCGTGATGCCGTGGGGAGGTCCAGGCCTCCGGACTGAGTGTCCGCGACCTGCTCGGACAGGCACATTGGTCTGTGCTGGAGGAGCCCCGAGGGCGCCGCGGAAACTACGTGCGGGCTGAGGAGCCTCACGCGTGTGGAGATGCTTGGAGGGAGCGCAACAGACATCCTTCTGTCTCTGCGGCTCCCTCTCCTCTCCGCCTTACGAGGGCTCGTACTGTGTGCACCTGCAGGAAGGGTCTCAAGCAGCGGCCGGGCTACCACGTCTCCCTTTCCCCTTTCGCGCTTTCGAAGGAACAGCCCCTAAGGAAGAGGCTGCTCCGGTTGCCCGGGCGCGCTCTCCTCCGCTCTGCGCATTTCCCACGGCGCCTCCGGCAAATGCTGCCCTTGGAGACCGGCGCACGGAGCACCCTCCCGGCTCCCCCTAGGCTGTTCTTGAGCTCCCTCCTGTCACCTGCATCACTTCCATCATGGGACCACTCCCGGGCATAGCTAACCCCCCGCCCCATCCCGCGATTGGCCTCCTTTTAACATGGGGGTCCCCCCTATACGAAGTTAAAAAGCACGAGATGCACTTCAAGAAAGTGTATCTCCTGTATGCCTCCCTCCTGTGCGTCTTGCTTTTTGCTCACTTCCAGGCATAAAGTTAAAATGATGGGAGTAATTGATGGGTGGAAGATCCTAAACCAACGGGAAATGTATGGGCTTGACGACCTCTGGATAACCCAGGTACCTTGGCACAAAAAGCAAAAAAATATTTACTCACCTTCAAGTTTCTTTTTTTTTAAAGCTTTTTTATTTATTTTGTTTTTATTTCTTAAGTCATCTTTTGAAATGGTTCACACTCCTGTCTGAGGTTTAATTATAGTAAGCAGGAAGAGGGTGGAAGGGGAATGGGTTGATTATTGGGGGAGGGGGTCAAAAACCAAAACACCCTAATCTCCCGGATTGAGAAGGTGCTGGACAAAAAGGCTTTCTGTGACTCATGCACACTCTGAAATGAAGATCTGAAAAACATACACAAGCCCCAGCTTGACTGTTTTGAAAGCGATTCCAGCAATTAGGAATTAATTCAGCATGGTCAAAAGGCGATTTCACTGCAAGTTATATCAAGTTATCCAAACTTTTACAGAGTTCAGGTGCTGGAAATGGGCTGCTGGGGTGGAGGTAAGGCTGCAGGAAAGAAAAACAAGGAGTGTTCGGGAAAGGCAGAAAGGGCAACCTCTGGAGCAAGGTCTGGAGGCATGGTGAGCCCGTGTTTGCACCAAAGGTCTGCTGATGTGGAGAGGGGAGGAGTTGGGGGCAGGGAATGCTTTGTTTCTCAAATGGGATTAAGTACAAAAACTGTGCTGGAGGTCCTAGAGAATAGAAAGATGAGTCTCAAAAATGAAATCAATGGGTTTGCTGGGTGATCAAGTTTTCAGGTATGGTATAATCCTACCCCAGTTAATGGCAGAAAACAGATTTAGCCCAGGCAGAGCTGACCCTGGGACAATGTGTGGGGCAAGAGGCACTGGGAGGATGTAGAGGGTGGAGGCAGGAATAAAACTGGTCTTTTACACACAGGCAGGCCAACAATAAAACCATCACAGGCAGGGGCAGCTGCCCATCCTGGTGGCTCATGACAGTGCTAGCCATGGGTTGCATCTGTGGTGTGGGTCCTGTGATGCCTTCCGGGCCCAGCCAGGGCTCAGGCATTGGGATTGTTCCTCATGAGCTCCACGTCAGCATCCACCATCTCCCTCACCAGCTCCTGCAGGAAGGAGAGAGACAAATGAGGGCCCCAGTGCAGGGAGAAATGGGCAGCATGTCAGGAATGCCCCAGAGCATGACAAGCCCCCCTGGCCCCCAGAGCAGAACAAGGAGAGGATGGGGCTTTGTTGGGCCCTGCCCACTGCAGCCCTGGCCCAGGCCCTGGTGTGTCAGTGCGCTGCTGTGCACTGGGGTGCCCATTGCTGCCACGGTGTCTGCTTTCTTCAAAGCAAGGATCCATGCACAGGCACGGGAAATGGGCTATCTCAGGGTGCCCAGGTCACCCCACACAGAGGTTTCCCGCTCCTTTCCCCCCCACTGCGAATTGTTTTTAGAGGACGTGAAGACCCAGCAGGTACAAAGCACGCCAGAAAGGCCACTCACGTCAAACGTGACTCTCGGCTTCCAGTTCAGCTTTTGCCTGGCTTTGGTGCAGTCTCCTTGCAGAAAATCCTGTGGAAAAGAAGAGAGAGGCACTGCAAGGACCGTTACCTTCCCTGCCCTGATGGCTTCCCCATTGCTCCTGCTTCCCTGTGAGCTGAGCACGGGCTGGGCCCACCATTGGACTCTTCCAAGGACAAACTATTTCTCTTGAAGATGCAATTTTAGTGGAAGCTCATATGCCTATCAAATCACCAGGAGGCAGCATCCTTTCACCAGGCTGTTTCAGATGGAAAGAGTTATTCTTTGTTTGTGTGTACACAGAGGGCTTGAACTCCAGCCTTACAGCCATATAACGGTGAACAGTTTATATGAAGTTTTCGTACATCTTAGTCATGTTAGTGAATGAGCTGATTCAAATTCTTTCCCCCCCATTTGTTTAAATAATGTAAATCACAGAGCAAACATGACAACTAGCCTCTTTCAAATAAAAATATGATCACAGACAAACGATGCTGAAAGACTGTTATGGATATGGGTAGCCATGTGCAACACCAGTAAACATCCAGCTTTTGAATGCCTACATGTTTTTTATGAGAGTATTTTGAGTATCCACATGCAAATAAAAGTCTAAATATCTCATAAATGAAAATAAATTGCCTTGAAACTATTACAGAAACCAAGACTTAGGTCATGTTCACCTTACTGTTCAAGTATCCTTAAAAGTGCTACCACACCAAAACAATCCCACAACCAGTCATCAGAAATAATGTAACAAAATTAAAGAGACAAAAGCTCTTTTAACTGCACTTCTAATTGAATGCAAAAACTGGCCGTATCTTTCTTTAAAATTGGAAGACAGTGTTTAAACAGTTAGTTTTTTCCAAATGTATGTGTTGATTGAAAAAAATATATAATCTCTTCTCACCAGTTGTGTGTCTTTGTAGCAATAAATACTAAAATTGTATCTGTCTAGGTTTAAAGAAGCCCAAACAAACCCAGCTTGGTTACAGAACAACAAAGCTAAGGCTGAATTCTCCTCTTGCATTTGACTTTATGGTGGTAACACAGCAGGCTTTCCAGAAAAAGGCAAGGACTGCTTTTTCTCTCCCTCTTCCACCCTCTGACCAGCGGTGGAGCTAAGGAGCATTCTGTGAATGTAGTTTTTTTAACTTGTAATGCTGCATGCTACATTTTTCAAATGCTCTCTGTTCAGATGCGGTTCAGATCATGTTAACTTCCAAAATCACCTCATCCTGTGCAGTAAAATGTAGGAAATTCTTCTTCATAATTGTGCACAAGAAAGCTAGACAGCTTGCTTCCAGGAGCAGAGGAAATCCACCAAAGGAAGTATGGCACTGAAGAAGGGGATGTGGAACAAACACGTCTGCCGAGACTTATTCCAGGCAGCAGTTTTACTAGTTCAGTCTTTAGGCTAAAAAACATTTCATCCTGCCTTCAGAAGAGAGTAAACAGATGGTTCAGAACAAAATGATATGACAATAAAAAAAACCCGCCATAATTTCCTTAAATTAGACTAAACGATTTCCTACTGCAACCCTATAATGGGTTTTTTGAAACTGCAGCAGACATTTGAGGCCAAGTCATGCAAAACTGCATCAACTTGAGGGATCCCCTGGAGGGTCGTGTGAATATGGATTGCAAAATTCTGTTTGAAATGGGAAAGACGCCCACTAACTTTGATAAAATTTGGATCGGACTCTAATGTGCTCATGGAGGTTTGTCTTTTATCTGGAGTTCAGTTAACTTTACATACGTCTGTATATATATGTGTCTGGAAACAAGGAAATCCTTCATAAAACAATAATTTCAGTATAAAAACAATTGCCTTTTATTCAGCCCTAATTCAAGCCATTAGCTAGAAGTGAAGTGTTTTAATATTACCTAGTTTTAAGTCATAAAAGCTCTATCATAAAACTTAGATTTTAATTTTTATAAATGCTATGTAAGTAAGTTTTACATCCACAATCTTTATATCAAAAACATACTTTGAAACTAAGCCTTATCTAAGATATTGGCTTCTTATTAAAAAAAAACCCCAACAAACTACGAGGAAGCACAAAATCAATTGCCATGCACTGCCGTATGTAGCTGCATTCTGCTTTTGAACAGCTTGGGAGCAGTCTTTTAACTGTCTTGGACAAATGCTTTTTCTTAAAACAGATTATGTAAAAAAATACCTAATTCCAGCCCTTTATTGAAAAACATAAACACTTATCTGCTGATTAGGCCAAAATAAGGTTGGGGTTAGGCACAAATCAGTCAAAGGGAATTATTTGCAGTGCTGGATTATACACAGAGATCACACAAACAACTAGTATGTTGAAGCCATGTAGATATAAAAACCCTCGTGTTTGTCCTTTAAAAATTCACAAGCTTTAACAATAATTCAGTAAAGGTGTTAGGACATAATCTGCGAGAAAAAAGAAAAAGGGGAAAACAATGGAAGCTTTAATATATATGATAATACAAATTCCCCAGCTGACTTGAGTTAAAAGATTTTAAGAGGCTCTCCTGAAAAAGTTTGTGTCCTTTTGAGAAACACAACTTTGTTAATTTACTTGGAAAGACAAAATATCTCCTAGGCACTTTTTAAAAGGTTCACTT
Source organism: Nicator chloris (assembly GCA_013400495.1). NCBI lineage: Eukaryota > Metazoa > Chordata > Aves > Passeriformes > Pycnonotidae > Nicator > Nicator chloris. The sequence continues at coordinate 194,349 of WAAE01023879.1, forward strand.
ACAGAAGTTACTAGGTACAGAGGCCAAATGAAACCATAATATTAACACCATATTACACCTCAAGCTCAAGGTTTGATTTTATACTTATTAGCCAAAGTTTCAACACTGAATGGAAATGATGACTGGAACAAAGCTATTCCTGATTAAAGGAATAGCTTTGTTCCAGTTATACTTATTAGCCAAAGTTTCAACACTGAATGGAAATGATGACTGGAACAAAGCTATTCCTGATTAAAGGATTGTATTGCAGTCATGTTTCCTGTATTTTTCTACAAGTAGCTCATAATATGAAAACAATAAAGTAATTACAATAAAATAAGAATATGAAAAAAAAAAAAAGCTTCTCTTGGAACAGAATGACTGCTTGTTTATATTGTTGAAGTCTTTCACTGAAACCAGAGATGCATCTGTCAGGCTTCCAAACGGGAAAAATCCACAAACAAACCCACCATCCAAAAAAACCCCTCTGGTACATCCATCATTAAAGTGTATTAATTTTTCAGTACCAGGGCATCACTTTCTGGAACTACAACCAGATCAGAAAGTGAAGAAAGAAGAGATCAGATTCCACTGGAGAAAATCTGGATTTTTATTGTTTTGGGGGTGAGGGGGTGGGGAGGTGGTTTGGTGAATTGCGGGGTGGTTCTTGAAAAAACAGCTGCTGCTGAATATAAACTGCCCCATCTTCTTGTTCCTGATGGAAAAGCACCTAACGAAATGACACCACTTCATGTTTTGTATTCCTGCTGGATTACTTCTTCTGTGCCATTGTGCTTTACATGCTGACAGGGAAACAAAGCCCTTTGACTCTCTGAAAACTCTGAGGGTTTAGATACTGAGCTAAGAGTCTGTAACCCTGAAAACACTGATTAAGGCTTTCTGTTGTTTTTACAGCACTCAGATCATCATAAAATCAAGCCTTTGCTTTTAGTTATCCATTTGGTAAGGAATATGTCCTTATTTTCCATGCAAGCAATTAACGTAAGTGACTAGTAATGACAAGTTTTAACGGCACACTAAGAGTCAGAAACAATATCCAGGTAAATATTTAAAGGGAAGGAAGATGGAAAAGACAGCAGTCAAATTCTCTACTGCCACTTAATATGAGCAAGTAAATTCTCCTACAGCTTTATATGCAGCTCACTGTCATGACTGCCTCTCAGGAAGAGAATGAGTTCCTGTGATGTGAGTTTTTCTGTTTTACATTTTCTGCAACTGAGGCTGTGTAACTGTGTAGAAAATACCCCATCATTACAAAATCTGCTTTTGTGATGATTCAATTTTGTTGTCCAAATGCACACACACAAATGCATACAGAAAAGCGGCAAGAAATTTGTTATGCAATGTGGTAAGGCATTTCTAAATTTGGTTTTTAAACCATGAGACAAAAATGTAAGATATTTTAATGTAAATATCACATTTCCCAAGCTCTTGTTCTGAGTGTCATTGCGACTCCTATTTTGCCTTGTGCAGTGATTGATCTGGTTTCGCTGTGCATTGTATCACTGTCTTATTCAATTAACTTTAACTGAAAATTTAAAGCCTCAAGACAACGTAAGAAAAAGGAGACAGTGTGGCCTGAAAGAAGGCCAAGGCTTCCTTTATTACTACAGCTCAGCTGACTCCCTTTCAAATGTGCCTTCACTGAAGCCGGCACCCAGTGCCAGCTTTTGCTTTCTCTTACACTAGAATAAAACTGAGATCAAGTCCTCAGTAAAACACCTGTGATGGAATTGTGCCCAGATCTGCTTGCTGAAGCACAGACAAGGGTTTACCTCTAAAAATAAACAAACTTGATCTAAGCACACAAGAATATAACAGCATCTGAAAAGCAGGCAGGGTTATGTTCACAATCAGCACTGCTGCTTGGAAGGTGATTTGTTACATCAGGGCTCCCATAAGCAAAGAGCACTGACCCAGCTTGGTGGAGGCTCTGGCTTGAGTGTTTAGTCTTGCACTTTTTTGCTCAAGATGTTTTTTCAAAAAGGATTTCAAGAACAGAGGGGCCAAAGTTTCCTGCAAACCCCACTAGTGTTTTAATTTTCTTCTTAAAACCATCATCTTTTGGCTTTAACTGATCCCATTAAAAGAAAAAAAAATAGATACTTGATTAGACTGCAGTTGTGTGTTTTCATCATTACCATAGAATCCTAGAGTGGTTTGGGTTGGAAGGCACCTTTAAGCTCACATAGTCCAACCTTCTGCACTGAGCAGGGACATTTTTAACTAGGTCAGTTACTCAGAGTCCCATCCAACCTGACCTCAAAGGGATGTTTCCAGGGATGGGCCATCTTCCACCTCTCTGGGCACACTGCTTCAGATGCTTCAGTGTTTCACCACTCTCACCATAAAGAGTTTCTGCCTTATATTTTGTCTAAATCTACCCTCTTTCAGTTTAAAACTCTTACCCTATTACCCTTTGTCCTATCACAACAGGCCCTACTAAAAATTTATATCACAGTAATGTATATACCAAGGTTTATCTTATGAAATAATCTCCCCATTTTGTACTTCTTGAAGTATTCTACACAGCATTTTTTACAGAGGGTTCAAGTAGTAAATCTCAGAGGTAACACCAGCCCCACAGTACATATGTGCATCTGCTGCAGCTTATTGCTTGGAGAACAGCCTTGTTGAAGTGTTGCAAACACGTCAGGAGACTGCATGCAGGAGACTGCTAGGCAATTCTTTCACCATCAACCTTGTCCCCCATTCCCTAGTGTTCCACCACTGTTGCCACCAGGCCCAGGGACATCATGTCTTAACCCAGATGCAACGTTGGAAAACAGTTACTGTGACTTCTTCTGAGCACTCTGTTAAGAAAAGTAGAAATCTCTCACTAAACCAGAGCTGCAGAGCCTGTAAACATGTGCCTTACTGGTGCAAAATTCAATGCACGGCTCAGCCAAGCTTGGATCAAACCCCAGAAGGAGTCACAGTAATGAGCACTATGTCTCCTGTGCGCTGCTCTGCGTGTTCTTCTGAAGATCCATGGGACACAGAACACTGGCTTGGCTTCTTTGCAAAGGGTAGTATTTGTTATAATATCTATAGTAACAGGGTTGAAAACCCTGTATAATTATAAAGCGAGACTCTATCTCCATAGTAAATGTGAGGAGACCGAAGATAAAACATATTGAAGAGCGAAGCTCCAGCCTAACAAGGAGCACAGTAAACATCTCCAGGAATTTAAGATGAGCCAAAATGTGTTGTCGCTCAGTTTTCATTTTTTCTTTCCACTGTTCTTAGAAAAGCAAAGTTGTGGAGCAGTTGAGGTACCGAGGGAATAGAAGAATGCCAGTGAATTTGGTTCCTGATCTAAATTTGTTTTAATGCAGCATGAACAGACTGCTTTCCACTCTTGGGTCAGCAGTCTTTTGCAGAAAGACAGTATTGTTCACAAAGAACCACAGGAAAAGGCAAAAGGCAAAAGCAACCAATAGGCTGAAACTCACATATAATTAAATGCCATTGAAAATAAGAGGCATAATGTTTTTTTTCCCCTAGCATGTTTTCCTATGCAAATCCCCTCCCTATTCAGAAAGTTTAATCTTTACTAAAACCATGTTGAGGAGGAAGGGAAGGGGAAAGAATGACTTGAGGAAAGGACTGATTCTGTGCGGCGCTGAGCCCCTGTACATCCGATGGACCTTGGCAGGCTGCGAGTGCTGGGCATCTTTAGGGTTAGGTCTTATCTCGGGACCCCCCTGTACTCCAGCAATAAGGCATCAACACAAACCACACAGTCAATAAAACCTGAGCACAACCTTCGCTTTTCCGCCAGGAACCAGGGGCGTTAGAACAGCGGCTTTATCTTATCATTTTGATAATCTTTAATTTGACCAGCTTCCAAAGGGTTAAGGCAAATGAACTCGGAACAGCAATAAACATTAGGGCGATAATAACAGTAATGGAGCTCCTCTCCCTCCTCCTCCTCCTCTTTCCCTCCCTCCCCTGCGCCTTTTCCACTTCGCTGCTGCCTATCAGCCCCAGCCGAAGCCGAAGCCAGACCTCTCTTTCAATGACAGGGGGTGATAAGAGACTCGAAGAAAACAGCAAGCTGTCTGGTCTGCTCAGGAAGTCGGGGACGGGTGGTATTGTCCATCAGCGGGGCCACGCGGCGGCCGGAGGCCGGGAACAATGCTGCGCTCTGGGGAAACGGGCTCCTTCAGCGCCGGGCTGGCAGCCCCACGGCCAGCGCCGATAAAGCGCTGAGGCCGGGGGAGCCGGCCCCCAAAGGCCGAGCCGGAGGCGGTGCCCCCGCTCACGGACGCGGGGAAAGCCTGCGGGGAGAGACCTCGGCCCCGGGGCAAGCACCGGCGGGGCTGCAGGCACCAGAGCCCCTCGCAGGGCTGAGCAGTACTCAGATCTGTCCATTTGCCAAGCGAAGCCTGAGAAAACATCTTGGCCAGTGGCCTCCCTCGAGCCAGATAACATTCCTCCCGAATTACAGCCCGATATCCCCGCGGCCAGTGCTGAATCTCACTCGCTTTGGATCCGGGGCTGAGCGCGCTCACCAGGAGCCGTCCCGCACTGCTCTGTGCCAGGGCATCCCGCTGCAAGCGGGACCACGGCGGCTTTTCAGGCTGCCATGCTTGAGGCAGTCCGAAGAGCGCTGCCCCCGCAGCAGGGAAAGCCGTGCTGCCGCAAACAGCAAAATTCCTGCAGCTGGCTGCAGGGAGGCGAGTGCTTCCCTCCCTTGTAGTTTGTCCCGAGGCCCAGTTTTGCACGCCTGCGAAGACCTGGAAATTGTTCCCCGGCCTGGATGTAAGTGCAATTGTAACCTCAGCTCACGGCCCTGCAAAGTGCCAAAGCAGCTTCCGAATGGTAAGATCATTTCTACTTCACAGGAATCCTTCTCCTAAATAAGCAGGGAATTTCTGGAGGAGAGGACGAAAATCAAACCCACTCCATTTGCCATATACAGACCATAATTATGATAGTTCAGGTATTACGGCTGGACACAATCCCAGAATCAGAGAAAGATTTGGGTTGGAAGGGACAATAAAGAACATCTTGGTTCCAACTCCCCTGCAATGGGCTGGGACACCTTTCACTACGCCAGCTTGCTCCAATTCCCATCCAACCTGGCCTTGAAGACTTCCAGGGATGGGGCATCCACAGCTGCTCTGGGCAGCTTGTTCCAATGCCTCACCACCCTCACAGTAAAGAATTTCTTCCTGATACCTAATCTGAACCCTCTTACAGTTTAAAGCAATTCCTCCTTGTCCTCTCACTAAATGCTTTTGTATAAAGTCCTTCTCCAGCTCTCTTGCAGGTCTCCCGTAGGTACTGGAATACTGCCCTATTTCTGTCTTCTTTTCTCTAGGCTGAACAACCTCAAGTCTCAGCCTGTCTGCACAGGAGGTGTGCTCCAGCCCTCTGACCATCTTTCCAGCCCTCCTCTGGCCTTGCTCCAGCAGAAACTCTTCCTTTCTGATATGTTGTACCAGGTCATCCAAACACACACATCACAGCTAAAATCTTTAGCATGTTTGCTAAAATGCAAACCAATAATTATCGAAGTAAGATTTTCCTACTCTTATAACAAAATAGAAACGCTCTTTGTAAATGCTGGTTACAGGTGGTACGACTCCCACTGACTTCCACTGCCCTGTAGCCTGGCTGCTGATGTGTGAGCTAACCATTCCACGTTTCAAACTAACCTGGGCATTAAGAGGTGTCTGAATAATCTGGATTTTGCATGACATGGTTTAGAAGCATTTGTGAATTTTCCTTTTATGGCAGAGGTATGGAGAAGGTTGTATAAGAGAATGTTTCTGCAGGCTCCCTGGACAAATGTGTCACCTGCACATCACTAAAAAAACCAGACCCTGTGAGAAATGAACCTGTTTTATACAGATGGAGATCAGCTGTAGTATAGGAAAAGAACAGGTTTCTTATCTTTTCACTGGTGCCTTCAAGTCCTGCTTTTTGCTCACTGTTCAATGTGTTTTCTTCTTGCTTTACCCGTTCTCCACTCTGACAATATTTTGGGGCGGGAGAGTAAGATAATAATGTCCTCATCATGTGTGGTTTTATGGTTGCATTATGTATATTTAGGTGAGGGCATGATATTTTAAAATTTTTACATGTAATGCTCACCTTTTTTTTAAAAATCTGCTCTTACTAGTTTTCTCATCCCTCCCTACTCTTCCCATTTTCTGCAAAGATCAGGAAATCACTTTGCACTTTGTTTGATTTCAGCTGGGTTTATTGTGCAGGAATTAATGTCTTTTTCAGCTGTCTTTGCTGACTGACATGTCAAGATGAATAGGAAAACTGATAACCCCAGCAATCCATGCTGCTATCCTACTTAATTTCTTCTCTTCTTCCACTAAAAATACTTCATTTATAGCAACTAATATTGGAAATGTAAACAAATTCAGTTATCATCTCTGGTCAAATATCAAATAATAAGTAACAAACTAGTAAACATTAGGACAGCTATCTTGTATTCTACTTAAAGATATTTATCTATCTACTTTTAGAGCATTAAGCAGCAATTTAATGAATGCAGATCTATGAACTCAGGATATTACTTCTTCATAGAGTTATTCTTTTTCTTGTACAGGATGCATTGTTTGTGGTGATTTTGCTACCCCATGAACATTCACATTTTTGAAAAAAATCATGGCATTTGTTATGTTAACACCAAAATAACATTAAAATACTTTTTTGAATGGTGTGCTGTTATATTTGCCCTAATAAAAATATTACATTATTCAAAATGGAATCTTTAATCTAAAGAGCATGTAATTGAAAATTCCTAATTAAAACACACACATATATAATTATAATTTATAATTAAATAATATTATAGCAGCTGTTGTCGTCTTTGCCCTTTTTTCACCTCACAACCTGAAGCTGAGCAGGAGAGATGACACCCCCTTCCTTAACTCTTACAGTGTTACATGAACCTCTGTCCCTCTGGAGGTTGTGGTAAGGCTTGGGAGAAGAGGACAGAGAGGAGAAGGATATTTCTCTCTTCCTGTCTTTCTCCCTGCTTTGGATTCACTAGTACATAAGAGTTAGCATGGAGGATGCTCGGGTAATTTCTCATTGTTCAAAAATAAGTGGTAAAATACTCCCTCCCTGCAGCATGGGGGATGAAGAAGGGAGCTGCCACTTCTCTGGACAAAGTCACAATCTGCCTTTTACTGCTGGCTGTTTTTTTAGAAGCAGCCTCCCTCTGCAGTCATAAACCCGACCTAATTTATGGGACGCATCACCTTATCCCCTACCCCTGACTGCATTCCAATTTCTCAATAAAACCCCCATCTGAGTTGAAAACCCTTTTCAAGACAAAATATCTGGAGAGAATTTAAGCTGTGAAAAGCTTCAAGGGAGCTCAAGAACTGAGATCTTTTTACCCAAGGGGGAAAAGAATTCCAAGTCCCCATATGGAGGGGACTCAGAACACGATACTGTGGGGCTCCTGTCCACAAAAATGAAGCTATCCTTGCCTGAACACAGTTACAAGACAAGCAAGAGTCCACTGAAGGGTTAAAATAAAACAAGGTAGGATAATTTCTGATGCTGAGTATGTCCCAAATGTATTCTCCTGTGCACTTCATAGAGAAGGAAGTCCAAGCAGTGGCCTTTCACATGACATCATAAAAGCCTAATTTATCACCAGCCACCAAACATCTAGAAAATCATAACATCCTTTCAGGAAAACCATGTGCAAGATAATCAGACTTGCTTTGATGAAAGATTTAGTGCTTGAGTCCAAGAAGGACACTACAAAGAAGAACCCTTTGCAGGTAGTAGCACACAACAATGCATGTCACATTTAATGCTTCAAACTCACACTTTATTCATTAAAAAGCGTATGCATTTCCTGCCTATAAACAAACATCTTTTTACCCTGCATGTGTGTTCAACCAAACCTGTTAAGATAAAACTCTGGTCACTGGTTAAGTCCAGACAAGATAGACAGCTGAATCTCTCTTTTACAGATGAAACACATGCTATGGCTGCAAATAAAGGCACTGTGCTCCCCATTCCCTCATCTCACAGCCCCTTGCAAGTGTGTTATGGATGTGGGCTGAGTCTTGCCACAGCTTGTCATAGCTTTGGAAAGGATAAAGTCCTCCCAGCACACTCAGCATCACAGCTACGCTGAACTGAGGGGTGCATTCCCCCTAACAAATTCCAAAACATTCTGCCAAAGACCTTGTCTCTCTATCCACTGTTCTGCCTCATCAGTTTTTGGTAACTGGTGTGACCTGACTGTCTTGACGGAAAAATACTGCTCAGCAAGCACTATATTGCCGTAAAATCAATTGGTTTCACATTCGCAAATGAAATCAAACAAGTCTGCTGTTTGCGTTGATTAGGCAGACAAAACAGAGGACAAAGCAATTAATGAATGGCTACAAATAGCAGCTACACGGTGTTCAAGATTTCTTTTTGACTGTGATGTAAGTTTGTTGGCGTGAATTTAAAGATTCACAGATTCCAATTGCCATGCAGTTCACTAATTCTTAATAATCTGACCCCTTAGGCTCCTGCTGGTCAATGGCCACAGGTTCTTCTGGTCTGACTGGAAAAATAACCGGATTTTCCACACCATTCTTGGTAGTTTGTTGTTGCATATTCTCTGATCTTCGTTAATAAAAATAACTTCCTATTACATTTCCTGCACAGGAAAGTCTGGGGGGAAAAAAATCGTAGTTTTTCCTGTGACATCTTTCACTTTCAGAGCAGGTATTAAACTCACCACACAATCTCCCAATAAATCAATAAAATGAATACAACTATTTATTTTCTTTTTAAAGATCAGTATTTTGTTTTCTTCCATCCCTCCCTTACCTTGGTATTTAATTTCTCTCACTTTTTTTCTTGTTTAAATCTTTCCTGTGTTTTGGTGAAGTTATTTCCCTGCAAAACCTCATTTATCTCCTTCAATTGTAAGACATATTTCTTTCCTAATTTGATGTGTCTCCCAGTCTTTCATTCAAGCTTGTCCCGTTTCCCTTTTGAGCATCAATCTCCCGCTCATAAACATCATCTTAAACCTAGCCTTACTTTCCTATCTCTCCTTCATCCCCAAAACATGTTACCTCACACTGAGATTTTGTTCTCTTCTCCTCATTTCTACTATAGTGTTCTTTTCACTTGAACATTTTTTCAATTTCTTTTCTCTCTGTATCATCACAGATTTGTTCCTTTTTCTTTTCCAGTACTCAGTCACACACCAGCTTTCTCTTCTCTCAAGATTTTGTGTGGAACATTGCAGGGTTCTGGGAGACAATTCATATTACTAGTAACACAGCAGAGATTTGCTGACAGGGGCTGAAACGACGTTGAAATAAGTTTTAAAGAAGCAATAAGATATCCTGAAGCTCACAGTGCCAATGTAAGTAGGGGTAAAGAGCATATTCATTGACTACTATTACTATTCACAGTAGCTGCCTGTAAAATTCCACAGATCTGGCACTGCATTAGCCATATACACTTTAAAAGCGTGGCTAATATGCTCTGCTTCTTTCCAAAGCATCACCAAATGCATATACCACTTCTTGAGATCTGTCCTCTCAATGACCTTCTCGTCTTAAATACTTTCAACTCTAGAAGAAAGGAGTTTTGGATCTGTTACCAAAAACTTCTTCATTACTTCACCCTGCAGCGGTCAAACATGAAAATCTTCATTACAGAAGGAAAACAGTTACCATTTTCTGCTGGTCCTGCCCTACTTACCAAACCTTTTTTAGTTCCACAATTAAAAAGCAAACAAACTGTGCAGACATACACAGCAGCAGGCATGGGCTCAGAATACTCCAATGTTTTCACCTGTATAAAGTTTAAAATGTGAGAAGCCTCATCAATCACTTGACTCCTTTACAAGGAAAGTGTCTCTTGAGACCGCTCACGTGCATTTATTGCCAAGTTTCAATGTGAAAGACAGAGCTGTTCCTCAGACAAGCAATCCTATTTTTCATTCATGTTTTGGCAGGGCAGAGATGCCAGGTAAGAGTCCCATTATGCATTGCACAAACACAGAAATGGCAGCCCTTTCTCCAAAGATTTATCAAAGTCAAATATCATCTCCTGGAATATTCTGTTAGAATTCATCTACAGCTGTCATCTCCTTTTCAGTGCAGGTCACTAGTGAAACCTTCTGGTTTGATTTACTTTCTTTGACATATTCCAGTGTAATGGCAATACATATGAACACACAAAGCCAGGAATTACAGAACTTACATGTATCTACCAAGAATGGCAAAAGCAGCTGAAGAAAGCTAGATAAATATCTTGGCAGCTTCATTCCAGTTGTAACCTGAGCAAGACTTCAGCTAGGTGTGTTACCACTTAGACAATACAGAACTGCTTCACAGCAGCATAGCAGTGACAATGAAGGACCACCAGAGAAGATATGGATTAAATGTAATTAAGCAACAGTAAGGACATTACCATGGCAAGAAAGCACTCTCACCCCCATTCTACGAAGCTAGGAGGCAGGATGATTTAGAGACTTGACCAACACCTTGGAATGAGAGGGAGGAACAAGAAGAGAATCCAGGCTGTATCCCACCATTTCCCTCTGATGTATAGCTTACTACAGACGAAGAAGCCAAGCATTCACATCGCATTGCATCTGGCACAATTTGCCCTGTGTAAGTTCTTGCCATTGATTTGGCAGTAGTGAGCAACCCCCCAGAAGCAAACTGCTCCAAGGATGAGTGATCATACAGCACCTTGATGCAGCAGGTGACTTATTTAACCACAGATTTCTCATTTGTCTACAGTTACATTTCTGTTTCTGCCCCTGGATTTTCTTTTATAGGGTCTTTCGCATAAATATCAAATACTCATCTTAGCAACACTAAAAAATTGCCATTGCTTCCTCAACTTTTCCAACCCAGGCTACTATGATTGACTTGAGAGTAACTGAACTTATGAGTTTATTGGGCTGTCTTTCTGCTCTAAAGACCTAATTTTCAGATGAAAAACACCCAAATAGACCAACTTTTTGATACAAAGACGGTATCTTTTTCAACTAAAACCATATACATTTTAACTGCATATTTTGCAGTGAAGTCCCATGAACTTACTATTCCATACAGGCAGTGACCTGAGAGAGCTCTTGCTTTTCATAGCATCTTTTGGCATAATTTATATTTAAATAATAACAGTCAGGATCATTTTCATCAACACGAGAAAAAAAGAAGTTCAGATCTAATCAAGAGACAGTTGTCTCCTGACACTGCCTGCTCTATGCTTGCTTGAGCACGTAGGCAGCAGCTGGCACTTCCACAGCTTGATCATTACTAGTGCTCTTCAAATTATGCCTGTCACACAGGTTAGGAAAACATGAGTAATTAAACATAAACAGCGTCATAAAATAATAGTAAGAAAAAAATTAATAATCATCCAAAAGAGTGTTTGGGGCAACTCCCTACAGCACCTTGGATTTCTGCCCCTTCTGCTCAGACAGTTTTCCTCTGTGTACTTTTTAATGATTTCCTTCATGAGTCCTTCAAGGCAGAGAGGTTTGTACAGGCGGGAAGAAAACACACGTACTAGAACCGATGAGAACAGTGATATGCAAAAAAGAGAAATGCCAATTAAGTATTCCTCAGCTACTGCAGGCTGACTCTGAATCGCTTATGGCAAGGCCTTATGCCTCGCTATGAAACTGATAGTTTGAGATGCATGGATTTGAAAGGATTTTAAATGCAAAATTTCAGGAGCTGCTTGTTCCTTATTTGAGCCATGCACTACAGCTGGTCACCTGGTGCAGTATCTATCTTCTGGCCCATCAGCTGCTTATACCAAGTTCAGCATTTAAATGATATGGAGGTCAATGCAGAAATTCTGCAGTCCTGCAGCCTCGGCAGTACATGTAGATGTATGATGCCTTTTGCTCGAATGGTCCACAACCAAACTAATTCCTAGCTCAGTTCTCTTACAAAACCAGCATAAAACAACAAAACAATAAAGACTGAGCCTTTGGACCATGTTATTAACAACCCTAAGCAGGCTGTTGTAGCCTATTTTTGTGCACATGGTTACTGGAACTGAGCATGCAATTCTGGTAATTGCATACAAAAATGACCAGCTACATGAGTAACGGGACATTTGTCATCTGCAACTCTTTCTGTGTAGGAACTCTGTGAAATGTGTGATCATTCATGATAGCAGACATGCAAATGCTATGTAAGAGCAGTAGTGTTTTCAGCTGCTTTACATTCAGAATAGTTATTCACATATTTAACTAGAAGATGCAACCAACTCGATTTACTCCCACTTGGTCTGTGTTTTGCATGGGTATGAATTAGACAAAGTACAATGTAGGGAAGACTCGTGCCTGTCTGCATAAGAAGAAAAATAAGAGAAGGAACATTCATAATGTTGAACACATTCAAATCCACGTATTAAAAGAACATTCAGAGATGGTTGTTGTTCTCATTAGGTAATTTTTGCCCATCTGTGCACCTCAAGTTATGCATTTTCATACAAATTTCAGCATCTCTCTGAAAAAAAGCTCTTCTTCCTACAAACCCTGAGTGCTTCAGCTTCAATATTCAAGGCTGAAATTGTTTAACTGACCTCATCAGAGGTGCTAACTAGCATACTAAAAGTATGCCAGCAATTCAATACACCTGCTCATGCTATCTAACAGAATATTTTTTTGGGAGAATTGCTATTTCTGGGGTGGAGGGACTTGCACATTCTCATGCAATCTCCCACTGAAATCATCAGGAGCCCAGCCAAGAAGTGACTGAGTGGGCTAAATACAGCCCAGGTTTGTGATGTTCATCACCACTGCTGGTAGCATCCCGCCAGGCTAAACTCATAAATTTGACAGTAGGAAGAAATGAACTGTCCCCATGTGCCATTATTCTTGCTCTTTATATGTCTGCTTGATTTAGTCCTTTTTCCACTAACGTGATGTAAAGACCACTAAACTCAACAGCAGATTTTCTCCTTGGCTTCAGGGCTCGCTTTTAGCTCTTTCTTTCTCAGTATCAACAGATACCATAGGAGGCGTATCCAGCTTGGTTCCTCCTCAGATCAAGTGTTTTTGGATATTCCCAGTATCTCCAGTTGTGGTTATTTTAATCTTCCATTTGATGTTTTTCTACTACACCTTTCTTCCCTTTCACCATTACCATCCTCCTCATCTCCTTAAAGGCTCCACCCACTGTCTTCCTATTTCTCAGCTCAGTGCAATCCCCATCTTATACTTTCCTAAGGCTTTTCTACCTTTGACACATATGAATATACTTCAATCTTTGGTCACATCTCTGAAGAGGGTGTTCAGTTAAGTTGGCTCCCTTCACTAATCAGCTTTGCAGCAGGGTTTGCTTGCCAGGACTGGGGAAAGTTACACTCAGATTCATTAATTAAGATATAATAAACTTCATGTACTATTTAGCAATGAGCCATATATGGCAATTAAAAAAAAAAAAAGGTAGATGAAACCAGAGGAGACCCTCTACTCGTTTATGGACTCAAAGTATTTCTGGGAAGGTCACAAATCTCCAAGATATCTCCACAAATTAGATTTTGCACTTGGATTTCTAATTTAGCTGAAAGATGTGTAAAAACACATGCAGGCAGACAGCTCCTTGGCTGTACATCTAAGGAAGCTCAAAGCATAAATTATTACTTCCAAAGTCAATTGTAACTTATGCTCACTAAATTGGCTCCAGATCCACCCTTTCCAGACAGTAGTATAGGAATAATTTATTCTTCTGGTGAAAAGCACCCATTTTAGCTAAACCACACCCCCATCTGGGAGTCTCACCAGCAGGAGTGCCAAAGGCAGAGGGATTCAGAGGTGCAAAGGGCTATTGGAGGCTGGCGGAACAGGGGTGAATAAAGCCCAGTATGTAATAGTGTCTGTCAGCACGCTGAAACATATAACCTCTCCCTAACACAGGGGGTCCACAACACAAATCCAAGAGGAAAATTTGTTCCTGTGGTTCAATCATCACATTAGATGAAGAGGTTTCCTCACTTTTAACATCCATTTGATTTATACCAGAAGTCCTACGGATAGTGGTGAAATCATTGCAGCTTTCTGCATGTTTTGATCTACATCCTCAATGTGCATCTTGTTTTCTCCCATCGAGAACGTGCTGTACATAAATATGGTACAAGAGGTTTGAGAGCTCTGAGTTTAGCCATCTACTCCAAATGCCAAGTTAATTGCCTTACCAGTGCAGAGATAAGAAACCCACATAAACTAGGAGTTTTTATCTCACCTGTTACACTGGAAACCTGAGTTGAATGAGGTACGTGAGTTCAGCCCCTCGCAGTGGCAGCGGTGACTTGAAGCGATCTGCGCCACAGGAGAGTTAACATTCCCATGAGAGATTGCTTCACTAGCTATCTACAGAAACACTGACCTACATACAAGGTTTTTCTTTCCCCAGGTGAACTCCTGCATCAGCAGCTACCCAACAGGAACCTCCTCATGGGAGATCTTTAATAGCAGTAGCTGCTGAATGAGAGGGAACTGCAGAAACACACTTGTTGCCAAACTGTGCATTTAGTTGGAAGGAGGAGAAACAGATGGGGAAATCGCTCTTCAGACAGCGTTTACTAGCACAATCAGCACCTGAGGCAGCACTTATCCAGGTGCTGAAATTACAGAGGTAAGTTTTACGATGAGAAATCTATTCCTCGTATGACAGCTATATTTCTCATCATGGATCATAAAAAGTAGATGATCTATCAGATAACTACTTGATTGCAACGTGCATCACAGTAAAACCATCAACCTTCTGTTTTGTTTTATGACCCTGGTTACATCTGGAATGCTTGCAAGAAGGATGCTGATGTTCGCTTTGGGTACAAACTGACTCAGGAAACTTACTGGTTTGCTACTTACATGGTAGCAGATAGTAAGAATAAGGAGGAATGATAGCAGGAATACCTCCAGTTTTGCTACCAGGAAGATCACTTTACTACTACCAATATAATTTTATTGAATATTCTTCTTGGACTGGACCATAAAGAGGATTCTTAATTGTCTAACACATTTCCTTTTCAATCTAACAAACTATTCCTTTCAGTTGGCTATTTCCTGTTACAGTATAGATCTTTCCCACAATTACTAATTTAATGATAGTAATGAAGCCAGTATTTGTAGAACTCACCTAGTTTCATATTTCTATAATAACAGTAATTTCTTATCTTTACACAGTATTTGTTGTCACATAATTTCTAATTCTTGTCCCCCTGGAGGCAGAAAAAAAGATGAAACTACTATTCTAAGGTTGCAGAGCAAGCCACAAATAATATTCCTCATTTATCTAAGAGTATGTAGTAGAAATGTGAGATGCATTGTAAGCAAACCCCTCAAAGAGATATGTTACCAAAACCAATTTTTGCAAAAATGTAAAGATTTGCTCTTGGAGATTGTTGTGATCTCAGCAGAGCGTAAAAATTGGACAAAAGGTTGTTCCTGCTGATGTGCAGTCTGTCTCTTTGCTTGGCAAGGTTACAACTCCATTAAACAAAACAAAACAAACTAACCCTCTAGTCTTGCACAACTCTGCCAGGAGGACTTGCAAGTTCTCTGGACAATTGAGGTTGCTCTGAAATTGTGAGGTTGATCCATCACATGTTGAAATCAACAACACTGAACCATAGCTCAATATTCAAATCAGTTTTCCACGCAGGAACAGCATGTCTGTAACAAGCCAGGACATTGAGTCACTTCATTCTTGACCTTAACCAAAGGGGTTAAAGCAATATATATTTCATACTGCCCTGCAGAAGCTCATCTGTGCTTGGTATTAGCAAATAATTTCATTCATTCCATGTACCAGACTTCAGTCACTTTTTTTTCCTGACTGCATGATAAAATTCAGATGTTTTAAAAATATCCTTCTTCCCTGCATGTGCCCACCCAAGCAGCAACAGCAGGCCTCCTGCTAAAACTTGACAATGAACTCTGGTTTTGGAGAAAGACCAAATGTGAAAAACTTCAGTGTAAACAACAATTGTTTTGGAAAATTGTTCGTGCACCAGCCTGGGGTAGCGGAGTTGAAAAGGAACACATTTTTGCCAGCTCAACAGACCTTGTCAAGCTCCTACCTTCTTAATGGACAATGAATCCCTTAAGCCTCCTGTTGTACAGCCCAGACCTCCTCCACTGCAGTTATGTTGGTGTGAGCATCCCTTCACCTGAAATCTCAGCCTTCCTTCAAGTGGCTGCAGACATCTCCTTGTCCTGCATCTATAACCTTGTTTTTGCCCAGCTTAGGTGGGGAATCTAAGCTGGCCCTCTGTGAGATAAACCCATACACTCTGAGCTAGGCACCAAACCCCTGCCACTGTGTTTTGCCCAGTCACACAAATGCATTTTCCCTTTGCAATACTTCCCATAGAGATCCAGCTGGATCCTAAGGGGTCCCCGAGTGGCAGATATCAGTCAGCAAAGCCAGCTGTGCCTCCGTGTCTGCCAAATCACTGAGCTACATGTGCTGGATAGCAAGAAACAGAGATGAATCAACTGACCTTACCTTTTTACTTTGCTGTCTTACCCTTCAGATGTTGGGGAACAGCATGGATGAAGAGAAACAAAGATTAAGTGATGGAAGAAAGGGCTCTCCTCTACATCCATAAGGACAAAATGGGCAGGAATAGGGACTACATTTAGAAAATAGATGAGCTGTCTCTCTGTTGAGAAGTAGGTGTCCTCATTGAAGGCCCTAGAGATGCTTTCATGTCATTAAGGTGATGAAAGGAGCTTTAACACCTGCTTGTTTGTGCGCAGACAATGCCCCTTCAAGACCTAGATCATGCTGCATGTAATAAAGTACTAATGGGGTGGAAAAAAAAGCACTGGAGGGGATGAAGTGGGGCCTGAATTACAGAATGGAAAGGAGACAGCAAGTAATACATCTTCATCCACTCTTTTGTTTTTTTTTTTAATCATAATTACCAAATTTAAGCTAAGGGGTGTAATTAGAAACTGGGAGTTTAAAGTAAGCAATGAATGTCTTGCCTGTATCCACAGAAAGTATGCCAGGTGCATGCAAGTGTTGCCACTGTTTCTATGATATTAAGAGGACTGTTATTTCATTCTGCAGAGGTGACGCTGCTATTTCAAGTTAAGAAGTATTTCTATTTAAGAACTCATACTTCATATACAAAATGTAAGACCTCTGAAAAACAGGCCTATATCTACAAAATCAAGAAATACATTGGAAGCACATGGTTTTAGATGCTTCTGCTACTGCAAGCACCGGCTATTAGGAAAAAAAAAAAGAAAAATATGAGCCATCTTTCTTTTTCTTCCATATGGTTATTAATTTCTTTTATTTCAGTTGTTCTCTGCAGTAGTAAGCAGTGTCCTCACAGGTGGGAAGACAAAAGCTTCTGTTTTACAAGGAGAATTTCCTTTTGCCAGATAATCAAACTGGAATTTGATGCTTTTTCTACAATGCTTTCAAGGAGCTAGCCTCCATTTATCTGCTTATGTTTTCAATCGTTGATACAATAAAAGTTTGGATATGCTCTGACGAAGCCCAAGAAAAGGGAAAGGTATTTGCATATTTTGGTTTTTTGAGTCAGGGTGTTATCTGATACTGCTTGCAGCTGGGGAGGGTCCACCCTGCACCTTTTAGTACAACATTCAAAATACCTCTTTCACTATAGTTAATTTCAGTAAAAAGGCATACATCTCAGTTTTGAAAGATTCTGCTCTAGGGTTCCTAGTACACTTTCTCCTTGAAGGCTCTGTCCCCACCCCTGCCACAATATCACTCTGCCAAACCAGCCCGATGTTCTCATATTTTAATTGCGGCTAACTGGATCCATCTGCTGCATGACTCGGGGCTTACTCTGAACCTTAAATTCCATTCTTATGCCAGATCACTGAGATTTCAGTCCTCTTTCAAGAGAATGCTGTTTTCTCTTTAAATTCTATATGAGGGAGGTTTAAATTTTAGCACGGGCATTTGGACAGCAGTGAAGAGCTGAATGGGACACTTGACACATCTCTGCCAAACATTCTAAAGTCAAAGGTACTGAACATATGGCTGCTGCTACTCTGCCTCATAGCCTGCTCGCTCTTATTCATGATGCTCAAAGGTCACATTTTTACAACTTGCTACACTTTTCTTGAGGCCTGGACCTGAAAGTGTGCTTTGGCTGTCACAGAGACCATTTCTGTCCCTGAGCATCATGATGGGCAATGCTTACAAACACCTGCAAAGGGAGATGAGAAATACTTCTGCCAAGTAAGTGTCTAAAATGGACAGTAATTTAAGGAGGTGTTTCTACTTTCATTGATAGCAGCCAAAGAGAAGGCAGCTTTTAATAAGTAGGACCTGTGAGTGGCTGAGTATGTGTGTGAGAAACAATGCTCACACAAACTGGAGCGTATGATTACTTTTTCATTGGCAATTGAAGAATCACAGTTTCATTTTGACATAGCTTGGCCACAGAAATAGTTTTAACTGAGTAATAAACACGTATTGTATTTCTGGAAATGCTATTATAATATTGCATAGAAGTAACTCCTGCTGATTTAACAGTGCATGGAAAAAATAATACAGCATTTGTCTCCATGGAATAAAATTCTTCAAGGTCCTGGCAATTAGCTGAATGAAGCAACAGAAGCAACAAAAATACTAGAAGTGCTAAATAACTGATGGGAACCAAACTCGAGCAGCTTCCCCTGTGCCAAGAACCATAGAAACCTGATTTTAATTTTGGCAGTTCTGCATTTAACAGAGCTCCTAGTGGTTTATATGGGTATAAAAATTAGGATCTCTTTCCATGAGTTCAGTCTTGTCACTCTTCCTAAAATGTTTGAAGCAACAACGAATCAAAATAAATTGTATATAAACTGAACAAATTACTAGAAGTGTGAAAGGCATTTGGTATGTCTTGCTAAATGCTTTGGTCTGGACAAATCTTGGGTGAGGAATTTTGAAGTCACTGTCAAGCGCTGAACTATTCCACTAAAGATCTGTCTTCTGTGCTCTCCAAAAGGCTGAAGGGCAATAACAAAGCATGACACACCTCTCCAAATATTTAAGCTACAAAGAACAATGGTATGAGACAATACTGCAAGATAGTGTTGCATGCAGGGAGTGTTGCTGGCCTTGAAGTCACCTCTTCAAGTGTGGTAACACCCTAGGGTGTCTCCTGTCATTGCATCATTTAAATATGAACTGGGAGAAAGAAATCTTAGACCTTTAGAGAAACCTATTTTAAGAGAGGAATTATTTGCAGATGGAAGCTGGTGGAGACGGGACTTTGATTTCTGCAGGTTTAATTCCCACCTGAGTTTGACGTATGTTCAAAACGGTGCCATCTCCTGAAGGAAAGGCAACACATTAGGTCATTGTTCACTTTACAGCCATTTCATCTTCCCAGAGAGCATGTCCCATTTTGAGGGCCATCTGCCAACAACTCGCTGAAGCAAAGTGGACTTTGGTCACTGTTCTCCTGTGGGTATCCATGGCTCTGATCCACCATGAAGTCTGCACAAGAGCTAGTAGAAACTCTAAGGTGAATCTACCCAAGTTTTTCAATGTCTTCATCTCACTGAGCAAATATTTTCAGGTATCATTCTAACTCAAAAGCTTTCCATGTTTGATTCCAAATGAACCTTTTCTATAACAGTATTTATATTTGGCTACCTGCTGAATGGAAGCCATGGGTTTCTATGAAGCTATGCTGGGAAGGAATTTGGCCTATTTGCTTTAAAATATAATGTGCTAGAAAAAATGAGACATGGGATACCAACTGGCTGTATTTTATCTTGGGTTGTTTCAGATAAATAGGGCCTGTTTTCTTCTAGGCTGAAGTACATCCATGGGACCAGTGCTTCACGGGAGGTAAAAAGGCAATAATTCCCTTTCAACTGCAGCCATCTTTCTGTGTTAAAATCCAAACACTCAGAAGAGCACCACAATCAGAAACAAGAGATGCACGAGTTTAACCTATGTCAAATTTGAAATAGATGTGCAGTGGATCCCCTTGATTAAGAGGGTTGTATTTCACCTGCTAGAAACTGAGGATTGTGTTTCCCATTCTTCTGCAAAGACAGCTCTGATCGTGCCTTATGTTTGCTGAAATCATTACTGCCAACACTCACTCTGCAAGTGGAATATTGCATGTAAGCAGGGAAGCAAACTCCTGCTTCCATGTGGGTGTCCACTGCTACACACTTTGAGAGGCCCACAGCATGAAGGCCCCAGGACGATGAATATCTCTGTTATTGGATACAGCAAGCCGTGATGCAACCAGTCATGGAGAGGGAATAATGTTTCAGCAAACAGCATAAGCACACCTAATAAGAACACACTCTGGGATGTCTGTTTAAGTGTGATTTTTAAGTCAGGCTTTCAAGAGTGTGGTGAGCTAGCCTTGTTTTGCTGACATCACTGGACCTGCACAAGAGGTGCAGGTTGGCGTTTTTGTTCAAAGTCAACACCTACAGGACTTGTGGATTTTGCTGTGTCACCTTCATGCAATCACATAGGTCTGACACAGTGCTCCACAGAACCAGAGCTGAACACCATGAGTTTATCAGGTCAGGATGCTGGCTTAATTTCAACAAAGCTTGGTTCATTTTCAGGTATTTCAGAGATATTGTACACTGATGTTACACAATATATAAATTCATGAGTGCTAGCAGTGAATGGATGCACAAACTTCCTTCCCTAAAACTGAAACAAAATTATACAGAGAGCCACTTCATGGTACAAATTGCCTTTTTGAAGTCCTAAACATGTCTAAATTGATGTAATTTTTGTTAGCCTTAAAAAAACCCCAACCCACAAACCAGTAGATCTTCCTTTCACCAGACTACATGTACATTTACATGAGTGAAAAGAAATACAGCCTGTATCAGCGTCAGGTGAGGATACAGTCATGCACAGAGATATAATCAAAGTAATAAAATGATATAAGCATGTTTTAACATATTTCTGTTTCTCTTTTCATGTTTACTTAACATCAGCTCCACATGTAATGAAAAGCAATTGCCTGGCTTCACTCACGGTTAGCTAATGAAGTGTGCTACAGCGATACAAAGTTGTTGGAATTTGTGAAATAGGGATACAACGTAGAGTATCAATAATTCAAAAAGCCACAGCATCAAGATAGCAAGAGATAATTAGGCAACATTTATACAGTAAGTGTGTAAGCAAGAAAAGGTATGATCTGAAGTTGTAATAGCTAAATACGATCCTTACAAGGAGTCCCTAGGCAGAGCTGAAATGTTGACTTTTCATTTGCAAATGTATAGAGATTGATAGAAAATAATTTCCCATAATAATGCTTTTTATGCTTCTTCCATTGTAATTTGTAAATAATTAATAAATAAAAGCTTGCAACGTGCAGGTATCTGTGGACTCTTGTCTATTAGAAATTAACAGAGGCAGAGACATTTCAATTTACAGGGAAAGCTCTTGGAGAAAATGGACCTGAATTATGCAATCATCTTTGGCATGAGAAAAAAAGACTGTCATGAATTCTAACATTTATTTGCAAACATGTGGGCAGTCCTGTACGGCTACTATGTATATGATGTCACTGTGCTTTTAAATTGTAAAAATATGAATGACTTAGCATATAAAAGAATCCCTAGATGTCATTAGGAATCTGTGACAGTCATTCCCCCTTTAATTTTCCACAGAAACCACCAACAGCCAGAGTGGTTCTGGAGCAGACGGCTAAGAAAGCAGAGTGGCAGTGGGAAAGCCCTGCTTTTGAACTCAGGTGAGATGAAAGATAATTATACTGGCTGCACTGTTGGGGTTTTTTTAACTGCTTGCTTAGCATGCAAGTGGTGCAGCTGGAATGCTGCACGCTGTCACCCCGGTAGGCAGACAGGTACCTGGGCTGCAGAAAACACAAAGTTCCTGGTGTGTCTGCTTGCAGTGAGGTGGCTCAGTGCGCGCTGGGACCTGCACGCTCTGTGGGACACACGGCCTTTGTGCCGCTGCCAAGGGTGGCAATATGGTCCATGTAAATGTGAGACAGCCCTTGGGCTTCTGGCAGGCCACTGGGGCAGCCCACAGCTCTCTTACGAAGTTAATACCACTGTGATATTCTACAGAGATCAATTCAAATGCTGCAGCCACTTCAATCTTGAAGCATGTGGGATCCCCTAACCCAGAATTCTTAAGTATGGCAAAGATTTATACAGTTATTGTAGCCACATGCATGGATGCACAGAAGAGCTGGAGTTACTGTCAGTAACTTCTAACAGAAAGCTCTCAAAATGAGAAGATGAACACAAATACACAGAATTGGATTTTAAATATACTCTGCAACAGGTCACTGGGACCGTTTCCACCTCTGACAAAAGAGAACAGTCATGCAAATCTATCTTGCTCACTACATTTTTCTGCTAGTTCTTGTACAATATTGACAGTTTAATAATTTTGTTTTGCTTTTCTCCAGGAGAAGCCATAATTTTCTCTAATATCATAGTGGTTTTTTTGTGGAAATTAGCATACTACAAAATGAGAATGGCAAATAACTCCATTTCCAAATGCTATGTTCAGCAGCCAGATTTATGGGTGGATTAGGCAGCATTTGCCAGCTCCTCTGCACATGAATAACTCTATTCACATTGTTTAAACAAATGAAACTAGGATAAATGAGACTAATTTGCCAATAGCAAATTACATTCTATTTAAAAATAAGAATTAGCCTGTACCAAATCCACATGCTTTTGTTTATTTTCCATATAATTTACACACAGAAACATTATAGCAGGCCATCTGAGGTTATAGGTTTCCGTGCACTTAAGTAGCAGAAAATTGGAGGAGTGTCCTGCAACAGAGGTACCTTTCTAAGAACCTGGAGACCACAGAAGGACCTGACACAAGGAGATAAAGGAACCCTGAACTTCTCACACAGCTCATGCCACTGAGGAAAAAGAACTGTGTGTTACAGTCGTCTTAGCCAACGTGCCCAGCTCAGACTAAGGGAACATAAAGCTGGATTAACCTACTCTTGCAGATATTGCCACATGTCCAGCCTCAGATGGGGATACTGGTTACTTTACCCAGTGGAAGGCAAAGTCTGCTGTAAATGTGACATGAAACCCTGTCTTGTTTCCTTTGTCTGTCACATAGTCAAACTAGTCCTCCAAACTCCATTTTGTTCTCAATTATTGCATTCCTCAATTTCACATATGAAGTTGGTGTAAGCGTGGCACTCCAACTCTCACTGAAGGACAGTGAAAATTTTTGCATTAATACAACTTTGTGCTTCGGTGCCACAAATATTCTTTAAAATGTTCCCTATATCCTCCCTAAGCTTGGCATATTTCTTGCCTTTTAAGAAGTCATGATGTCTCTTCTTTTCCCCTTGGCTGTTTCTGCTTCCTTCATTGAACACTTCTTTTCCACTTGCCATACTCCCCTCTAAATCACCTCCATTTATCTTCCTCTCTCCCTCACATGCTTTTCTTTATCATATATTCCATTTGTCCTACTGGTGTCTTCAGACTTTTGCTGTTTCTTCCCTTCCCCACTTCTCTGAAGGGTTTTTTTTTTCTTCACACTTCTCCATTGGGACTTCACCTCCCACTCTGTTTTCTGTCCCATTGCCCTTGTAGACTGTGTGCTAGGTACTCCCTCTCCCAAGCACAAAGCCTTCAAGATGGAGTCTAATGCCCATGGTGGAAGAGGGAGCATGAAGGATACCTTCTCTCCTTGGTCCTTCACCTTGGACATACTTGGAGCATGAAATAAGAAAAGAGTCAAAAGGTCTCCTTACTTGGAGGTAACACCATGGGTTAGGCCACCCTTCCAGCAGACAGGTCTGTTCACTGTGAGACCAATTGCAAGACCACTCATGACAAACTCTGAACAGGGAGAAGGGTAGCCAAGAACACAACAACTGCCTCTAGTGATTAATCCTTCCACACATTTCAGGGCTGGCAAAACCTGGGGACGAATGGTGACTTCTCTTGATAAAGTCCACTAACTTGGAGGAGGAATGAAAGCATCTTCCTCTTAAAAGAAAAAACAGACCTTTCATAAAGGTTATCACTTGTCACCAAGAAAATTACATGCTGGCATTTTAAAGACTTTTTCTTGAAAAGTAATAAAAGTAACTAGCAGAAAACTGATGTAATTCCTGACATTGTCTTTGTGGAAGCCACCAATAGGAAGTACTGTAAACCATTTCCCAATCTGCTTTTACACAGGCCTAGGAATTAAAAAGAAAATTTAAGTGTTTAATGCTTAAACCAAATGTTTAATTTTCAACATCCCCATAGAGTCACACTGCAATGTGGAGGTTGCAGTTAAAAGCCCAGATTCCTTCATCTTCCTGACATTGAATCTACACTATAACAAAAACATTTTGAATTAATGTAGAAATAGTTCTAACTGGAGCATTAACATAATTTACTTCAGTCATGTTCATCAAGATCATTTATATCTTACACATGTGATGTGTAAGTATTCACTCTGCCTGTACATATACAGTTGGATTTTATATATTATATATAAAAACACTCCCTTACAAAGTATGATTCATTGGTTTAGCAGTTGGTATTTTAGCTTTTCCAGTCTGTTCAAAGGCAGTTTATACATTTAGAAGCATGGTGTATATAATCATTACCACTTTAAGTAGGGCCTCATCCCATCTATATGAGAAGACACATTACACGTGCTAAGCTGAGCACTGAAACCTACTGAGACAATACTAAACTGTGGAAGAATTGTGAGCCAGGCTTTGGCTGTTTTCTCTGCCATTAGAAAGTGGTTTACTACATGACTTATAATTACCCACAGTAAAATATACTTATCAGGACAAAAGAGTACAAAATGCTACCCTTTATCATGTACAAGAGCTGATCTTACAGCAGGGTGTGCCTTGGTCCAGGAGCAAGACTGTGCTTTCTCATGATTAGAGAGCAGATTCCATGGTCTGTCCTGGCACTGATCTGTGGCAAGCTGAATGGTCTCCCTGGGTTTTGGTTTCTCAAAAGGAGTGGCAAATCTTACCAACCTAAGCTAAGCTGTATGTTAAATTTTCTTACCTAAATAATGTAAGATAAACACAGAGATCTGCTGACGGCCAAGAATATTTGTTTCTATATTCGTTTGACATGAATGACAGGCATCCCCACCTGAGTATCAGCAAACCCAGTGTAAACACATCATAAGGAACATCCTTATGGAAACAGTTCACATGCTTGTGCAGAGAAAATGGAAAAAATGCACGCCCCCATCCAGAGTAAAGCTTGTGCCATATGTGATTACAAAGACTTGTAGGCTGAAATGAGGCTGGGTATATTCAACATTTGGATTCCACATTGGCTCTTATGGATCTTCTTAATCTTGTCAGTCACAGACAGCCCACCCACAAGTGCTCCTTGAGACAAAGGAGAGTACACTCCTTTTTTGGGTGACAGATGTAACTGAGAACTTGCTTCCCTGTTTTGTTTGTAACCCAAGGAAATTTAATGGGACCTTTGCTGAAAACAGTTAGGTCAGATAATCACTAACCTTGCAGGCTTTGAGGTCTGTGTTGCCTCAGTGTAAGCAACACAGTATAAGCAAACTTGGGAAGAGAGACAGTGTTGATCTTCTGTACCAAGTGGTTCCTCTAACCACAAAGAATCCCATGTGCTGGCTCAGACTTATTCAATTCAACTTGATGGTAGGATGGAGGATGGAGGGAGCATGCTTGACGATTCTCAGAAATAACACGTCCCATTCAGCACCATCAGAAGGATGAATATGTTGAATATGAATTAGATACTCTGACATTTTACCCGGAAAAAGTACAGACTTTTTGCTAAGTGTGCGCAAATTGTGGTGTTTTTTTTCCTGAATCTCATAACATGCAGTGATTTTCACAGGAAAAAGAGAAGTATGTCGGTGACATACAAATCACAGTATCATCCCATTTCAAGTCCCTGCCTCAAAGCAGAATGTTACCAATGTCAATTGGCTACAAGCCATTTAAATTTCATTTTCTGTAACGATGATTGGAAATTATTTTGACTGAAATTTCCCAAATTCTTCAGCTGGGGACAGACATTTAGCAAAATTCCAGCCAGGGTGGAGCAAAATGTAAAAACTTTTTCACAAAAGAAATTTAAATTATATGATAGGAAATTTTAAACATAGTACAGATAAGGGAAAGAGGGCAATACCTATTTGTTGAAAACTCTATTTGGCCAGCAAACCCAGACATACTCTGTATGAAAAAGCCCCACTTAGGGTCTGAATTAGCATCAGCAGACCAGACTTGCCTGTGATTAAAATCCCTCAGGATGTCTTGGGTATCTACATTCTCCTAATGAGTATACATTTTGGGGTCTGCCTGGCAGTAATCGTGAATATTTAAATTGCCACACACCAACTCGGACAGGGCAAGGCAGGAAATATGTAACTGAGCATTACGGTTTCCCGCGTTAGGAGGGCAGCCCAATCCGTTATTCTGTCTCGCACACTTCCCCCGCGCTGTCACTGGGCACCCGCTCAAAGTAACGCCTGGCCAGCAGTCAGCCACACACGTACGCGCTTGGAAACCACCAGGTTTTCTCCTGGACTTGACATCCCCCCTCCCGAGCCTTTTCAATGGACCGTGCTCCTTGCTCCAAGGAAGACATCTCCGTCCAGCTTATATTGGAGAAAGGCTCTTCATCAAGTGAATTGATAACGGGAGTGATCAAAGTCCGGCAGTTGTACCTTATCTATTTGGGATCATAATTCAGGAATGGAGCTGCCCTTCAGCTTGCTCCTCCCCACCATTAAACTACATTCAATCACCGCACGGAGAATGCAGCCCATGCGCTCGCAGCCAGATGTTATCATTACAGGCCTTTTCTTATAAACTGATGCTGAAACCCGAGTGGTTGATGAGACTAGCTAAGCAGTTGTACCTTTGACCTGGTTGCATTAAACTTGCCCTATCAATTTAAGCTTAGTATAAACACCATTTCCCAGAGTCCCTCATGACTTCAGTAGTGAGAAGAAGCTGACTAAGCCTAAACATTTTTTAACAGCAATCTTGTCTTACAACACCAAGGGGATTTGCCATGTATCTGGGGCTTTATAAAACCATATGAACATGCTGAAAGAATTAAAGTCCTTTAAAAAAGCAAAATTGATGGTGACAGTCCTTTTAGAAAATCAGTTTGTAGAATGTCAGCACAAGAGGAGTTGGAAACAGGACTAAAATAGTTTTTAAAAATACAACATATTTGTGTTTGTTTCACACTGTTGTTCCTGAATACTGAAAGTTAGAGTTAAAAACAAAACAAATGGAAAAAACCCCTCAAACTGAATTCTCCCCCTATTAAAAAGGATTCCTCCCTAGCACTCCACAAACTAAAGCCCTTTCAGACATATCACCTATCTGAGATCTCCCATAAAATATGAGCATCTTTACCCTGGCATATCAGATTTATTTTTAATAAAGTTTGGTCTATTTCACATTGAGGATAATTCAGATAATCCTATCAAAGTTTCTATGTAGCAGCACATGAGCTGTAGCATATGGTACAGCATATGGCCAACAAAGCTTGGCTAGGCTGAATTATGGGGGCCATGCTTATAAGTGTAAGGATAAGAATGAAAGTAACATCATGCTTGACTCAGCTGTATTGCCTCCTCTGGAGTGCTAGATCAGTGGTTTGGTAATGCAAATGTTGGTAAAACAACGGGGGATAAACCAGCAGAACACGGATCTTCACCTTGCTCGGTTGCAAGTGCTCTGGCCCTGATGCAGAAAAACACACTTGATGTTGAGCAGATTCCTGCTACTTTTAGTGAAAATATAGAAGTAGTCAAAGCTCTGCAAGACTAAGCCTCTGATCCAGAAATGGAAAAAATTAAAGAAACATCCAGGAGCGACACGACTCGTTTTAAAACAGATGTTTTGTGCTGTCTGTTGATTATACTGGTGTAACAAACCAGGCAGTGGAACTGCTGCTAGAAATGCAAAGAAGAAGAAGCAGCAGCACATTAGGCAAAATGTGATGGTTTCATGCTTATGGAGAAGATGCTTCAGAGCACTGAAACATAAAGCACAAAAAGGCAACAAAAAGATTACTAACTTGTTTTACGGTTTTGGAATCTAAAAAACAAGAATATGCATGTAAAAAAAAATTTCAGACAACAAAAAATTCCTCCAAAACTAACATAAAGACCCAATCCAACCAACAACTACTGTTACTTAAATAATTATGGAGAAGCTTATTTAAGAACTAATATACCGGAGTGCCTAGCTTGGTTACTCTTAGATGCGGCAGCTTTTGTTAAACAAATGCCACCGCAGGAAGGAAAAGCAGGTAAGGAAGAAAACAACCCGGTGCACAATTTTACATAATACAGATGCAAAAAGTAATCTAGAACATAAAGTAGAGTTCTCTTGTGTTTAAATTAAAGCAGGGTGCTTTCTTGCAAATAAGTAAAGTACATGTTTAAATAACAAAACTTAAACTCAACATTAAAAGAAAACTTGCACAAATTTCTTGCCTTGCAGAAAGAATCTCTGTTTCTCTCCTTTGGGATCAGATGAGATAGAACAAGCCCAGTGACCCTGACTATGAATTCAGAGAGGAAAAAAAGAAAAAAAATGGTGTCAGCTATTTAGTTCAAACTTTCTAAACCAATGTTGATTTACCTAGCCATGCCCTGTCATTACAAAAGGTACTTCTGTCTCATAGCTTACAGCACAATATGGAAGCATCCGTGTAGCTTTTACCTTACATTTGCTCGCAAGAGTGATTTAGCTGTGGCATGACAGGGAACAATACAGGCTAATTTGGCTAATCATGGAGTCTATGGATGCTGGCTAAAAATCTGACTGGATGGCTGAGCCCAGAGTGTGGAGTTAAGTCCAGTTGGCAGCTGGCCACAAGTGGTGCTTCCCCGGGGTTGGTGTGTTGGGCCAGTCCTGTTGGACATCTTTATCCATGATCTGGATGAGGGGATCGAGTGCACCCTCAGCCAGTTTGCAGGTGACACCAACTTGGGTGGGGGTGTTTATCTACTGGAGCATAGGAAGACTGCAGAGGGATACAGATAGGCTGGACTGATGGGCCAAGGCCAATTGTGTGAGGTTCAATAAGTGCCGAGTCCTGCCCTTGGATCACAACAACCCAATGCAGCACGACAGGCTGAGGGAAGAGTGGCTGGAAAACTGATCAGGGAAAAATTACCTGGGAGTGCTGTGCGACAGCCACTGAACATGAGCCAGTGTGTGCCCAGGGGACCTTCTTGCCCAGGTGCCATCCTGGCCTGTGTCAGCAGTAGTGTGACCAGCAGGAGCAGGGTAGTGACTGTCCCCCTGTACTCGCCTCTGGTGAGGCCACACCTTGAATCCTGTGTCCAGTTCTGGCCCCTCACAGCGAGAAGGACATTGAGGGGCTGGAGCACATCCAGAGAAGAGCAACAGAGCTGGTGAAAGGTCTGGAGCACAAGTCTGCTGAGAAGCATGTGAGGGAGCTGGGGTTGTTTAGCCTGGAGAAAAGGAGGCTCAGGAAGGACCTTACTGTTCTCCACAATTACCTGAAAGGACGGTGTAGCACAGCAGAGCTTGGTCTCTTCACCCTGGCAACAAGTGACAGGGTGAGAGAAAATGGCCTCAAGTTGCACCAAGGGGAGGTTTAGAACAGACATTGGGAAAAATGTCTTCACTCAAGTGGTGGCCAGGCATGGGAACAAGCTACCCAGGGAAGTAGTGGAGTCACTATCCCTGGAATTGTTCAAAAAATGAGTAGACAGGGCACTTTGGCATATGGTTTAGTGATCACCATGGCAGTGACGGTTTAATTCCTGGACTCAATGATCTTAGAGGTAATTTCCAACCTAAATCATTCTATGATTCTATGATTTGTCCTTCTAGTAACTGCAGTAAGCTGGAGAAGATGAGGTAAAACAGGGGAATAATAACATGTCAAAAGGGGTGCCAACAGGTCTCCCCAGAAAAGAGAAAATCTTTGGCTGGTGTGAAGTTGTTGGTTGGATTTGTCACTATCAGCCTTACAAATCATTACAGGCACTTTTAAAGTAAAAAAATGTTACAAAAAAGCTGAAGAAGATTGGTGATGACTTAAATTTGAGGAACATCAGTACATGGGAGACTCAGAAAGAAAAAAACTGACTCAGCTTGAAGTCTGCCACCATGGAAGAGTTGAGAGTCAAGAGGAAAAGGCTTGAGATAACTCACGTAGAGACTGAAAACAAAAAGCTCACTGTATTCTGAAACAACTGCTGTAAAGAAGATCCTGGAAATATGAGTTCATCACAGGTGAATCAGAAGTGTGATGCAACCATGAAGGCAAACATAAACTTAGTATGTGTAGGATGAGCTATTTCCAGCAAAAGTAGGGGAGTACTACTGCTAGGAGACACTAATTGATGTGTCTTTTATTTCAAATCCTGTTTAGTATTCAAAAACTACTCTGACTAACTCACTACTGGTAGTGTTGTTAAAAGAAAACAAACTGGATTTGGGGCAGATAAAGAGAAAAGCTGTAAGGATGGTCAAGGGGTAACAACACATAATAAAGAAATTTTGTTTCTTTAGTTAAGCACACTAAAACTTGGGAGGGGAAAAAACCGTGTGCAATACCACCACTTGGGAGAAGATGCTACAGCACCATCAGAGGAAAGAACTATTTAAGTGAAGGGCAGTGGTATAAGAGATCCCTCTTTTACCACTGTCCTTCACTTAAATAGTGTAAGTATGCTAAAACTGCCAGTACAATGGGATGTTAGAAGAGAATTCCTAGCTATAACATCAGAGAGGTTCTAGACTGCTGTACAGTGGGATTAGCTGGGGCTAAACATCCTCATGACTTTTAATATGCAGTTAATGACAAGGGTTTTGTGATGTGATACCTGCTACAGAAATGAAGTGTAAGTATCTCCCAACTTGCTGTTAACAGCATGGCTATAACATGAGCAACAGCATCTGGTAATGCTCTTATTATTCTTAACGATTTAATATCTTAAATTTATATCATATTTTTCAACCCAAAGGATCCCAAAGCACTTTAAAAATTGCAATTGATGTGCAGTCTGTGAAGGGAGGGCTTAATTCACTGCAGAAACAGAGCTGCAGCACAGGTGAGAGGCAGCAGCTGTTTAAAGCGTGGTTATACTCAAACTATAAAAAAGTGTTTACATTTTATAATAGGAAGACCAAAGTGGTCTTTTGGGGGAGAAACTATTTTCACTGGAAAAATATAAGTACTCTGTATTTCCTAGTTTGTTCTCCAGGCAGGAGCTCTGCTGTTGATGTCATGGAGGGACCAAGGTGCAGCAATCCTAGTAGAATGAAGGCAAAAACATTTTCCCTGTTCATGCTTCTACTACCCATGAAAATAAATTTGCTATGTGTAATGATGCAAAGTCATCACTACATTCTTACTTTAAAGGGTTTCCTGTCTTCCTCAGGGGATATTATCTTGGGAGATTCATTAGGGCTTGTTCAAACTAATCCCTCTAAATCAAGGTGGATACTGAAATATGCTTGTGCAGGATCCATCACTCGGTGGGACAAGTTCAGGCTGCCCTCCCTGCAATGCATAAAAACCCAAAAAATCAGAACGGACCTTTGCAGGCTACATACAAAGGTGACCACCTGTCAAAACCAAACCTTCAAAAATCATGACACTGGTTTATGAGCAGAATGATGCTGTATTCCCTCTACCTTGACTTTGGGATTGTTTTGATTTGCCTGTTTTAGTAAAAACTGAGAAATCTTTTTTTTTTTCCCCACTGCGGGCATGACATCTAATCACACTATGTAAAATCCAGCCACGACTTTAAGGACTGTCCTGTGGTTATCTTTCATCAAAAGTGACTGCAAAGAAATGTGTAAGGTTATAAGGGCACCAGTGTAGGAGTTGAAACGTCACATCATCAGGTTCTGTTTGGCTTTTGAAAACAATCAGGAGAGTACACTGGTCATCCCATTATCACATATAAGTGAAAATAGATGTATTAAAGTCAGTTTTCTGTGAAAAGAAATCCCAGAGCAATTGTGATTCTCTACAGCTATAAAGCAGGAGTAACGTATAGAAACTGAAGAGAGATGAATATTAGCACTGGTAACACCTGACCAGCGGGTACATTACTAGTTATCATAGGCTCAAGGTCTGTTGCTCTAGAAGCTGCAAAATGAGCTCTTCTTGAAGCATCTTCAGTAAAAATTCAGCATGTTTAAATGTTCAGAGCAATCTGAAATCCAGGTAAGGAGAAACCAATGTCGTGTCAAGCTTGGAAATAGCTTTTTAAAAATAAACCTAATTAGGAAATTCCCCTTTAATTGTAAGGAATGAAAGTTTCTCTCCAGAAGAGCTGAATTAGTCATAGACATGTGTCTTGAATGGCTTTTTTCTTTTTTTTTCCTCCCTTTCTTCTACATTCCATAGTTACAAATGGAGAAGTCATCTACAGGTCACACCACTGCCTCTGGTGCTACTTAAACATTTTCAAAAAATGTATCTTCACACCAGCAACACACAGAACCCCTGTAGGTTGGATTTACATGAGCAGTTGCTATCTGAGCCCCCAGCTGTCACCCCAAGCTCCCATCCACTTCTTCCTCTTGGCTCCTGCGTTCCCACAGCTAGCTGGGCTCAGCTGCCTGGCTCTCACAGAACTGCTGTGGGGCTTGGGGAAATTTTAGACAAGCTCATTCCTTTCCAGGAGACTCTCCTCCCAGTGAACACGTGCTCCTGACATGACTTTAGGCTGCTGGCTCACCTGAACTATCCAACAAGGGTTTCCTTCTAAGCAGGAATAATTGATAGGAGACCTATAAGGATGGTCCCAACCACTCTGTCACCAAGCAGATTACCAAGAAAACGTCTCACAAGAAAAATGCTTGCTGATTTTGGGCTGAGCTGGTGGGCTCAGCTTTCTCCCATTACTGAGCTTCCAGGGCCTTACTGAGCCTTTAACAAAGGCTTCCCAGTGGTGTTCCAGCAGCCCTGGACCATGTGTGTCTACCTGCACCTCCTTCTTCTCTTCATCTCAGGACAGTGCTGAAAAGCTGTATCCTGTGACTTTGTGTGTTGGGGAGGTCCCTCTTGCCCCCAATCCCTTTTTGTATGAGTCTGGGTGGAATGGAAGAAGAATAGGACCTGGTGGCTCCATCCCTGGCCCCTGGGTGTCTCTCCTGGGTGTTATTTCCCCATCGTGTCTCAGCTACTTCCAAAAAGAAAACTGTGGTCAGTTTAGAAAGCTCTAATCCTGCTATTTTATACCTGGGACTCAAAACAAGTAGATTTTTTTCACCTTTGCCATGTGGATGTGTTCTGCCATTCTGGTGAAAGTTCACCCCAGCCTGGTCAACTCAAGCGCCTTTGAAAAACAAAGATGTGGCAGTTTGCATGTGCCCAACAGAGATCTGCTAAGGATGGATAGCTTAAATTTCTGCGCATTCATACACCCATGAAACATCTCAGATGCTACACAAAGCAAGCAGGTAATCCCCGAAAAACTAAGATCCAGTAATGCTTGCATTACCAAGCTTCAAGATGTTTGACTTTGTACCTTAATAAGGTTCCCTTAACTCATGTGTGGTTTATATTTTTTAAATGTTTTTTCTAGTGTATTTTCTAGTGCATTTTTGTTTCTCTGTGTACACAGACAGAGAGATGGGCAGTTTCTGTTTTGTAAAGCAGGAGATTCCTGCATGCTCTGCTTGTATTAAAAAGGATCTATATTCAAGAATGAACTGGCAGAAAACTCTGTTTGTTGGTTCATAATATTGCAAAGGGAAGATAGGAAATCAGTGATTTTGCCTAAGGGACCAACTTAGCTATAAAAAGAAGAGAGGGGAAAACCAGACTAAAAAATCTTTACAAAACCTTCATTTTGAACTAGAAACAGAAAAGTAATCCCAAGCTGTCAATTACTGAAGCATGTGAGTACTATTTAGAACACATTTTAAAAATTAAAACTGAAATACCTTGGACCTAATTTTAAAGGGGTTTGGCATGGTGCAACGCCATTGATGTCAGCAGGATAATTTCCAAGTTATAAATTTGTTAATATAAGGTTAGCACGAGGTTGCAGGGCAGCAGATGAGAATTGCTTTGAAAGTGCTGTACGAGATGGAAGGCTGTATGCTCATGTTGAATAACCTGCTAGGAGAGAGTTTGCTTTCTGCCTACACAGCCAAGCTACACACTAATTAAGGCTACCACAGAGACTGTCATCTCCTAAGGCATAGAGCAAAACAGTAATATTCTAACATTAATAATAATTAATATTTTCTCTTATGAATATTGTTCAAATAAAAGGATGTTGTATTTTAATACACATTTACCAAGACCATGGTAAAACACAAAGTGCCTGATTTATTTGCTGTTCTTCTGCCAAACACAGGTAATGATTAGTAAATAACTTTGAGCTGATGAACAAAGATAGGGGGTTACATCTTTAGAAAGCAATAGCAGCTTCCTCAGAAATTTAATTTGGCTGTGGTTCAAAAAACCAATGTAAACAGCCTAGACAACCATATTAAACACAGCTTATTCACACTTTTGGCCCACAAGAGTCAATGAAACAGTGTTCAACAGTCTGTTTCTGCCTCCTCAGATACACAGGCACACATGCAGTGCCAGTTGTTAAACACACAGCACGAGCCTTGGATGAGGCAGTGTCAGAGAGCACCTCTGAACCATCGACATCAGCCGGGCAGGTATTTGCCAGGCTCCCTAACTCCTTCAGGACTTTGGGTAGCTGCAGAAACACTTCCAGCTCTTGCAGATTCCTGCTCTGAACCAGTGAAACAGCATCCAAAATACAACCTCAGCACCAGTACTGAACACTGGAAAAACTCCAGAGTTGAGCTGGACCGTGACTCAGCTCCAGAGCTGTGAGATGATGGCTGGGCATGGGACAAATACTAGGTCACAGAAACCAAATTAAGAATGGAAAGTGGAACAGAGGCTCTGAGTTGTTACCTATGTAAACTAGGGCTGCATTTATTACTTGAGAATGAGGAAGAAGGTGGAAAGGCTGTTTTCATCGGTTCAACAACAAGCAGAATAGGGAATGGCACATTGAGCTTGTAGGGTAAAACAGGCACAGGAGCACGGAGCAGAGTAGGCTGGAGTGCTCACAAAAATAGTGCAGGAATTAAGAATGCAAAGCCAAGGAATTATTAGATTATGCAAAGTGAGAGGGCAAAGCAAAATAACAAATACTTGCTGCTGATACCATAGGAGCAAACAATAAACTCTGGAAGAATTGCAAAGGCGAGATAAACTGAAGAAAAGCCAGGTTTTTATACATTTTATATAATAGTTTTTGTATGGTGACAATGATATTTAAAATAAAAGAGAGTTGTAGTTACAATGTAGTGAATTGAGAAAAGCAGGCAATTTTTAACAAAGGACATCTTAACAAACAAAACTATGCCAATTATGTTACAGAGTTCTGGAGACTGGAAAACGATAAAATAAAAAGACATTGCCTGAAAAAAATCATTCTGAGAAATGTAGAGGATCCAAAACCAGGAAAAAGAATTAATAGATAAAGAACGAACTAGGGAAAAAAACAAAACCCACCTGGTTTCATAGATTTGAAAAGGGAAAAGTGTTCTTGGATCAAGAGTACTACAACACCCAGTGCAATATATCAGCATCTCAGGAATGAAAAATAAAGGGAGATGCAAGTAGCAGTGGAAAAATATCATGAAGAATTGCACACAATACAAAGATTCAGAGAAAAACAAAGTTCCAAATCTGATAGAGGTTAGAAAGCAGTGGCAAGATTTCATTTCCACCCACTGCTACCACAAACAGTAATTGAAGTAAACAAACAAACAACCACTTGTTCAATTATTCAAGCCAGTTAATTTGGAGTTGTTTGTTTGCGGCAGGAGACAGAGATCTTTTGTTGATATAACTGAAATCATGCCAGTTAAAAGTTAAATCCTGCCTGCTAGACATAACTTGGGGTTTGGAGAATCATGTTACAAGTCTCAGAGAAAACAACCAGCCCAAACAGAGATGCCAGGGCTGGTGAGGGAAACTCATATTCTCTGCTGCATTTTCTGTCTGAATTCATGCTGTAGTCCTTGTCTCAAGAACACCAAAATCCAAATCTTTCTCAAGCCTCAAAAACTCATGCCCTTTGTAGTACAGGGACTTTAGCTTCCCCTAGCACTTTGATGTGTAAATAACATTTATTTGTTCATTTCCTCCATTGTATTTCAGTGTGGCCCTAAGTTACCATCCTGACTTATTTTCTCTCTTCCTTGTCTCTTCTTTAGGTAAGAGATGTACACTGCATATGTTGCACACTGGCTAAAAATAAAAGTAACATCAGAACTGTATTCAATACTGTCTTTGATCGAAGCACCATGCCCTGTCTTATCAAAGACCTCAAGTTCCTACTTCGCAATTTCCCATTTCTAGTTACAGCCTTCTGATGCATATCTGCTTTTTGCACCGTGGTATGATTGGGAGAATACACTTCAGTTTTCTTCTAAGTTGCTAAAAATAGCAAAGAGTCTGTCTAGCAGAGACACCCCATTCTGGCAAAACCTCCCTGAAGACAAAAGAACAACTCCCATATTTTTACGATGGACTTGTTAGTGGGCGCGGTTCGCCATTTCCCCATTCCATCTTTATGCCAGTGTGATTAAGTCAATAGGGTTTACATCAAGATAAAACTGAAGAGCATAATGCAAAGATGAGTCAGAACCCACATGCTACAAAATGTAAGAGGACCGTTTTTAAAGCAGGATGACGAGAATTTGGAACTTGCTTATCAGAAAACACGCGCTTCAAAGTGATTCCTGATCATTTTGGAACTGTCATTACAAAACCAGAATAGGTTTGTTTTTGGAACTTGCTTATCAGAAAACACGCGCTTCAAAGTGATTCCTGATCATTTTGGAACTGTCATTACAAAACCAGAATAGGTTTGTTTTTGGAACTTGCTTATCAGAAAACGTGTGCTTCAAAGTGATTTCCGATCATTTTGGAATTGACATTACAAAATCAGCATAGGTTTGTTCTATTGTTAGTCAAATCACGACTGGGGAGGAAACATGCCAATGCAAACCTCCTGCAAGATATTTCATATTTACCCTTGAACAATGATCTGGTCTTCAAGACGGGAAAAAAAAATTACAAGATTGACAATGGACTACATTGTTCTTTGATGTTGCAGCATGGACAAATCACAGGTGTATTGCGTAAGTACCTGTCAAACTGACAATTAATATCAATTAGGCTTTAATCTGACATATTACATTGGGCGCAGCAAATGCAAAATCTGTTCAGGGTAGATCGTAGATATGTACCCTTCAATTAGACATGAGGGAGGAGGAAATTCTACTCTCTGGGAAAGCACAGAATTTAACTCCTGAACTGCTAGAGAACTGTGTGGATGAAATACATCCTTGTGAAGGTGGCCAGTCCAAAACTTTTTTGAGCCCTTGCAATTTCAGAAGTGTAAAGTGCCATTTAAGTAGTCAAGTGAGAAGATGCTGTTCCTCCTCTCTCTATATACACACAGTCTTGGGTTTGCAGTGTTTAGCAGCTTCTTTTTTTTGACACATAAAAAGGCCAGAGTAGAGGAAATAAGAAAGAGATCTCTCTGGATAAGACCTCCTGGAGCAATCACTTTGGATTGAGAAGTAAGAGCGTATTCACAAAGCTACAAAGGAGATGGAAAAGGCACTTTCATGGTGTGTCTCAGGGTTGGAAACTGGAATAGAAGAACACACATCTCTTCATTTACATAGGTGAGACCTATTGATACAGCTTTCCCAGATTTGGTATGTATGTGTGAACAGCTCCCTGTGTTCAGTATACCTCTGGGATTTTTTTTAGGCTTTACAACATCAAACAGATCCCTAAATCACTACAGTCAAAATGGTGATAATTTCTCCTCAAAGTGAGAAACTGTGAATACGTTACCAAAACTGAACCAACAGTTTATGCTACAATGGATTGTCCTGGGGTTAATGAGACAGGGAAGGAGACACTCAGTAGACAGATTCTCAGCAAGATTCTCAAGCAAGCCACAACCGCTGTCATGACTAAATATGTCCAAACCTCAAAAGAAAGCAGACACGACTACAATATTTTGTGGCATATGAAGCACACATAAACGAGGCTAAAAGCACAATATTCATCCTCCTTCCAGAGAAAGCATCTAACCTGTTTCATAGCTTCCTTCATATACTATGAACCTGCTTCCCCATTTTAAATTAACCTTTTCATTTTGTCTATAATCCCATGTATTGCCTCCAAAAGAGGATGCTGACCAAATTTTTATGCAGCACTATTTTCAATGCTGTGAAAAGTTCTTGTTATCCATGGACTTTTCAGAGAGATGGCTAAAAGAAAACACACAACTTCTTGTTAGTCCTAAAATATACAGATAGAATCCTATCTCTTGCCAGCCACCAATATAAGCGAAAATTTTCATTCATCTGACATCCCACTGATCATGCCTCAAATTCATATGAGGTTTAGAAATGCAAACCTTCAGCAGAATGCCTTTAAATCAGCAGGTATGCTCTGTAACAGAGATTTGCAAAAGAATTACCCTTTTAAATAACTCTACTCTCATTTAATAAACATTAAACATAATCTCAATAATTTTAATCAGGGCTGAACTAATGAATGTCATTGAAAATATCCCCTTTCATTTGAGAAAGTAAACACCTACTCTTCCATCCAGTGATTTCATACCCTGCTTTCTGGGTATTTTATACACATTGCTTTCTGAACCCAAGGATGGGAATGACTTTCTACCTCTCAGCTCCGAAACAGGGAAAGGGAGAATACCAGGGAAATATATAATAGCTTTATTTTCAATTTAAAAGAAGGCGGCAAAAAAGAAAAGTGTATCCTGGTAATTAACTTATAGTATTTATTAAACAAAACCTAGATAGAAAAAAAAAGGAGTAAAATAAGAACTTTACACTCTAGCAAGAAAGCCACTGCTATGTAAGAAAATTGAATCCATATTTTCAGTTTTCTGTTTCTACAACAGATATTAAATTTTGCTTCCTTTTTTTTGTGTGTGTGTGTGTGCAATGAGGTATTGTTGACTTTGGTGACTTTCTTACGTGAAGTAAAGAAAGGAGAATTCAACAATTCCGTGATTGACTCTGGAGATGTCCAGCTCATGCCATGGCTAACTCAGTCTCCGTTGGAACAATGATCATCTATGTTAAAAACGTTGTCCTGTGAATTCTTGTTCCACTGCTTTATAGGCTTTCATTCACCTTTACGACAAGCTTTTGGCTGCTGTCATACCGCAAAAGGATCTTTGACAAAACATTCAGGAACAAGAAAATCCCTTTTCCTTCTTCAACTTGGCGTTCCAAAATTGCTTGTTGACTTTCAGCGTGGTAGAAAACCTACTGAGATATTATTTTTCCTTCATTTTATGATGCGGACCTCCGGAATACGGGAACGGAGCACGGCCGCGTCCCTTGAACTTTTGAACAGCACTGGAGTAATTCCTTCTGGAGACACCTCTCCTGCAGCCTCTGGGTAGCAGTAGGGGAAGCTTTTCATTTTGCTTTGCATTTTCACAAGGCATTTCAAGCTGCTGTCCTGACACGTCTGGGTGAAGCAGGAGGAGGCACTTGCCCGACAGCTGCCCCATGGTATGCAGCCGCCGGCCGCTCCCTGCTCCCTGCCGCAATTACACACTCGGGTGGCCACTGCTGCCAGCGCTGGGCACGGCTCCCAGGGCACAGGGGCCGGGGCAGGACAAGCAAGGAGAACCAGGCCATCACTGAGCTCTGCCACAAAGTCATATGAATAAGGAAAAGGAGGTGGGGAAAAAAAAAAAAAAAGAAAACAAGAAGAAAAAGAAAAGAAAAAAATAAGGAAGAAAGAGAGAAAAGAAGAAAGAGAAAAGAAAAAAGGGCTTTAATAAGAATGCACATGCCTTAAGAGTCTTTAAAAAAAAAAAATAATAGTGAGCTGCCAAAATTTATTTAATCTCAGGGTCTCAGAGCTGATCACACTGAAGCTAATCACCATATTTCACGTATGAATTGTATTTTCAACTATGTCTGTATTATTCCCAAAATCCTTATTTTCTCAAAACCATCATTATTTCTCCTTCTGTTCTGTCTCTCAGCATTATTTTCCACTATAATGACTGCTGTCACTGATCAAAGTTACAGTAAAAATAAGCTAAGTCAGAGACATTTTATGACCATTAGATGTGAAGAGGACAGACATGACACTACACTATAAAAGCAGTCTGACAGAGAGAAAACTCAAAGTTTTGCTACATTTGTTAGAGCAATGTACAGCATCATCTGTTATTACTCCGTAGCTCCGTGGCCAGAAAGTAACCTGAGGAGGGTTCATGCCACATACTTCATGGGAAATATGAGCTCAAGCCTAGGTAATATCCACCCTTCCACTTCATGAAGAGCAGAAATTCTGGGATTCACAAAGGCTTTTCTAGCGAGCTGAGAAAGCTCAGAAGCATTTCCAGGAAAAACCCACCACACAGGACAGGCAGTCTGGCCTACTGCTGTTTCCTCTCAGCAAGAGATGAATGGCAGAGCCACGACTCTGGCTGAGGTATGCCATGCAACAGCCCTTGACAGTGATCCAGAGAGAGCAGCGTGCTCTCTGTCACAAGAAGGACAGAGGGGATTTAATAAGTTTGGGGAGGAGAGGAAGGGGATTCTTCTGGGCAGAACAGATTGGGGTTCACCTATCATCGATCTACCAAAACTACAGCCAGATCCTTGGATCAGCTCTGTGATACTTTAGGGCCATTGGCCATTGTTGTATTATCAGTATGTGACAATACAATGCAAGGGTATGAACAGTGCACTTGAGTGGCCTCACCTCAGTGTAAATTATTGCACTTATTTGACTTTTTTTTGGCTGCAGTGCTCATATTTCAAGTCCATCACCGATTGTGTCAAGTATGAACTCCATTGTAAAACAGTTCATCAAAAACATCAACGCAGTCCAGCGCAGATATTCTTTTATGTGCCTTTCCACAAACTATGACATTTATGTCAGCTGGGTTACTTTGCAGATCTCGGCTATTTGGCTTATTTTAATCCTTGCTCCACAAGGTATGCATAACATCACAGTTGGTTTTCCCAGTTTAGTGAGGCAAAACTTCAAGAGCTTCTCTTGCATGTTTTGAACAAGGGATGTTTCTTTTTAATTTGGGGTTCCCCAAGAGCAGAGCACTGCTGCTGCAGAGATCTGCTGCACCTACATCAGCAGGTGACAAGGTGGTCACCTTATTGGAAACAAAGCTGTGCTTTGAGGTGTCTTTGCTTTCAAAGGACTCAGTCAGAGGATGAATTGTAACACCAGTGCCAAAACTATTGATTTTCTTTCAGCTGACATAAACCAACCACACTATTATATAATTTTTGACTGTACAGATCTAAAGACATGACCCAAACTGATGGATTTAAAGTAGGTCATGGATAGCCATCAACTAAGCTGAGCAGTGATTATGAATAGTGGATCTTAACTCCTATCAGTAGCTGAACTGAAATACATTCACCTAAAACACTTTGCATTCTAGAAAGGAATTGCAAAGGAAACATTAAGGTTGCTATAATTAAGTTCCCTTTTAACATATTTTAAATGTACTAGGCAGGCAATCTTGGGTTACTTAACTGGTACCACCAGTTCAGACTATCACCTATTCTGTGGTTTTGTATGCATATCCCACATCCCTCCAAAGCTTTTAATCCATTACTAGTTATTATTTTGGAGGAATGTGATACATAAATTTAAACATGTCAGACACAGCGTTCAACACTTCTAATGATCTATTACCCTCATATTATTGAAGTCCCTGAGGAAGTTTGGCAGATGTCATTCAATCATCAAGCTATCATTACTATGTTTTAGCTTTAATCTAAAGTGCCTAAGAGCTTTGTGCTTCTTAATTCATATTCTATCTCTCTTAAGGAAGAAAAATAAAAGGGTGGGGAGAATGGGTGGAAACAGTTCACCTTAACTGGCCTAGAGTTTGTTATATTTGGGGAACATATTTTCATTTTCCAAACTAGATTACTTTTTCTTGTTTTAGTTATAAATCTATTTCCTCTAAAGCTCTACTGGTTCCTCAGTAATTTACTGAATATTCATCTAGAATATGTTATGAGAAAAAAAAATACTATGGTAACACAAATGACTTCAAAAAGCAAGATTTTTTCATCCAAATCTTCCCAATATATGAAAAGTAGTGCAAAGTTAACAGTTTGTGCACAAATGCGTTATTACCTATGACTCTGTCTTCCAGACTGCCTATTTAATAGTATGTCATTTTCTGATGACTTCTCCCAGGAAATTCGGAGGCCTAAGATTATTAAGTAACAGTACAGCTTTATGAATACCTCAGTGTTTGGGTACTTTGCTGCCTCTGTTGGAGACAAGATTCAGACTGTTGTAGGCAATAACACCTCAAGCAGTGATTCAGGATGTCTGTTTTCCAGAGCTCTAAATTAATCTGGGCCACCGCGGATGTGTATGAGCCCAGTTGCAATTCTGTGGGCTGGAACACATCCAATCCACAATGAAACCCCATTTCAAGACAGGTAAATGCCTCAACACAAAGAGCCTTATGCCCTATGGCTTATACACAGCGTGGGCACATGCTGCCCAACTTGAAACCTGCACACAGCAGGTGCTGTGGCCACAAGAGATGATAGCCAGATTTTGTGCCACAGTTGAAACTTAGTTTAGAAGACACAGAAAAACTGGGTTCAGTTCCCTTAGTTTCCCAGTCAACCTTGTGGTGGGCAACATGTTTTTCATATCTAATTTATACCATTTTTTCTGCAATTTAGGCTTGTACTTTTTTGTCCCATCCTATCAATACAGAG
The DNA here is from genome assembly GCA_013400495.1 of Nicator chloris. Taxonomy (NCBI): domain Eukaryota; kingdom Metazoa; phylum Chordata; class Aves; order Passeriformes; family Pycnonotidae; genus Nicator; species Nicator chloris. Next base: position 237,141 of record WAAE01023879.1, read on the forward strand.
AATAGGCCACTTGCTTCTCCATTGTAGCATCCCCCTACCTGTTGAAAGACTTACCATGCTTCCTCTCTGTACTAAACATATCACTAACCACATCTTTCTTTAAAACCTCTGTTTTCTAAACTTTCAATTGCTTTTCTTGCTTTTTCCTGAGTCAAAACCTACACTCTTCTGCAATGTGGTGTGCAAAACCAGACACCATCCTGTTGTTTCAAAACCAGACTCCATCCTGGGCCTTGCCAGAGCTGAGTTAGAAGAAACACTTCATGTTTTAGACACAATGTTCCTGTTCATCAGTTTCACTAGGATACCTACTTTTCACTATCTTACGATCTCTCTAAACTGCTTTCTGGAAAAAGGCTTTATGCCTCTTGGTTTTCATCCCAGATGGCAGATTTGGAATCTCCTCCTTACGTGCAGTTCTCTGCATGTGTTCTCATTGAGTCATACCCTATTCATGTCAGACTATTTCTCCAATAGTCAAGATCACTTTGAACTCTGAGTCTTTCCTCCCACCTCACTTCCAGGTAGCTTTCTGTCCTTGAATGTTAAGGTAATCTCATCTAATGCTGTTCAGATTCAACAAATACCTGTCCTATCACTCTGAAAATACTGGAGTGACTTTTGTAAAGCCCCATTTGAAACTTGTTTGTAGGCTGATACCCTGCACAAAGGCAGAGTAATTGCTCAAATGCTTCTTTGTATAGATCTATTTTAAGATAATACAACTTCTTCAGTAAATCCTTTTCCAACCTACACCCTCCCCTAATCACAAATGAGTCAGGATACCACTTAGTCAATCAAAAAAACAGATTCTAGCCAAGAGACAGGATTTATTTTCTCTGGATGGAGAACATTCCTACGCAGGGTAGAAAGCTAAGTCAACAAAATAGTACAAAGGCCCAGCTCTTGCCCGCAACTATCCTTTTTGTGCAGACAATTGACACCGGGGTGTGATTCCTGGGAACAGCCTGCTGGACATGGCTCCCAGCCAAGCCCAAGGAGGTACAGGCACCATTCATGCACCCCATCTTCCAGAGCAGCACACCTACAGGCAGTGCTTCACAGACCTTCTCTTGCCACCATCACTTCCTTTAGAACCACTGCCTCTCTTTGCTCTCCTAACAGGTACATCCCGCCTGCTATACATCAGACACACTTCTAGGAAAATGAGAAAATAATGCCTGGAGTGTAGAAGACCTCTTCCCATGCCCATTGCAGATAATGACAGGGTTCACCGGACAGAGAAGTTCACAGGGCCCCATAAAGCTAGCTTTCATTTTTAACTTGCAATCCAAATAGAAATTATAAGACTGGTTGTGTGTTAAAGACCAGCTTGAACTCTACCTGCAGCAATTATAAAGGGTACACTGCAAAGGGAGGAAAATCCAAGCACAGGCTGCTTTCTACCAGCAAGACATCATGAGGATACTTGGGGTTTTACAGTTTCTGGTAGTCTTTATAATGATTTAATCAATTGGAAATTAGAGGTAATGGAGATCTGTTATTTGACTTGTTTAAGGGCATAGAAAAGAGATTAAAAGAGTGAGTTGGATTTTTTTCCTTAGGTTGATCAGTCTGAGGCAGGGTCTTTTAAGGTTGCTTCTGACATCTAGCCCCTTTCAAATACTGGGGGGCAGGGGGGTGTTGAGTTAAAGTACTGAATTTCTATTTTCAAACCAATTAGAATGCATTATAGAATTAAAATATTGGGAGATGAGGCCTATCTGGGGCCACAGAGAATTTATGCACCCAGATTTTCATTTTACCCTTAAGGAAAATAATTTACATTTGACTACAACACCTCCTGTATGCCACCTCATATGTCACGTTACCTTTGACTACTTTCACACCACAGGTTCTTTAGGATGAAGACATTATTTATTTTTGCCTTGTATGGTGCCAAATATGTTGCCAGTACTTAAAATAAATAGCAGGAATACAGGCTCATTATCATGCAGTTTAAGCCCTGGCAATCTATGCTTGCTCCAGGAAAGCCAGTTTTTTTCCTGACACTATCTGTGCTATCTGGGGAGGGATTGTGCTAATACCTTCCATGTGTGTGAAAACAGCCCTTGCTGCTCTGAATCTGATTTCACATACCCTGTTTCACACTGATGTAAATGTTTTCTTCAGTTCACTTGCACCTCATACAGAACCTTCTCCCAGAGACGCTCTGTGAGCCAGAGGGGAGATGTGAACCATTGTTTCTTGAGTCAATGTGAACAAACCTTATGTGACTTTATTTTTTTATAATAGATGCTGCAGTTTTGTGATTACTTTCCAAACACCGGCTTCATGCTTCCCCTGAAGCAATTTGCAATTTTCTATTATTCTGTTTCCCACCCAGTACGCTAACAATTTAGGCAAATTTTGCCTTTGTAGTATTTAATTTAGACAACTAGAAATGGGTCTGTGCTGTGTGGATTGTGCTGGAGCACAAACATGTTTGCAAGAAAACAGGCTTTACAGTGCTTTCTATGCCCTGCAGCCACAGACTCCTGAGACAGGAAATCACAGCATTAACCTGATGATCAAGCTACAGACAGCAGCATCCAAGCGCCACAGACTTCTGGTATTCTAAATAAAAGGCAAAGGCAATGAAAACAGATTAAAACACAGAAATCTGGCAAGTCAGAAGAAATTTGTCTCATTCTTCTCTGTCTATATGCACATGTACAGCCACATACAGACAGATGTAGCCCCTTCTATATATATCTAAACTAATAGGATGATAAAGATACAAATAGATTTCCAACTTCTCATAGAAAAAAAAAAGCGCATTTTGAAATGATTCATATCACCTTGTGGCGTGGCAACATATTATTTAATAGCAGTCTAAAGTGATACATGCTCTGAAGGGGCTATGCTCACAAGAGAAGCTTCTTTTGGAGTCAGTTGCATGCATTACATCACTCGTGGCCACATGTGAATGTTATTTGTGTAAGTACTCTGAAACAAAATAAGGGGGAATAGACAAAGAGAGATTCCTCCCACACCCTGCATGCCAGAATCTCGTTTCCTATCCTCAGCTGGTGCTCAAGAGTCTGACTCCAGCAATAACAGTCTCCCACTGAGATTAAAGCACTGGCAAACACAGCTTATCTTGGTTAATGTATACTTAAGTTTTGTGTGTATAACACATACATATATTTACATATATAGATGCACACACATATGTATATATTTATGTCTCTCTCTCCCTCTACTGATACACATATTGTGTTTATACACATTTACAAATATGATACGTAGGACATCTTTTGCAGAGAGGAAATAGTCCCTCGACGGAGAAACACTCGTAGATGTGAGCCCAAGCAGAGATGGTACTTGACTTCAGCAGCTGTCCCCTGCTCCTCTGCACCTCAATGGACACAACCACTCTCAGAGACCTCTGTCTCCTTTCCCCAGGGAATGCTGGGCTCCACTCCTTCTGCAGAGCTGTGGCTCAAGCCTGGCCAGTCACCCGTAGTGTCGTTCTTCTGCCTCATATGAACTGTATCAAAATTGTCATAAAGCCCAAGGGCTCAGAGACCCATGACAACCAAAGCACCAGATCATGTTTTTGTGGAGTCATTGAGCAAATGTGCCTGAAGTGAGCAGGACAGACCCTGAAGACGTTGCTTACAGACTAGTTTGTTCAGCATTTCTTGAGGCATTGCAACATTTACCAGATTTCCCCATGGGGACAGTCATATTGGTAAATGTGGTTCACTTGATGATCCTCTGTAAGTTTAAATTAGGCTGGGCAGACATACTTAGCAAGGGAAAATACAAGAGAAAGTGATCCAAATTTTGTGGACCATAAATAAACACTTTTGTGGACTGTGACCAGTAGAAGATTTACTGGGACATAAACAGTGCTTACTTACTCCAGGGTAAAACAACAATAATGCTTCTGAAATAAAGAATAAAACATCTTGGCTAGCAAATGATAGCTCATTAGGAGTGCAAAAATACAGGCGTATATGCCTGTACACATATAGTTGCCAGAAATTAAGGGTTTGTATTTCAGATCTATGTGACATCTCTTCATTATCAGAGTAAATTAATTTACCCTGAAAACTAAATCATCTATACAATGGATATATGCTGGTGCTTAGAAGATACAAATAAACATGAAGGTACAAATAAACATGAAGGTACAAATTTCACACAAGTGAAATGCTAAAACTGCCAATACTTACTATTGCATCATTTTGGGAAAAAAAAAAAAAAAAAAAAGGTAAGGACAGGATGTCCACAAATAAAGCTGTTATTTTAAATCTGCTGAGAAACTCAGGTATAAATATATACCAGTGAGTCAGAAAGTGAGAGGGAAATATGTGGAGTTTGATCATACCCTGTTTTAGGTGGATACAAATGAGACGGAAGGAGGGAATTAAAGCCCTTAAGTGCCTGAAATTCCAAGATTCAGACCTGTAAAGTACTAAGCCAAAGAAAGCATGCTAGCATATCTGGTGGAAAGAAACAGCATACAGCAAAAGTACTTCTATACCAGGATCAGCAAAGTTGGAAAAGTTGTGAAGGACACATACACAAATAGGAAATACAGTGGAGAGGTACAGATAAAAGAATAAAGAGATTATGGGAAACAATTGCTCTTTACCATCAACAAATGCAACCCAAGTCTATGAAACAGCTGGGGTTCCTCTGACTTTACAACAACAAATGCAACAAGTATTCCTTGGGGGTAAATATCTGCACATGAAGCACTGCTATCAAAAATAGCAAAAAATGTTGGAAGGTGAAATACATATGCCATACATATATACATGCATAATACATTTTGGTAAGAAGTAGCCACATAGTCTGAGAACATTTAACATGAATAGCATCAGATGCACTGGTATAGAACAAAAAAAGGAAAGGAGGGGGAACTTCAAGCTCCAGTCTATCAGTCTCTTCTTAGCAGATAGTCACTCTGCTTCCACTTTCTTCAGATGTTTCCCAAAGCTCAGCCAGTAAGTGCAACATTTTACTCAAACAACCATTTCAACCTGGCATGTACACTTCCATGGATATGTCTTGGCTTAAGCACAGACCAAAGTCCACTGCTCAGAATGCATATTTCGAATGAAACCTCTGTTTCCACAGTGGTCCTCACCACTCACAAAAGTTCCTGATTCTAAAATCTTTTTCAACAGAATTTATATATCTAAGACCTAGTTTTCTGTGGTGGACTTAGCAATATTAAGCTAATGGCTAGACTGGATGATCTTAAGGGCCCTTTCCAACCTAAATGATTCTATGATTCTACTTACTTGGGGCATTCAGGACAGACTTTCTGAGCCTGCAACCTGAGCAGCTCCTTAATATGACTTTCTATGATAAGCACCAGCAGAGATGCCTTCCCCTCATCCACTGAGGATGGTGGTGTTAAACACAGCCAGCCCTCACAGTCAGAGGCCCCTGCTGCAATCAGATCTGAATTTACCAGCACTCTGCAGTTCCAGTAAAGCATAGCCTTAATTTTCATTCTTGAAATTTGTGTTGCTTCTGGAACAGCACTTCAGGCTGAAAATGCATTCTGTAAACTGGAAATCTGAGCCTATTAGCACATTTAGAGAAATAATTGGATTAAAGCAGCAGGGGCCAGCAGGGATGGAAATTATCTATCCTTTAAACACATCTTAGTGACAAAAGCAAAATGTGTGATGTGTGATTTAATGCTACTCCTTCAGTGCAGCCTAGCCATATGAAAGGCAACTTTCAATTTTACAATGGGCTTTGTGCCACCAGAGATATGATAGAAGGGAGTGGGAGGGAGAAATGAAGCTTGGCTAACTAATGAGTTGGGACTATCTGCTGTTTTTTGGCTCAAGAGCTGTTGCTCAGTTAAATATAGCAGTTATTCTCCTGGCAGATGAACACCTCATGAAATGAATTAGTGACATTCCTCTGGTTTGATTTCTCATGATCTGTAAAATTTTAAAACTGATCCTAATTCCCAGATCTTAGTTTCTATGCCAGATTCACCAGACAGGAAAATATTAATCTGCTGGGATTTTTCAAGGAATTTTTTACATCTAGAAATGCTGAGAACATGTTACTCTAAAATCAAGTAACAGCTATGCTGCTCTCCTCCTTGCTTTCAAAGTTACTTTAAACTTCTGCAAGTCTACAATGCCTGTACCACTCAGAATACAGTGGCTTTTGAAGGAGAGAAGAAGAGGTAAAACAATCCCATTTGTTCCCACTAATCCAGTTCTACTTGGTGCTCAATCCAGCACTGCAAAAGTATTGCCTTCACAGAACAGGAGCACTGCAATTTCATTAAGACTCCATCTGAGTCCTGCCTGGGACTTTGTGTCGCTGCTTTGAGTGCCACTTCCCTGGGGCTGCTTGGCACCAGGGAGAAACTACAACATGCAGTGCGAGGGTGCAGCTCTGCATGCGTCTCTGCAGGCCAGGACTTCAACACAAGCACTCACCAGGACAAGGGGGGTGCAACACAACACACTGAATAACAGGGGCACAGGCTGAACTCTCACTTCAGAATCCATTTCGGAAAGTGTGAAAAGCAAATGCCCGTGACTGTAGCTGTGGCAATCTCTGTCATCGCATGGCTACTTTGGATCCCAAGTACATTAGTTTTATTTTCCTACATTTTACTAGAAGTGGAAAAAAAATTATGACAAATGTGGAAGAAATTAATGTCTGAAATAGTAAGGACAGAACATCCAATGTTGTGACATTTGTGCAACTGGGAGGAGGCATAAAGTGTTTAATGACAAGGTTAACAAAGCTTGCTCAGCTTGTGGATGTTTTCCAGGAAGAGAAGCTCTGAATGGGCTGTGTCAACAAAACTGTCCCAAATCCTTATGCCTGCCTTTAAAACTGCACTGAAAAACAAGTCAAAGAAGGTCCAGCCACTAATACCAGTTCCTCAGATCTCTTCAAACCTTGATTGTATCTTGCTTATTTATACATAAGTTGATACTCAAATGCTGATGTCCATATAATGCTGAAAATGGATGCAGAGTGGCAGCCAGCCTGGCTTTTGAGTTAAATATGCCCATCTGAAAATATTACAAAGAACTAGCTAAAAGTTAATACTGATAACAACATTTTGCCTCCTCAAGGCAGACATGATGTTATAAATGTAAAATGTCCAAGTTTTGTGGGGTGTGGGGGATTCCTTAAAACTGACGCATCCTTTCCCTTGAGCATTGTCAAATCTCGAACTGAACTGGGAAGCTAACACTTCTCTTCCTACACTAGACAGACTCAAAAGAGAGAAGATTCTGCTGGAAACATCTTTATTAAGCTCTGCCAAGAAAGCAAGTTTTCTCAACAAGAAGTGGTTGTCTCTATTTTTTTATCTCAGACACGCAAACAAATTATTAATTCAACTATTTCCCATTTTGGACATGGCACTAATCACAACTTTGATAATCAAACTCCCTCCCACTTTGTAGCTTATAGCTTGAAGAGGCCCATGAAACGCATAATGAAATACTTGAGAGCTCATTGAGGGAATTGAGCACAACAAATACCTGGAGGAAAGATTATAATCTATTTCCTTTTCACAGAGTCAACAAGACTAAAGACTGCCCACTTGATTGTGTCCCTTTCCTCAGGGCGAGTCAGAGACGCAAGTCAAAGCTACTTGCTTGACAGAAAACACAGGAAGAAAAAAAAAAAGAAAGGCAAAAAAAGCCTGAATTTGCAGTCTGGATGGGTCCTGCCTGGTGGCAGATGTGGTGGGCTGGTGGTACATGGCATTTCTTGCTGTCTGGCTTTGCATGTGTTCAGCCTAAATGCCCGGAGCCTGGACCTTTTTCTGAGCAAGCCCAATTACCCTTAACCACATAACCACACCGCCCCATCTGTGACCTCTCCTCCTGGACCTGGAAGGACCCACCCTCTCCGTGAAAGACAGTTAATTGCATCTCCATGCTAATTGAGCCCGAAGAGTGCTAGTAAGCAGAGGCTATCAATTGTGTTGAAGTATGACTTCTGCTTTTTGTGTTCCAGATTACTATCCACCAAGGATTTCCTAAAGATCTTGGACTCTAGCCCACATATGCAAAGACAATCTGAAGTGTTAAATGAGATGCTGAGTTGTAGCTCTTGCTAGGGCCAGTGCAGATTATTTCCACTGAGGAAACCACCTCCTTTCTTAATTGCAGGGAGGTGTTTCACTTGCTCGTTTTACAGCCAGTGTTTGCATCGCACACGGAGATAGCTGTGAACTCTGAAGTGTAAAGTGAGAATTAAAGTTTCCAAGATTGCAAAGAGCACACTAACTTAATAAAAACTTGTTTAGGAAGCCAAGCATAATGTGTGTTATATTACACTAATCCTAGATCAAGAGCTTAGGACTGATAACAAAGAATTTAAAGTCACAGAAAGCTTCTCAAGTTGAAAATATTGCTGAAGCAATGATTATTGTTTTGTTTTTCCAAATAAAAACTTTTATTTTGGAGAACTATTAACCCTTTCACCTCAAAATGCAAGTAACTTGGACATTAAAAATCTTCAGTTTAATCTTAAAGTGTACAATGGCTCTTCTGCTTGTCTGCACAGATGTCAAATTTCTCCTATACTGAGAACTGCCACTGAATACCTGCAAAATTTGTACTATTTTGTGTCAGCCAAGTAAAATTTGTTGTTCTCAGATCATAGCACCTCCAAATAGAAGACCGGCATTTTATCTGAAGGAAATTGAATATGGAAATAAACAGAAAACACACTTAGTTGCCACCTCAGCCACTACTGAAGACAACTGTGCTTGGGCAAGGTTACTTGCAGTAAATATACTACTTTCTTTATCATGTCAACAATGCCTGTCAGTCAGTGTTAGCTGGTTTGGAGAACTGAGGTCACTTCTGAGATGCTTATATTAAGCACCTTTGAATTGGGTATGACTGGTGAAATAAAATACTTTTTTTTCCAAAAGATGAACATTTACAGCTAAAGTAAGCCTTCCCTCAGTGTCTCTGTCTTTCCACTGCTCCTGGCTGCAGAGATGTATTTACACCACAGTGCTGCTGAACTGCAGACCTTTTCACAGAGCTCCAGCTTTGCTGGCAAGAATTTCAAGCCTATGGGCCAAGACACCGGCCATCCCTCCCCTCCTCTGTGAGTAACCCTGGAGGGGATGCCTCACTCACAAATTCCACCCTGAAGCAGGACTCAAGATCCCAGGGAACTGCCTACAGTGTCCCTCTATCTAATAGGAGTGTGATTATTGTCAGCTATTAATGTGGGGCTGAGTTTGGGTGTGAATTAAGCATGGTATCACTGGGTTTTTTTCCTTCAAAGCTGACTTTCTTCACGATCACAGCAAATAAGTGAAAGCATCTGAGGGACAATGGAGCTGCAGCACGAGGCCTTCTAATTGCAGCATTTCATCAGAGAAAAAGGAGAGGGAAGGAGGCAAAGGTTTAAAAACTGACAGGACAAGACAGAGTGTTTCTGTGCACATGCGTGCGTGTGGTTTTTTTTAAAATTACCAAAACAAACAAAAATTGTAACTGCAATTCCCATTCTTATGCTTCCCAGACTTAGGGTGGAATTACCATTCCCTCTCCTTGCAGTCATCCCATCAAAAACCCTCACTGAGGGGCATAAAACAATTTACTGAATGCACCCACTCTCCAGGAAGCAGGATCCCTTGTGTGAAAACACACCATGCAAATGAGACCTGGGGTCCACTGAAGGCTGTGGTCAGGATTTCAACCTCCACCTGACTGATCGTTTCCACACTTCACCTCTCTGACCACTGCACGCTGCAAGATGGTCTACAGCAGGCACCAGCACCACAGCACATTTAAATCAATTTCACCTGAGGAATGAATGGCTCCATTTGTAGCGTATGTCAAGTGTTACGAGATCTGTTTCACAGCCCAGGACTTACAAGCACTTCAATTCCCCATATTTTCCTAAGAGGACGTATGCTGTTTGTAAGGCTACCTTCCCATCTCCACTAACAGCAGTTCCTAAGGTTCTCATTTCACTAATCTTTGCTGCCTTGGCTGACAGTTACAACCAGGAAGGGAGGGATGCACTTAATTTGAAGATACCCAAGTCCAATATCCTTGCAGCCAGAATATTTTTTCTAAATAATGCTATCATCAAACATTCTCAAGATCTGCTCTTCTACAGCACAGGTGTAAATTACTTTGCTATATTTGAGCATAACAGCAAGGAAACCAGGCAGGAAGCTCAGTAATAGCAATTATGATATCCTCACCACTCACAAATATCTGTTGTCATTTGTAATTCCTATTGCCGAAGCCATCACTACTCAGCATCTTTTTCTAATGTTCCACTCATTAGCCAACACCCATAAACAGAGGTATTTATTTTTAATAGTGCTCCCTGGTAAAAATCCCTTATAAAATTCCACAGTTTTCTACACCAGCACTCCCTAGTGCTTTGTTTTACAGAAGTGTAGGGATAGTGCTCTGGGCAATTACTCAATAGTATTGGAGTACAAGAGTTGTTAACCTATGGCTCTGAATCAGCAAAGCTATAAATATACCCTCACACGTTATTTAATTAAAGAATGGGAAACTTCCAAACATCTGTGTTTCTTCAGATAACCTTCCACAAATACACCCAAACTGGGACTTTAGAGATGGCTAATGAAAACACCTATCAGGAGTAAAGGACCAAATAGAAATATTCAAAAGTGTTAGTAATTCTGTCAGGGAAAAAGAAGTTTCCTTCACTAAAAAGAAAAAAAAATTGTTTTTCTTTCTATGTAGTAAACAGCAGTCTTTTATAGGCGCTTTCAGTCTACTCTGAAGCTGTGTGAAATATCTTGTCAAACAAATCTGAGAAAGTACCAATTTGGCTGTGAAGTTCTGTCATTTTCTGTTTTGTAATCTTGTCCCTGGCTAAGCACAAGAAACTGTACAAGACACAGACTTTGTAGCTCTTAAGAGAGTGTAAGAAACACTTTCCAAAAGGCACTGTTTGAGTTCTCATGAACCTCTTTTTCCCTCTTTTATGACTCCTCAGCAACTCAACTGGTTGCAGACTATAGAGCTGTCCCTCCAGCTGGTGTTTGCCTCATGACAGAGTTGCACATGGATTACAACTCCCAGCAGTCACTGAGCACTGTTTAAATGGGATTTAAACAGAGAAGAAAGAGAGAGAAAGCACATGCATGAGCACGACACATGCATTTCGTCAAGAATGAACACCAAATCAAGTTCTGTTTCACCTACTTACCAATATCTGCGAAAAAACCCCAACAACAACATATACTAAGAAGCTGGACTCCCTTTTTTTTTTTT
>WAAE01023879.1:248455-269135 GCA_013400495.1 Nicator chloris
TTTTTTTTTGTTTTGCTCTGGGATTCTTGGAGATGCTTTTAAAAGGCATCTCCTGGAATAAAACCTGAAGTTCTGTTTCTGAAAAAAGATCGAGAAGACACTCATGTGTTCAGCTAGCTGGGCAGCAAAACCAGAGAGCAGTATAGGTGCTGGGGAGTAACAGAAGTGGGGAGTTAGTGTTCTGGGTCAAGAGTCTCATATTTCTTTTGAGGTAAGAAAAAGCATTAGGTAAAGCAGAAGCATTTTAGCTCTGAAGAGATGTAACAGTAAAAATGCAATGTCTAAATACATTTACAAAGTAGTGATAACAGACAATTGGGGGGAAAGAGGAAGGGAAATAGTGGAATGACTAATGATGCTACTGGAAAATGGGGGATTAGATAAGCAAAATGCAGAGAATTAAGTGTAAGACTAGGGAGAATGATAATGTATGAAGAAAGTGTATCTCAACAGAGGGGTATAAGTTATCCAGTGCACCAGCACATACTGAAAAGAAACAGGATGGGAGACAAGCCTTAGCCCTGCAAAAATACTGTACAGTCTCCACATGACATTGCCATTAGCAGAAATAAGCTGATCTTATAAGAAATAAGTGATTACCATCACTCAACTGGTTTGGTAGTAATAAACTTCCTCCGTGAAGCCCATTTTCTTGTAGAAGTATAGGAAGGTCACAGTTTAAATGAAAATTAATTCCCAGCTCCCTGCACAAAACATTCTGAGTCTGTAGCATCAGAAATCATCTAAAACTCCCCAAGGGTCACAGCAAACCAATGACAAACTGAACCTTAACATAAATTTCCAATTTTTAATAGAAAATTACAAGATAGGTGTATTTGAATCTATTAGGTACTTGATGTACAAATTGGGGAACCAGAGGCTGGAGAGCAGCCCCACAGAAAGGGACCTGGGGGTCCTGGTCAGTGGCAAGTTGAGTAAGAGTCATCATGCCCTGGCAGCCAGGAGGGGCCAGATCTCACTGCAGTCACAACCTCCATGTGAGGGGAAGTGGAGGGGCAGGCATTGATCTCTTCTCTGAGGTGACCAGTGACAGGACCTGAAGGAACGACATGAAGCTGAATTGGGGGAGGTTTAGGTTGAGTAGCAGGAAAAGTTTTTCACCCAGAGGATGGTTGGGCACTGGAACAGGCTCCCCAGGGCAGTGGTCACAGCACCAAGCCTGACAGAGCTCAAGAAGCGTTTGGAAAATGCCCTCAGGCACATGGTGTGACTCCTGGGGTGTCCTGTGTGGACTTTGATGATCCTTGTGGGTCCTGCCCAACTCAGCATATTCTGTGATTCTGTTCTACATTTCTAACTGCATTGTTTTGAAAGAGGAAAAAACCAGGTACTATACAATCCATACAAGGGTTGGATAAAATCACATTTACTGCCTACAACGTTTCCAGCATTTTGAATCTAAAATATGTGTTACTAAAGTCTGCCACCAGGACTGTTCCTGAAGATACCTTGCAACTGCTGAAAATATGTACTGGTTTGAAATTTATAGTAACAGAGTTACCAGTGTAACACTTGTATGATACAGCCAACAAGCCACTACGTCACAACATTTTTTCCACATGAAGAATAAATTTGCAGAATTGGCTAATGAGCTGATAGGGGAGACTGGAGTGCCAGATAGTCTCATTTTCTTTGGATCTTCCTTTACTGAGGGAACATGAGAGCTTTATAGTTAAAAAATGTGTCAGTACAAATATGTAAGTTTACAGTTGCAGACCATTAATTTGAAACGCTAATGCAAAGAAAGAAGTGCCTAAAATTTCAGAACAGACTTCCATTGATCCACCAAAGAGTGGAAAGTACTAATAAAAGTACTGTAAAACATTTAAAGATGGTATCCAAAGAATTTCCAGCAAGAGGACGAGTTGCTTGGGTCTCAGGGCACTGAAAAGCTCTCTTGTTACCCAGACACCAACCTGGGCTTGGTATGCTTCCTTCAGCTTTGGCATGCAGGTGAAAGTCAGCATTTATGGGACAGAATCTTCACAGATGTAATAAATAGTTTCCCACATATGTTTCTCTAAAATCTTTACAAAGAAATGGTGATTATTACAGCCTGTGTCTGAAAACCTCTGCCATCACCCAGGATCTTCCTGCTCTAGCTGTGCTACAAATCAGAACCAAAGAAATTTTCCTGCACAAAATGTTCATAATCCAAGGCCATGCTGCACATTACTGAACCAGCTAATAACACGAAGTCATACTGCTACCATGACAAACAGGCTTTTATATGAACTAATTTACCCTGTTTCTGCTGCACTGGAGCAGTTCACACTGTTGTGAGTAGATTTTTCTCCTTTGCTCAGCCTAAATCATTAGGTCAAGTTGCATTCCCGTGCCCACCGTACAGGAAATGGAGCACAAACAAGAAGAGACACAGCGAGAGAAGACAACAACAAACAACAGTGGTCATCAAGGTGCTCAAGAAGTCACAGCACACCACTAGCATGCAGTGATTTTTGCAGGCAACAGGAGAGTTTCCAGGAGGGATCTGAGGGTACAGAAAGAGGAATCTGCTTTCTTTGCAGCAGCAATCAGTGGGATGTTTTGTAGAGGGGGCAAAAAAGAACCGACAAGACAGGATGCTTGTAAGCTGCCTCTCCACAAAGCACCACCTTTTTAGGCAAAATAAAAATTGATTTGGGGTATGTGAACAAACCAAAGCAAAACACTGTATGGGACATGAGGAAATGATTTTGTCAGCATGCCTGGAACTTGGTTTTGGAGGGAGCCATCTCTGTATCTATGCCTAAGGCCATGAGAATATTCAAGGCCACTTCATATTCAACAACATGATACTCAATGGTATTATTTCAGTTCAGGTCCACGTGAGGCCTGTCAGGCTCAAGGCCCTACATATTCTATTCTTTTGAAGAAGCCTGAATGTGAAGCTGAAATATACTCGATTTGACACAAAAACAACACAGGAAGAGTTTATCAAAAGAGGATATTAGTCCTTTTCACAGTGCTAGGCTTAACTGTACAATGTTTCTGGAAATGTTTAATAGAACCAAAGTATGTGAAAAAAAAAGAAAAAAAAAAGCTGCAGGCACAGCTGATGTAAACGTTTGAGTTGCCTTTTTTTTTTTTTAATAATAATTTTTATATTGCCTAAATCCCTAAAGTCAGAGTCTGGAGTATCCAGGACTCTGTCTGGAGGCTTCCCAAAAATCACTGCTTGTCAACACCCTTTTCACAGAAATGAGTCTGTTTACCTCCACCACTGCATTGTCAAGTCCTCTCTTCCCATGAGCATTACAGTTTAAATTGCTGTCCTTACAGAGATGTCTAACCCTCCCTTTCCTTATTCAGGAATTTCCCTAATAGCCAAAGTCCAGGTTAAAATAATTTACATCAACAGAATGCTTTTCTTCAAGGTGCATTTCTACATAGATCACTGTAATTGGTTGGATGGTACTTTTTATGAGAAGATAAAAATATGGTGAGTTGATAGCAATGAATAAAAGGGAAATGCAAAAAATTCTAACCGGATATTCATTCACTTTGAACCCTGATCCAAAGCGAACATTTTCCTGTAGAGGAGCTTGATATAAAGTTCATTTCTGTGCCTTAAGAATCTCCTTATGGCTTTTGGAAGTGACACACAGGTGTGATGACACACAGATGGGATGACACACAGGTGTGATACCTCTACGGGAGCGTGCCAGTCTCCTGAGCTCTCTTTGACAGGTTACACAGGAACCCTGAGAAAGCCTTCATATCACCCGGTGTTTGAGGACACTCTAGAGGTTTTGAGGCTTTGCTCTGCAGTGTCTCTCTGAGTCCTTGGCAGTTAAAGACGACATTGAGGAACAAGCCAGATTCTGAAGGCTTTATAGAAAATAACGTAGTCGGCAACAAGGGAAAAATCGCTATACAAACCAAGGAGGCATTCACATCTAATGTGCTTCGTTCTTTCTGTCTGTAACCACCATTGGCATTCATTGGTTGGTGTGTGGAAAAAGAGTTATTGATTACATTCCTCTGACCACTTCAGCAGGCCCTTTCCTCTTTCCCTGATAAATAGGACAATACTTGGTAGTCCCAGCCAAAAGCAACAACGACTCCAACCACTTTGTCACAATTCTAAATGGTCCCTCCCAGCTCAAAGTCCTGGTAAGTCGTAAGTTGTCTGCATGCCAACGCACAAAATGGCCATTTGATGAACCCTGGTGTATAATGCTGATCCTTACAAAACCCACGGCAAGTACACAAGCTGTCAAGTACCTGGCATATGAAGGGTTTTCCCCAGAAGTTTTTCACCCAACAAGCTTGGCCCCAAAACCTGTTTTCTCTGAAAGTATATCCCAGCTGACACAGCTGCTGGATGCAGATGTTTGCATCCATGATATTCTCAATCAGAGCAAGCTGTGTTATCAAGGGTATCAAAGATACCAGGCATTACTCTGGAGCAGGAAATCCTTCCCAAAGCCATATTTAAGATCTTAATGAAGTCAGTTTTTTTTTCCTTAATTCCATTCAGCAGTTAAGCCAAAGCAGACTTAATTGTGGTGGCGAATACCAGAAGGCAAAAATCAGAATGCTTCTTGTGAGCTTTCCAGCACACAAACGGCCTGTCATCCATCACCAACTCCCTTTGGCTGTTCTTCAAGTGCTCGTAAGTCTTCACTGCCATGGATCTCTGTTGTGGTGAATAACACACCTTCCTGTGTTTTTGTTTTTGCTCTTGTGTCCCCCTTGCCCTTGCATTTATTTATGCCACACAGCTATTGAATTATTGTAGAGGTGGGTGGCATACCTATAGGGCTAGTCATATTCTAATCATGACAACTTTTTGTTTATAATACCTGAGCTATCTCACTCTTGGGATTCATTTCATCAGTCAAGATTAAATTTGGCCTTTAGTTTAAGCCCAGAAGCCATCCAGAAGGCATCTAACAAATATGCAAAATACAAAGATAATACCAATAAGCACCTTGGGGAGGAGACAGAGAAAGGAAGGTCAAGAATAACACCTAAATATTACCTTGGATGCTCGTCTGCAAGCCCTTTCAGTCAACTATGTGCAGGATAAAAGACTGTGGTAATTTTACAGGATTAGCAGTACAGAAGAATTGTTTTGAGTGAGGAGCAAATGTCACAATGTGTGATCAGTGGTGACACTGCAGTATAAGAAGAGGCCCCAACAGGCTTTGTTTCATAGCTATAAAAACAGTGGACAGAGCAAACTTGGCTCTACCTGAGCTTTTCCTGAAACCTCACATTTCCTCAGTTTCCAATTTCACCTTCATAACCCACTTTTTAATCCCCACCAACACATGGAAACAAAAACTTGGATCAAGAGGAAAATGCTGCCAAAGATTAGAGGTTTGGAAATTCACAACTGTTATCTGAGGAAAAACTATAGTGGCAGCCAATTACTTTAGTCAGAAGTCTTTGTTATTGTACAGAAGCTTCAATATATGATTTCGCTTCCAAAATCAGAAGATAGAAACATAGGATTTTATCAACCAAACAGAATTAAAAGTAAGAACAAAAGTAATTCAATTCCTAGTTACCCAATATAGAAATTTTTAAAACTAAGGTCTGCAACCACTAACTCGGTAAGAGATGTAGGGAATTATAAACATGAACTTGTCACAGACCACTGCAAAAAACAAAACAAACAAACAAACAAACAAAAAAAACAAAACAAAAAAACCCCCAACAAAACAGGAAGGTGTCCTATTTTAAACCATATTTTTTGTTTTCATTACTGTCATTCCACCTTTCTCCTTACAGCTAATCAATGCAAAGCATGACTGCAAAGTAGTACCAGTTCAGCAATTTGGAGGAAGTAAAAAAAGTAAGAGTGCTTTCAAAAATTACAGAACAGTGTTCCAAAAAGGAAATCTGATTAAAAACCCCATTTCTGTGCAGCAGTAGAGTGGTCTGTTTTGAATTTCAATGGCTATCTGTAGCACTGAGGTTTCTGTGTCACTGCACACAGAAAACGTGATGAGGAATGGTGCTGTCTCACTCTACTCCTAACCACAACCTGGTAGATAAATTCTGAAGTCACAAGGCAGCTGAGAGCTCTATGAAGACTATTAAATTGTACTGGCAAAGCTGGAAGGAAGAAATTCAAATGAGGCCAGGTTAGAGGTTTCAAAAGGATGAGTGACTGATCCTGTTTCATGTTATGCCAGACAATGCTAATAGTTTAAACACTAGCTCTGTCAAACAAGAAATAGATGTATTATTGTCTGTGAATTATTAAAATTGACTTCACCTACTCATCTTTAGAATTTTCTGACTGAAAGGGAAAAAAAAAAGAAATCAAGAAAGAAAAAGTCTCACAAGAGAAGCATGCACTCAATCTATTACTAATGTCTTCTCAAATCCTGTTAATATTATTCATATTGTCTGCTTTGGTGAGCTCAGAGACTATATGTGAGGAATGAGCAAGAATTCCAGCTGATCTGAAGCATAAAGCTCTTAAAATTTAAGTCTCTCCTGCCCTGCAGATAATTACTGTCTCCTATTTCACCCATCCAGCTGGGACATCAGACAGTTTGGGGAACATCCAAGATGGGCATGAAGAACCATTTCCTGGTTCATGACAAATACTGTAAATGTTTTTGACGCAGAGATAATTCTTCTCGAGTTTTATTCAACAACAACACTTCTCCTCCCCTGACCCTCCCCTTGTTTTTTAAAACTTGTTTATATCTACAAGGCTCAATTTCCCCCACTATTCAACCACACAAACCCCTCTTGAACACAAGGAAAGTATTAAGGATACTAAAAAATAATTAACAGTGTAAAAGGTTTTTAAGTTCTGATATGGTCCAAATCATTGCTATGAGTTTTTACTGGAATACAAATATGAGACAAGAAGATATGAAAGGTTATCCTCAACATCACAACAAGCATTCCTCAACATCATCCTCATCACAGAGCAGCAATAATAGCAAAGGTCCCACCTATGTGTGCCTCCCTCATGAAGTTGTTAATTCACAAATGATGACTCTAAAGGTGATAAAGGGGAAAGGTAAAGGTTTTTTTTTTTTTAACAATAATTTCCAAACTTCCACCTCCTTTCCTAACCATTTTTGCTTTTGAGAAAAATTGCAAATGGTGAAGGACAAGGATAAATCTGAACAAAAACTCTTCATTGACTTTGTGGTGGACACAGAAGACCTCTAGGACTAAATTCTAAAGACAAGTACCTTCCTCCCCTCCAAATTAGGCTTTTCTTAGAAAAACTGAAGGGACAATTTTAATTTTTTTTTTAGCAGAATATTTTTGGACTTTTTTTCCCCCAGAGGTGAAGTTAAAACATCCCACATTTTCTAGGGCAATAAACTTCAGATAACTAAAAAAAATAAAAGAAATTGATAGATGCCTACTGTCATTTTTGGACTGTGAAGCCTGAAAAATCATGAAATGAAAGCTTTTGGAGACAAATTCCCACACCCTCCTCATTCCTATGAATTTGCTGTGCCTTTATGGATTTCTCCTAACCTGGTCCAAATGGCCCTTTCACACTGCCCCGAACTGTCCCCCAGAGGGAACAACTGCACTCACTCTCATAACATCTCCAGCAGCACCAAAGTAACAATGATAAATATTTTGGAAGAGGTGGCACAGGATTTTGGGAATCAGTGGCTTTAAGCACTACAACCATCTCATGGCTTCTCAGATGAAACACATGAACATTCTGGGGCTGTCATCTTCCTTTGTACACCCACTCACTCATAAAATAAAATACAAACAGCTGAAGGCAAGCAAGCTCTGGCTAAGGCAGGAGAAATTAGACATGAGACTAGCCCTTGATTCCAGATTTGCTGAAGGAAACCTTACCTCTGTCTCATATCCTCTGTATTCAAAGGCCATTTTTATTTTCATATAAATCATGTCATTTACCATTCTCTGCTGCCATTCTGAAACCTTTGCAAGGGTTGAATCGGCACAGCACACTCAAAAGAAAAGGTTGCAATGATGTGGGAAATGCAGTCAAAATGAAAACAGTATTGTTAACATATTGCTTGACTTCAAAAACACATTGTAAAATAAAATAAACAGCATCTGAAAGGGAGACAGATCTTCAGACATGCTCCCGCTTTTAAATCTGAACAGTAATCAGGTGTGTAAGTGACCTCAAGCACCTCTGACAGCAAGGTCTTCAGAAAACCTTGATGGGAACAGATTTGTGCTGAGCCACTCTGCCACTCTCACTGGACACTCCAAAATGTGGTCTGAACCACAATTTGGCTCTTTTGAATGTCTCATCTCTCACAGAAAATGAGGAATAGGCTGTAGGTGGCGGACACTGCTGGCAGGAGGGAACACTTAGCGGTTGTGACAAATGTGTCTTGGTGCTGCCTGAGCCTGGACTTCTGTCGTGGCTTTCGCCTGCTCCAGGCTCTCTCCCACCCTCGTGAATTCCCTTCAGAGGCTTTGCATTTCCCACCACATCTGCTGGAGCGTTTGTATGGGACAGGCATAGGACAGGCAATGATAAGAAAACAAGGGTCCAGATGAGGGTGAGACAACAGAGAGAGATAACAAGGGGGAGGAGGAGGCCAAATGGCAGGCCAAGAGAAGGGGGAGGCAAGGGGATAAGAGGTGAGATAAAAAGAGACTTTCTGTGCATGAATAAACATGAATAAGTGAAGAGGTGGCAGTAAGACATCCCAGTGCCAGGAAGGCAGAGAAGAATTACAGACTGGAGCAGTTGATTTAAACTACAAACTCCATGAACTTGGTGTAATTCCTTCTTGCCTGTGAAGCTACCCTAGGAGAACCTGAGTAAAGAAAGTGTCTTGAGCTATTTCAGCATCTCTGCTCCCAGGCACTGTGCGATGGGGCAGGCAAACAAGAACAATCAGCTGCCACCTCCTGAGCTCCCACAAGGTTTGGGCTGGTCTTCTCAATTCCCATTACAGATAAATTGCTCTCTTTCATATTAAGATGCAGCAATGCACGTAAGGACACTCTTGGCTACTAGTATGGAAACTGTCCCTATTAACTATTCATGGCCTTGAAGTGAAGCACTTGCTTGGATGCCTGGCTGAATCAGGTAGTGTCTGATTAAGGAGGCAGACAGCCTTCTATCCTCATTCCCTCTCCCTCAGCCTTAATCCTCCAGTCACCTAAGTTTAATTTAAAAATCTGTTTTCAGGAGTTGAGCCCAGATCTGTCACATCCAAGATTGTCACTAATTGCTATGTGTCAACAGCATTTAGAAAAATGAGTAATGAATCAAAACCACCAACCCTTTTGCCTGGATGACAGCTTTATCTTTACACACCAGCTTTTCAAAGGGCTTGAAATCTCTTTACCCACCCAGAATGGAAAATTGCATTGCCCAAAATCAGTCAGAGATTTCTTCAGCCACTGTGAACACTTCCAAAGAAAAACTACTTGTCTCATAGATGAACATATGGTGTAACACCCAAGGTGCAAAAGCACTCCAACCTAGACCCCAGGAGGTAAGGACACCCTCTTCCTCTGGCTAGTCTTGTCAGATGGTTGTGGCATTAGGGGATGGGAAAGCAGACTCAGAGAGTCTCAGGAAGATCAATGGAGATGTGAAGGTCACAGATGACACATGGCCGGTTTCAAAACCTCAGGAATGACAGCAAGGAAAGAGGTGCTGAAGGAAGAAGGGCAGCAGAGCCAGCTGTAGAAGTTGCCAGAGAAATGTTTTGTTAGAGGCACAGCCGAGGAGGAGCAGGATGACGCAAAGAGAAGCAACCGAGTAAAGCACAGCATCTGAGCAGTGGTGTCCAGAGGGATTCCTTTACTGGATGTGCCGGTCTAATACCGATGTAATGAGCTAATTAGGAAACAAAAAGTCAGAATTCGTGTGGGAGGGCTGGAGGGGCACATACTAGGTATCTGCTCCCACTAGAAAGGAGGTAAGCTAGACTCCTGCTAAGAGTCTGTTAAGCGGATTAAACAAGACACAGAGCAAGACTGGATATGAGCCTGCTGAAGCTTCTCCAGTTTAGTGACATTGAGAGGAAAACTTGATAGCAATAATGATCTTCCCTTCCTCGAAGGAAGAACCATGATGAACAAAATCAGGATGAGATAAAAGAAGTGGAAAGCTACCTGTTGCATCTGCTAGGAACGATGGCAGAACACAATGCCATCAGGCTCTCCCCCAGCTTTGCTGCTGCTCAGTGATATCACTCCAGCCGTGCAGTCTGTCTGCTCTGCCATACACATTTCAGAAGCAGAAGCACAGTGATGCTATTTTGTTACAATCTCTTTTTCACATACTTGTTGAGAACTATTTAAAATATGTTAAGTGCCTCTTAGATGCTATAGAGACAAGTTACTACTAATCATTATTTTACTTGGCTGAATTTGACATGTATATTTTCAGAGATACCTCTGAAATGCCTGATATGTAAGGCCTTAACTAAAACAAACAAACAATCAACTGCAGGTTTTATTAGCAGGAGGGACAAATAAAAGGAAGAGGATGGCAAAGCAATGCAGAGATAATGCTGAGATTAAAGTAAGGAACAATATAAACATTTTGGCTGAGACAGAAGCAAAGTCAGCTTGGAGGAAAATAAAGGACAGCAGAGGCAATAGTTTTCAGATGTTGACATACAGTTTCAGAACAAGGAGGAAAGAAAACAGATAAGAGAAGACTGCCAGTTTTATGACAGTTCACAACTTTTTTACCTGACTGCTGGAGGAAAATAGACAGGAAAATAATCTGAAGATTATTCTTCCTTGAATGCTCCCATTTCATTTTCATGAGTATTAATAAAGGACACATGTTGACATTGATGAGCAAAAAGATCCTTGAGGAAGGGAAGCACATGTTTCCTCATGCAGATATCTGAACAGTTTACAGTCACAGGCAGCTCTGAACTTAAGAGTAGGAAATGAAGCTTGTATGAAAACTAAAGTGGAAGTGTGGGGCATTTAGGGGTTTGTGATCACGGTTTCATTAGACTCTAAATGCTCTTTAGGGCAGGAACACTTAGAGGAGTTCAGAAATGTTTTTGACTTTAAGAAAGCTGACTTTGGGAGAATGTGATATGCCCCAAGGAATTTTTACTGGAATCCTATGAAACATGGGAAACACAGAGCTGAATTTTTAAAAAACATCTGAAGAGACTGAAATTTAAAGCCATCCTGCTTAATTCCGAGGAGGAAAAAGGGTAACTGAGGCCAAACACAGTTAAGCAAAAATGCAAAATTTAGTATAAGTGACATGCATAAAACTTGAGAAGTCGTATATATATCATATATATATTAATATATATGTATATATTTCATTTATATCAGTGCTAGAAAGAACTGGGAGAAGAATTGCTTAAGGCATATAACAAAAGGAAGAAGTTAGCAAGTTAGCATGCCCTTTTTCCTTTGAAGAAGAATAATAAGAGGCCAGATGACTACTTAAATATTAGCATCACATTGTGACAGAGTTTCCAGGCTTGCTTAAAGGAAGGAAATTTGCATTGATGATGTATGCACATCCTCGAAGTTACAGCCATGCCAGCCCATAACAAATGTGAGGCAGGGATTCAACCTGCAGTTCCTACACCAGGCAAGCTGTAGGACAACTGCAGAAACAGGTGGGAGAAAAGGGGGAGAATTCCCTGTAACACATGCAGAATATTAGATTCAGGGAAACAACATCGACACATGGTTGAAAGGCTTCTTTTATTTTCCCCTTTCAAACAGTGACGTAAACTCCCAACTGAGAGACATATACATCTAAGTTCTGTGGTAACAAGACAGACCAGTGAGACCTGGAGTTAATCTTCACTGTTGCAGGGAAATGCAATGACATGAAGCAAGCTCCTATGAAACTGTTAGCTTAATATCTGCCATGCAAAAATAATAGAAGCACTTAAACACCTTAATGGGCAAAATTTAATTAGAAGCAATTGTGCAATTCTTGGGGGAAAATTCATGCATACAAATTAATAGTAATTTTCCTGCTGAAAGATAAGAAAATTAAAGACAGACCCTGTAAAACTCTGTAAAAGTTACCCAACTTCTGGGGTTGAAAGACCTGATGCTTATGACATTATGTGCTGCAGGGCTGCTTGTTTCCAACTCACCGAGGCAGCTCACTGAATTTCAGTTTTAACTTTTGAAAGAAATCTAAAATTATTTTAGCATTATTTCTGTGAATGCCAAATAAATTATTTAAATCCAAGTATACACTAAGTTGGCTACGTACAATATGAACATTCTGATTGTAACTGGAAAAGACTAGTGAGATCATTTCTGAAGTACCTACATTTCACAGGTGAGTAAACTGTAGTGGAAAGTGATCTTTACACGTCTAGAGCAGAAGGTGAATATAAAACATGACTTTTCTAGCCATGTGCTTAAAAAGCTTGCAAAAAAAGTGAAAGCATCTTTCGTAGTGTATCAAGTTCAGTATAGAAAGCAAACTCGCCATGAAGCTCCTGTGAAAACTGTTGATTTTAAGAAAGCAACAACCAAAATTTTTTCCCTAATCCTTGCAGCAGGTTAGCCTCCAAAAACATTTTAAAAAGGGTCAGAAAATATACTGATAGGAATTCGATAAAGGCTGAAAGAAATGATACTGATAGGTTTGCATTTGGCAAGACACAAGGAAGGAAGGAGAGAGGACAGGCATTAGAAGCATTAGCAGGAACAATTCCCAAGGCCAGTAAATATCAAGGGGCCCCACAGCAGTCAAAAGCAGAGTGAAGAGATTTAGAGCCAAGGCATTCAAAGGGTCTACTTAGTTTGACCAGAAGACTGTCTCACATTTCAAGGTTTCTTCTTCAGTACAGCTAAGCTTTTCAATGGGAGGCCTTGACCCCAGGGATCACTAACTGAAGAAAACAAATGTGTTTTCAAATGAATGTATTGGCACTGTCAGAACTGACTGTACACAAGATTAAATTATGTTTATTTTCAATTTCCAGAATACCATGTTAAATTTTAGAGAGACAGACAGACAGAAATGTTTCCAAATAAGACATGAGAATCTGAGCATCAGATTTTCTGCGTCAGCTGTGATTCAACAGCAGAATTCCTGTTAACTGAACTGGCTAAGCCTCCTCCCAAAATGTCAACCTGAGGCTTTCTTGCCTTCAGCAGTATTGGTACAAGTGGCAGCAGGAGACGTGCTGTCAGTCCATTTTAGTTATTTCATTGCTCCTCCTTGCTTTCTTGTGATGGATTGGGTTTTGGTCTAGTATTTTGAATTGCACAGATGTGATTCCCGGAACGAAACAAGCAGTAGTTTGCCTGCCATTGACAAGGAATGGAAATCAAATTAGAATTTAAAAAAAGGAGAAAGTGATTCTGGATAGCCATCTTGAGATGATCTAAAAAGGAAACTGATTGCAGAAAAAGGACATCACATGTCTTCATAGAGGAGTTCCCTCATAGCTCCTCTGCATGCTCCTTAAGACAAAGGCACTTCACTCTGTGCTTCTACCTTGATCATGCTTGAGCAGCTTCACAGCCTTCCTGGGTTCCACAGGAACCAAGTCGGGACCGCATTAAAAGCAAGGCAAGATGGGGGCACTGGGAGACAGAGATGGAGCCCTCATTCAAGGGAAGGCGGCCTATGAGAAACCAGGTAATTTTAGATAAACATCAGACATCTATTGTGGTTATCCACAGTCCTATTTCAAGCCCATATTCCACTCCCTATTTGAATTCCTCCCTATTCTCATGTATGGAGCCACTAGAAATGACAAATATTCCTGAAGGGGGTGTGCTTAGGGACTGTCCCAAAACAGTGAGTGTAATGAGCTGAATTGAAAACCCAGAAACTGTGTCCCCAGAGGAAGATCAATAGGGACAGAGAGGAAGAAGACCATGGGCAGCACTATTTCAGCAGCAAACATCTGGGCACATGAATAATGTGAAACTACAGCCAGGATTTCCAAAGAGCTACGTACTAATCATGAATTTTGAGGAGTGAATATGTACTTGTTAGTAAGAGGTATGACAAAGCAGGAAAGTGGGTCTCACAAAGCACAGACTTGTTGGGTCAAGTGTCCTTTTCCTGTTTGGCAAGTCCTTTTGTCTCTGTCCTCCTTATCATCCTGACACCTTACCGCAGCACAGAATGACAGACAGCTCTTAATGACTTCCTAGCATTTGATTCTATACACAGGCCCAGCCCTTCTTCACGTAGCATGAACGTCTCTATAGCCCTCTGAATTTCGGGTTTAGAACCCATGCCCACTTGCAAACATGCAGCCCCCCACTCCCACCCTGCAATCTGTGTCAATAACACAGAGGTGCTCTTGTCACCCCCTCGCTTGAATCACGCAGCTCTTCTGAACGCACACACTGACAGATGCTGTGTCAGCAGCCACTGGGGCTTGTGTCACTTTCCCCAGGAGAGAAGAAATCCTCTCCTGAGTACACCCACTCCCACATAGCACAACTGGGGCTACTGTTCCCTGTGTCCAGAAACCAGGATTCATCCTTTACCATCTCTGTGCACTGCCACCATCCCGCCTGGCCTGGAAATACTGTTGGTTTTTCCCCTCTCCCAGAATTCTCATTAGGTGATCGGAGCACAGGGGTTAGGGACTTGGTCCTGGCAGCAGCATGTGCTGGCTTAGCACCCCTGGTAGATTTCACTGAGGCATTCCTGGGAGTGAAGATGTGTTCTGCAAACGAGCATTTGCCGAGTGGGACCCTGCCCAGCACACGAGCACATCCATTTTGCGGCAGGCACCCTTACCAAGCTGTAAGCCGGGGCTGAAACACTCCTGTGAAACACAGAAGGTGGCACTTTATAATCGAGCCCCACAATGCCCACCTTCTGCTTTCCCTGCGTGCAGCTGGAGAAGAGATGACCACATTCCCATCCACAAGGAGATGTTTTATGCTTTGTCTTGTTTCCCATATGACGATCTAGCCGCCCCAGCACCGCCTCTCCCACCCAGGGGAGGTGACCAAAGAGGAGCAGCGTCTCTGTGACAGGGCCACCTCTCCTCCCGCCTGCTCCTTGTGCCTTCCCAGGTAGCTGGCTGTGAGGGGCCAACAAGCAGGCTAATTTAGAGCTCTAAAAGCTGGCAGCAGGAGTGCAATTAAGCCGTTTTCACAGACTGCTGGCCAAATGCAGCAATTTATTGGCTGAGTGATTGGATTATTCATTTGCAAAGCTGAGAGAGGGCATTTTCTTACCACTTCAGTTGGCCTGTAGTACTTGTGATTGACTGTCACATGAATCTTGCCAGTCTCCTTGCATCGTCCCACTTCATTTTCGTTCTTCCCTTCCCACCTGTAAAGAAGATAAACATTTAATCAACCCATAATTACTTTAGTGCTCTGATCTTACCAACATTTGGCCTGCTTTCATTTACTTGAGGCTGGTGTCAATTCTCCCTGCAGGACAGTATAAACTCATTAGCTAAAGGAACAAAGGGAGAGTTTAGACTTGAATAGAGTAACAATGGCTTTTGAAGTCTCTTTGGTTTGGTTTTTGATTCAGTGGAAGGTTTAAAATACAGGACTTCCAAATTAAACACATAATGCTAAGGGAAAATAAAATGCCCTGATTTCAGAAAGTCTCATGTATCTGCAAATAAATATGACAGTGAGGGTTTTCATTTATGGATTGGTTCAAAGCTGTTTTCTTAAAATATTTTTAATTCTTGTGTTTTGGCCAATACTGTCAGGAACTCTTTAATCTGTTAATTGTATAGATGTGAAGCTCTGTTTGAATAGCATTAAGCTGCATAATTTAATTTGTGCTTAACTAGAAAAAACAAAAACTGTTCCTGGGTTTTTGGCCCTACCTCGACATGGCACTCCACATACATGTATTGTAAACTCTACTTGCTACCTGTGAGCTGAAAGCCAGCTCCCTTGGTCCAAATTAGTTTCATATGTGTTGAACAGCCTGCAATTTGCTGTAATTTATGTGATCTGGTTGCGCTGTGAACTATTTTCTTAGAGACTGTCCTGGTTTCAGGAGCAGCAGAAGAGGACTGGTTTGGTGGGTGACTAGCTCTGCCTTCGGGGAGGTCAGGCTGCAGCCTGGAAGCCTGGGGACAATGCTCCCAGTCCAAAGAAATGCTTCAAATGATGCACGTAGGAACGTACATCGCTGCAGCGAACTTCATCCACTGAATATACAAAATCCAGAGCTACGACTGAAATCCTATCCTCTCTTGCTTTTTGCCCTTAAGTATATACCATGGGGCTCTGAACTAGCTTGGCTTAAAATTGTGATGATGAAATCTGCTAGCTTTTTTTTATGTTTAAGTAAAACCTGTATAAATTAAATCAGCACTGTGATTTAGACTACTTAGGCTCAGCCACCAGCAAGCAAAGAAAAGCACCCCATACCTCCCACTTACTAATTTTTCTCCCATCTCCTGGGATTTTGTCACAGATATGATTTCTCCTTGTTCCCCTGCCCCCTCAAACTCCTAGAAGAATTTAATTCTTTGACAACCTCAGCCTTCATTTTTGTGTTTCTAGCCCTGGGGGCTAAGGAGAAAAGTCTGAAAAAATGACCTTTGTGTACCCATGAAGGCTTAAACACTGAAAGGCAGAAGGAAATACCAAATAAGCATTATTGCAAGTTTTTAAATCTCACAAATTTTTAAGCAGAACTCATGACTTTTGAATAACTAGCAAAGCCTGTAGGATGCTTGATACTGGGAACATTTCACATTGAAATAATTTCCTACAGATAATAGTGACAGCGAAGTCAGCTGTTAATGGGCATGCCGTGATGCTGAAGATGATTTATAATTTAAATTTTCTTTCTTTCTTTTTTTTTTTTTTTTTTTTTGCAGTCGCTCTGTTGCGAGCCTGAACTGCAAAGTTTTCATTCAGAAGCCAAAACTAACATTAGTCCCTCCCTTTAAAGGGCAGAGGGTAAAAATGTGCAGGACTCAAATGAGCTTAATAGAAAACTAACCGTCACCAGTAAAACAACAGGAAGCGCTCAGATCAGGAGACGTCAGTTGTTGTTGGAGGTCACTGAGCAGAGAACCCCATTTAACACCCAAAAGGCTCCAGAAGGCTCAGCCCAGCCAGTAAAGACTCACTTAATGTTGCTATCAGGGTTATATAACAATAGAAATAGTTTAAGAAGAAATCTCCACCCGTTTTGTACAGCCCGGTAATGTGAAAAGTTCACAAGGAGGAAAAAAAAAAAAGTGCTTCTCATTGTGAACAAAGTAACATTTGATAGCTGCACGTCTAATTACTGCTGGCACCTCCGTGCTCACAGCTGGGATCACCACACAGCTGATAAAAGCCACGGTGCGGGGGCCAGCCTGACACCAGGACCACGACGTCCATTTTGCCAAACAACTCCCCCTCCCCTCTCCCTCAAACCGCAAGGCAAGAGAAAAAAACCACCCAAACCATCTTTAGTTTATAGTCAACTTGCAGTCAGAATTGTTAACTGGAAAACGTCATGCCAAATTTTCCTGAAGCACGAGCACGGTGGCAGGGCTACGGGGAACCCTCGTGTTGTGCTGTGGTTTCAGCTGGCTCCTGCCACGGAGACTACCCAGCGTTCTGCTCCGCAGGGCAGATGCCCACGTAGGCACGGAAACAGCCTGGTGTCACTTGGGGGAAACACAAAGGATCCCCGCCTGGAGAAAGTTTGGTTCATCAGGACTGGGTTAAATTTATAGAGGATGGGGAGTGGATCTCCCCAAGCCCAGCTGGTGCCAAAGCCCAGAGCTCCCATGCAGGCACCTGCTGGCCTGGTGCAGGCTGTGCACAAAATGCGGCTCCTCTGCCGCGAGGCCACCGCCTGCCCCAGGCTGTGCAGCTTCACCCTCCCACTGAAGCAAGGGGTGGGTTTCCTGTCACAGCTGATGGCCTCAGCCGTGTGCCAGCATGTTCTGCACCTGGAGAAGGACGGGTGAGACCACAGACTTGCTCCTCACAAAGCAGGTTTGATGCACTTTGCATCTACACTTGCATGTCAAGTGCCTTGCTGCTGCAGACGGGTCCTTTGGGATTGCTCGGGGTGACAGTCAATGGTCAGCTCCGGTGGATTCCACTGCTGTCAGTGACCTCACAATTTCCCGTAAAACTAAGATTCAAATGCCTGAGCAGGTTTACTTGCTTGAAAAGTTCTTCACATCAAGAGCTTTTAAACTCTGGATTTACAGCGGGATGGATAACATTTAATTTAAGGCTAATTTCATATCTATTATCATTAACATATCACTACTGTTATGATACTTATTATCAGTGCTGATGAATGCTTCTTTGGCTTTTTTTATTTTTGGCAGTTCCAACTATTTTTCTTTTCCTATAACTATTCAATAGGAGAGCAAGCTTCAAGCGATGAAAACTCCCACAGGTACAGGAGATTGTATGAGGATGAAAAGCTGGGGTACCCACCTGATGGGGTGTGAGGTGGGCAGGGAAGGAAACAGGGGAGCCAGGATAATTGAGGAGGGGTGGGAATAGCACTGCAATGGACCAAATGGTCTGGCTGTAACTGAGGAGGAAACAAGTCAAAGTACATATATTTTTGGGGTGGTGAATAAATCAAATAAAAATGAAATTTTTCACAGAAGCAGAGATAAACTGAACAAGGATGTGCGTTTCATCTCCTTGCTTAATCCTTACATAGAAACAGAACCCAGAGCATTTAAAAAGATATTCAAAACCACTAGAGGCTACAGCTGCTCAGCTTCTTTATGAAAAATAAAGCTAGCATGATCACCTTTATAATGAAATAAATGCCAATAGAAAATATTTTCACATTTGGAACTGAACTGAACTGTAAACTAAATAAAAATAAAATTGTATGAAGATTTTGCTTTTCCTCCACTGCTAATATGATACACCATTTGTGTAGATTTCTCAGATCTGTGGCCTGATTCCTGCTACACGCAAAACTAAGCCAAAGCACTTCATTCTGCCCTGGCACATTATAAACAGCAACACTGACACCATATAACAGACCATTAATATTTTTTGCAAGTAATCTTTTGTGGAGAAACTTTAAATATGACTCTTCATATGTTCATTGGCGACCAACTCAACCAGCAACCTTGCCAGGAGCTCTGATACATCAAAGTAGGCATAGATACAGGGATTGCTTAACCACGACCTTGTACTTAAATCAAAAGCATGCTACCATAGAGGAATGTGTTAATTTTTTTTTTTTTTCAAAAGCTCTGACGAATCAGGTAGTCCATGTTTCTTTTTTTGTACTAGTCCAGTAGTCCAAGCTTTGTCATGGTCAGATTTTAAAAAATTAATTGCAACTCTCCATATGACAAGATGATAAAAAAGAATACTAAAAAAGATGCTAGGTGCCTTTTTTTTGTTTCTTTTTTTTTTTTTTTTTATTCTTCTTTCCAGTTCATTGGAAAGCTTTTGAAGCTCTGTCCCTTTACTCCAATTTGTGAAAACTGGTGTTGGGAAGAAAATGTTTTCTCAAAGAATATTAATGCTTCTGTGAAAAGCAAAGCATTATGGAAAGAAAAGTTTTAGTTTCAAGTAAGTTCCATTAGTGTCAGCCTGATACAAAATTACATTAATAATATCTAAAAGAGAGGCTTTTACACTTTCAGAATTTTTTTTCTTTCTTTCAGAATGGCTTAAAAAATTCTAACGTAAGTTATTCTTTCTTTAAGTGGAGGTTAGGGAAATAACCAAAGAAGTCCAGCTGACCTGAAATCAGATATTTTTCCAAATTTCATTTGTGACAAATATTTTAATTTAATTTCAGGGGTAGGATATATGGAATTTCCCATGAAACACCATATTTCATTCTTACCTAGTCCGTCTATTCGAGAAACCCTCATACCTCTTACATAGATAATTAGGTTATTATAGCCTTCAAGCTTTAATTTCATTTTTGAAACAGTTACTGCGTCTGCCTGCAGATAAAACCTTGTATCAATAAGAAAGTAATGATGGCCTGCTCAGCTGAAAGAATTAATTCTCCAGTTGAGGTGGGTTAAATGCCCCCTGAAATATATACTCTGTTTTGAGAATGATGACAAAACTGGTGCAGTCCTAAGTGAGGACTCTTTTTGTGAGGGTTCACCCAGGCCAGCATTCTTCACTGACATGGCTGGGTTCCTTTCAAGCTCCTCTCTTCAAAGTGCCTCCCGTTGTTGTATGAGATTCTGTTCCCTTCCTCTTCCTCTGAAAGCTTCTCATTTTCTTTTCTTTTTTAAATACAACACATAGCACTGGCCAGCTAGCAATTTTTGGTGGGCAAAAGCCAGATCTGGAAATAGCAGCTGTTTTGCTGATGACTGCTGATGGCTCCTCCTCCATGTCCCACATGCTTTCCATTCTTACAGCAATCCTTCAAATCTCATGTGTTTCTGTAACCCGGCCTTCCATTTTAAGATAAAAAGAAAAAAACAAACAAACAAAACCCCCTCAACAAACAAACCAGAAAAACTCTTCTCCCTTGGTTCAATCTCAGTTCAACCTTCACTGTCAGTAAAGAGGCCACAGGAGTTCACCTCAGAAGACCTTATAGCTTATCTGAAAACTTGAAAACTTCCCCATTTTAGGCTGATCTTTTTAAGACCAACTAGCATGTTAGTTAAGATAAAATTTGTATGTAGAACCAAATGACTAGAGTAAAATATTCTTTTTTTTCTGAATTAATTAATTAATTCTGATCCTGGAAGCAATTAATATTTCTGTAACAAATGTGCATGGATTTTTATATCAATAAAAACCACAACAATTCTTTCTGCAGCTTGAACAGGTT
>WAAE01023879.1:269371-290635 GCA_013400495.1 Nicator chloris
TTTTTTTTTTTTTTTGTTTTAGTTTCCACATTTGCAGACAGGAGTCTTTGTAGCAGTCTGCAAGGAACTCTGAGTGCTGTAGTGGTTTCAGGCTATCTTTGCAATCCTGTTCTAATTTAATAAGATTAATGGCAGAAAATTAGTCAAGACAAGCGTTTGCCTGTTTGGTTTACCCTGCTGTAGTTCAAATTATAGGCGGGAAGTGTTTCCCCCAAGTACTGCTTAATTAGTAATAGGCAGAAGGGAAAGTAAAAGAAAAAAATGCAATCCTTACAGGGGAAAAATATTTGTAGCTCTGAGGCTTTCCTGTTAGTACAAAGGACTGAATTTGAATGATTCAGAGGACTATATAAATATAATTTGAAATTTCTCCCTTGAAAAAGAAATGTAAGAGGAAAAAAGCCACACAAGGTAGAAAAACTTCCATGAACCCTTTACAGTCCATTTCAGAGAGAGAATCAGTCTCATTGCAGCTGTAGATTTCATTAGTTACAAAAATGTAGTAAAGTTTTTCTCTCTCTTGCTTTGGCTAGAGGACATAGTCCTGACATGTGCTAATAACTGGCTAGGACAGAATATTATGTTATGTTCTTGGAAAGAATTTTTACTTTTTAGGCTGTCCTGGATTTTCAGCTGTATAAGTTAATGTGAATTGTTAGGAAGACAAAAAACCTAAAAAATAAAATCAACATATTTAGCTGGGTGATGAGGCAGCCAGGATCTCTTTTCTCCTGTTCTCTACTGCAGTATCATGATATGACAGCAAAGATTTTACATGTGCAACTTTCCCTGACAAAGTAGGGATGGTTAAGAGCCCCTGCACGTGTGCCCAGATTTCTCAGATGTGGTATGAGCTCTGCCAACTTCTGTTTGCCATGACATCTATCCTGGACATTCACTCCATCATTTCATCAATTTTGAAAGGCAGGTTGTACAGCAGTACTGTGAAGCTGTGCCATTGCTTATAGCAGTGGAAAAGGCTGCTGGAAATCTCCCAGGTAAGTTTTTGAGGTTGAAAAATTTCAGAGTACCTGCAATCCTGCAAAAATACCCCAGAAACCTCCGGTAACTCAACCAAACTTTGAGGAACGGGAAAAGGAAGAAAGCAGCCATCCTTGTGGCAACTTGTTTAGTCTTTGAACTCTGGTGCACTGGTTCTTAGGTGCCTCATAAATTGAGAAGTAACAGATAAATGGGACTCACCAGTAGGGTCTCACAATGCTAAAAGGGAGGATTTTTCTGCCAGGCTACTCCCTGAAGGAGATATATCCTAACTGGAGGAGGTGGGAGTAGAAATTCATTGGGGCTTTCAAAGAAAGGTTACCAGACAGCTGGCCAAGGAGTGCATGCGTCTGCTGCGAAAGCACGGGTCAGGCTGACACCTGGAAAAACTATGGAGGTTCTTAACAAAACTTCCCAAATCCTGAGGAATATTTTACATCTAGTGCAAATTGAAAGATGAGCGATGGCTACAGGATGAGTAGTGGGTGCACTGTAATGTTATTCTCAGCTTGGGAGCAGGGGGAAAGAACTGCTCGTTTATTTGAACAGGCTACATGCAAAATGTTCAGAGTTACACCACTGTCAAAACGACCAGCAACAAAATTATCACTAGCACTTAAAATGTCACCTCAGTCCCCATATGCATAGTTATTTATGTATCGCCTGTAAATGGCTTAAGGAATGAAAAATTTATTCACAGGAAAGAAAAACTTCAAAAGAGCCAGGGGGACTAGAAACACAAGCCCCCATTTCTAAAGCAATTTATGTTCCTAAAAATCCATGTCACTAGGTGTCACGTGAGTCCTTATACAATTTTTGCAAATTACTGTTATTGACTAGTAATAAAAAAAGGCAACTATGCCTTCATACACACAAAATACCTGCTCTACTTCACATTTGGAGTTATACTGTGGAGTTTTTCTGAGAGACCAGATTGTGACTGATTCAATCCAAATACTGACTGCATTAAACATCAACATAAATGATACACAGTCTGCCATATGGAGCCATATGTGAGCAAAAAAATTAAACAAACAGGACACAAAATTTTGAGTGTTAGGAACAACTAAATCTAAAGTAATCCTTTAATATCCCTTCTATAACAGAAGCTATTAATAAAAGTACTTTCACTTTTATTTCTGGCTTTATTTTCTTTAGGTTTTCTTGAGGACTTAATCTGCTTTCTGAAAAACACATGCTGATTTGTCACTCTTGGGAAATGCTGAGACTTCTTAGACCAACACCAAAGCAGGGAGTTCAGTTTTAAACTAAGAGATAAATTTAGTGACATCAAAAGAAACAGTGACATGGAGAATATGTGCATATAAAGACAGTCAGCTAGATACTGACCTCTACATATCAGCCTCGAATTGTAGGTAATCAAAATGAAGAAATTGAAAGAAGTTATTCACCAAACATTCATTGTTGCTATGACAAATAATATTAGACAGGGACACGGTAGTTCTCAAAATCACTAGAATTCTTACTCACACAGAGCAGTTGAATCTGCAGCATTTCCTATCCGTTCTTACTAGGTAGAATTAGATTATAAACACAAGAAACAAAACTATGAAAAGAGAGGAAAAATTAGTAAAGAAAAAGCAATTATTAAAGTTCCTATTATCTACCTTTAGCCTCTCAAACCTCACTACTGTTAAGGTATATGGGATAATGTGTGATCACAGGGACATCTTGCAATCAAGAAACATAAAAAATATGGAGAGAAGCTTATTCCCCAAACTGAGCTTTTGGGTTAGAAATACTATTTATACAGTCTCTCTCTCCCTCATCAGAATTTCTTTTTCTGGAAGTTGATGCCAAAAATTGAAACCAGACTAAAAACTCATTGAGGAGAAAATGTTATTACCTCCCTAGCCACCCACTGGCTGTTCAAATAATATTGTATATATCTGTGCACTTCTGCATATTTATTGAATTTGTCAAGTTTTTGTTCCCAAGTAAAACTTATTGGCCCTGTCAAAAGTTCACCAGCTGCACAAGTGACTTTGATGGCCTGAGGAACAGCCCTGGCGCTAGCGTCATGGAAGAGCCTGTGGCTTTCCTCTCCCTTTTCCAGCTGAGATTGGTATGTTGATGCATGGGGCCCAGAGAAGATACAGAAGGAGGGAAATTGAAAAAATAATAAACAATAAAAATATAAATTACAGAAAGCGCTCACCAAGCCATCCTGGTTTTATTATACGGCCTTGGGAAGGAATTTTGTATTTTCAATCAAACTATGTGGAATATGCATTGTAAACATTCTGCACCCACTGCTCAACATTTCTACAGCTTGGTAGGAGAAGAGCTGATAGGAATGTAGAGAGGTTTGCTACATAAGCCTTGTAGTGTGGCTGATGGGCTGTCACCTGGAAAGAACAGGACTGGTAGGTGTCACCTCTTGAGACGGCAGAGGATGGGAGCAGGACTGTGGGGATGTGGGGCACGAATTGGAGAATTGGGCAGAAAAGCCTCTCTCACAGGAAGGTGATGACTGGCACCCTGGTACTAGCATCTTTGGAGGGGCTTCCCTACCCCAAGACAGGGAGAACAAAGAACGAAGACTCTGATAAAAAAATTAAGATTAACCCATCCACCTTTTTAACTTATGATCTAGGGGGCAACACCAGACATATCTGCTGTGGCAATCATTCATGCATGGAAGGTCTCATATGTTACAAGTAGAAAGTGAGAGGGGGAAAAAACGAGGAATGTAGACAAAAAATACTCTGTTTTGTCACAGCAAATGTAAGAGGCTAGAAATATTCAACCTGTGGCTACTCTCTCATCCTCATACTTACACAATGGTTTTCCCAATGTGCTTAAATGACTTCTCCACAAATTCACGGACGCTGTGGACCTCCCCAGTGGCTATGACAAAGTCCTCAGGCTCATCCGTTTGCAGCATCAACCACATGGCCTGCAGAAAGACAAACAAAGTCCCATTCAGTGCACATGTAAGTGGCCTCTTTGGTACATGATATTGTATTACCGCATTTTTGATTTGGAAATAACTACATGCACACACACATAACCCAAGCTGGGGAAATTAGCACCTTCTTTACACAGTGGCTATTAACCAGTTCAGTGCAACTCTGAAAAGAGTTCAATTATTTCTTATTACAGAAAACAATGCAGTATTTGATTTTCAATTTGTTTCACAGCAGGAGTTTCTGCAGGGGAGACTTTAATATGTTTACTTTTGAACACTGAGACTTGGTTTAGTGCTCATGAGCATGGATTCACTTGTTTAAAGCACTGCATGAACTGACATTGATATGGGGAAAAGAGCAAAATTCTGTAATGTTTCAGTCCAGAGTGCTGTTGTCCGTCTGCTACAGAATGATGTCAAACACACTGAAGCATGAAAATATGGATCCTTTTGGCTCTTTCTTCTGCCACATTTGTTTTGCCTGAGATTTTAATTAAGAGTAAGTATTAAAAAAGGTATTTAACCAAGTTAATGTGATTTCCCTGCTGAATGTGTGTAGAGTGTTACATATTAAAGTATTGTAGAAGAAACTTTTGACACAGGAGCAGAGAAAACCCTGGTGGAAAAGCAACACAACTGTTAACATCAGTTTCAGAGGACTGTTCGTGCTGCAAGAGTTTCGCAGTATCTTTTGAAGCAAAACTTCATCAGATTGTCAACATGTTTGCATTTCATGGGAGCAGCTTTTGATTCCCACAGCAATGTCTTTCACAGAATCCTCTCCCACAAACAAGTAATGATGGGTGGGCGCCATCTCAGAGGGCTGGCCGGCTAAGTCAGCAGGAAAGCCGGAAAGCAGATGGAAAAGAGGTATTCAAAGACATGTGTGACTTGTCTGAGATATCACCACAGGTACATTTCAATTTTCTGATGTGCAAGGCAGTGCTCTAGTGACTGGACTGTTTGACTGCATAGCAGATGTAGTTGTACAGATTAGTTATTACTTTAGATCAATCAAAATGATGCAAACGCTTCATTTCCTTTGGAGAGGAAAAGGGAATACCTGTATAGCATGATCCTCGTTTAATAAATAACCAGAAAAGGGAAACAAAATAATTCAACTCTCGCTCCATATGGTAAAAAGGACTGTCATCCTCTCACATTGTAATCCATGATGCTATTTGCATTGACCTCTTCACATCAGCTTTAAAGAAAACAACTTTAGTAGGTCCCTTGATGGTAGTGGATACTCTGCAAATCAGATTAATAAAAGCTTTGGGATAGCTCAGTTTCTCTTGGTAAATACCACCTGAAATATTCAATTTTTCCTCTCTATTCTCAATAAATCAGTGTCTTGCATAGCAAAGTAATCCATTCCACTTA
The DNA here is from genome assembly GCA_013400495.1 of Nicator chloris. Classification (NCBI taxonomy): domain Eukaryota; kingdom Metazoa; phylum Chordata; class Aves; order Passeriformes; family Pycnonotidae; genus Nicator; species Nicator chloris. The sequence goes on from WAAE01023879.1 coordinate 274,689, forward strand.
AATGGTTCTAGGTGCGAGCCATTTTTCTTTACAGTTATTATTTTATGCATCTTCCAAAGTTTTGACAAGATTTTATTAACATGTTCCTTTTGAACCTTTTTACTTCTCGAATGTGCATGGAAGGCTCGGGTTTGGGCAACTGCTGTGTAAGTCCTTGACATAAATTATAAATTGTGCTTTAGGGAGATGACCTGCTGGGCAGGACAATGGCAGCAACTTTATTTTTCCTTTCCAGGACTGAAAATCCTAGCCAATGACGCAGAAAACCCCAACTGGCTGACGAAACTCATGTTGTGGGGAGGAGATGTCTTAACTTGTATCTCTCATATGAGTTTTTTTGGAACACTGGGGTTTCCCTGCTGATTTGAGAGGTCACTGTAAATCACCAACTCCTGTTTCTTCATGACTGGACAAGCTTGCAAGATTCACAGTAGCAGCAGCTGCACAGAAAGGTAACAGGATTATCTAAAATAAGTGGTTGACAGTTTTGGTTCTCCCAGCCTAGTCCCTGATTTTGCAGACCTTCAGACTTCCTTAAGCAGTCTAGCTGAAAACAACATGCTTCCTCACATAAGAGGGCACGATGTGGGCAAATAAGGGTTTCCAACATTAGACAATCAGTTCATCAGGGGCAGTGGTTCTCCTCCCAACTTTGGTGGATGTCTGCTGGACATGAATGAATTCCTTGTCTCACCTTGACACTGTAGTGTCAGTTACATTGGAGAGAGATGCAAAAACAAAACCTCAGACATTGGTAAAAATCCCCCTTTACCTAAAAATGCTCCACTGGTTGACTGAATATGCAATCAGCATAAGCACCTGCTATTTATTATGACTGTTGATAAAGTAATATTAATATGTCTAAGCAGAAGCAGCACCAGACTTCCAACAATTTTTTGCCACCCCTCCACTTTTAAACACCTCAGTACTGTAATACGTTTGACACAGTTTCAGTGCAGGCACTTATGCCACGACATTCAACAATCCAGTGAGTATTTAAAATATTTACACATTACTTTTTGTATTAATACGTAACGGAGTTGAAAGTTTCTCTTTACTCTAAAACACACGCTACACTGAAGGAGGCAGCTGCAAAATACTAACAGAAAACCAGCCTTTGACAGTGGGCCCAATTAGGTTTTATGCATTTGGATTTATCAGCTCTTGTCTATCATTTCAAAAAGCAAGCAATCACTGTCTTAGCAATGCAACTTAAACTGCAGTAAATTTCAACAGGATCAACCTAGAAATGATCAAACAATGCAGACAGAGTTGCTAAAAGCGATTTTTGCTTCAAATCCTACCAGGAAAGAATGTTTAGATTAATGGTTACTTGAGAATCTATCACTGTGGGTTCTTTTATTTTTTCTGGCAGTGGCAATTGTTGGCACTTAGAGTTACCTCAATCCCATTAGGTACGAAAAAAATTAACATGCTAAAAATTACAAAGTAAGTGATAGCTGTTTTGCTTTGAGGAAGGTGACCAAACGCTGTTGCTTTGAATGGGTCTCCATGAAGAGTCTGTAAAAAAATGCCAAGGCAAGCCAGAAGAGAGAAAAAACACTGAACAAGTTCCACAGTCAAAATTATATTTTGTCAGGTACAGCCCATGACAACCAATAAGACATCCATGTACAGGCAGTAGTTATATCTTTTCCTACATCAAGCGTAAGGAATGTGATTGTCCTCACATCAGACTAATAAAGGTCCTTGACCTATGAATTTCTAGGCATTTCCTTTAAGAATTCATATTGTACCAGACTCGACGCTGAGAATGAGAGGAAAGGGGGTGATACAGCTCCAGGTTTATTTGTCATTACTGAATGGCTTACTGGTTTTAACAGAGGGGAAAAGCTTTGTTTAAATTTCCACTGAAAGTAATTAGTGGTTATTGACTGGCAAATGAAGAACAGGTGACACTCTGAATTAGAAGATAAATGATCTCATGTTCTAGCGTGATAATGGGTTAGTAATTGCTACAAAGCCTCAGATTAGTACGTCCCATCATAATGCTAGATCATGTCCAGAACACAAAGGCCTCTGTGTGAGAGGTATTCAGCCGTTCACCTCCTGATCCAGCTGCAGAGTGATTTGCTCCATTTATTCTCTGATGGACTGCACAACTGAGGCAAAAGTTCACCCATTCTCACCTTCCTGTTCACATGCTGAACCACATGACCCATGACATGGCTGAACTGGGATAAAAACATTGCCTGGCTTTGGCTCTTGGCTATCTTTTAACCATCACAAGGTCATATATTTTAGGAATTTTTCTGGTGCAGGAACTGAGAATTGTGGATTTTCCTGTGTTTCTTTGTACAGGCTTTTTTGGATGGACTGACAGCAAGTAAAGAAATTACTTGTGTTCAGTTCTGCCACCCTCTCCCCAATTTTTTGCTCAGTCCCGATAACAAAATATGGGTAGATGTTGAAAAGGGGGAGAAAACTACCACGGAAACAATTCAGGCTTTGACTCTCTTAGAGTAAGACCCTTCCCTTAATGGCAAAAGTGACAAAACATATTTTTCATATTTGAATTATTTTTGGCTCTGGTCTAGCGAGTCACAAAGTGTAAAAGCACTTCCATGTCATTTACATTTAAAGACAGAAACCTAACAGGAGATACGTAGCTGGTCTAGCAAGCAGACACACTTTTATGATTATGTGGACTAGGATATCTGTTCTGCATGCCTGAACTCCAGCCTCTGCCAAAATCTTTCCTCTTTCATCTTTCCCCTCTATCCTTTTCTCTATATAAACCCCTGCCAGTAGTAAGCACCATTTTCAAGCAACGTATCCAAAACATGAACCAGTCTTCTCCCTGCCCAAATTTCTTTGCTTATACAGTATTTGCACCTGGGCTAGTGAGCAGAAAAACCCAAGTTTGGCAAAACCCATGCCACTGCTACAATGGTTGTGATGTGTCTGCTTGTCTCGAGAATCTAGAGTATGTTGTAGATGTGTTTCACCATTAACTTCCAGTCTAGCATCCCAGTAGGAAAACATTTATTAACTGGGCTGTCATCCATGGATAACAAAGACCCGGTAGTTGAGGTTATGTTTAACTCCATATATTTGAGACTTTTGTTTCACTGTCTGCTCTTGCACTATGTATAGCTAAAATGGGCTCATAATCAGGTATCTTCCTATTCAAGAGCAAAAATAAATCCAACTTTTAAAGATTTTAAAATACAGCTGATGATTTCTGTTCTAGAAGTAAGATACATTTTTATGCAAAAGAATAAGTATAAAGCCTTTGCATATGTCTCACCCAGTTCAAGACCCAAAACAGATATGACTGAACAGGTCCCACAGTGGGATAAATAGGAAATGTTCCTTTTGGTACTAATTACTATTGCCCTGCACTGCTACATAGCAGTTTTTTCCAAGACCTATACTGTAAAAAAACCCACTTTCATACGTATGTCTAGGTGTTATGCAGAGAAATTCTGACTTTGTATTTGCCACATATGGAAGAAAAAAAATCAAACCAGTAATGTTTACTTTAGGAGATGGAACTGGTAGTTGCAGCCTGATGCATGGTGCATTGTCTGTGAGTTTTGGAGGCAAAGAAGCAGATGCTGGTGAATGTCTAGCTCTACTTACTTATCACTGCGGAAGGAATGAGTTACCTCAAGGCTGTCAACAATCAGGGAGCAATTTCTGACTAAGTCAGAAAACATCACCACCTGGAGAGACCAGCAGTACATTATCACCATTTATAGAAATTCTCTCTTTATGGTATTCCATACTCTATTGTCTAGAAGTGGGCAGAAGCATTCAGTGGGTTGGATATGGTACTCTAGTGATCCCAAACATAGCTATCCTGCTGGGGTCACCGCTGAGAAGGAGAATTGAGCATTTTGGGCCAAAGCATGATGAGCCTTTACAGGGATGTGGGAGCAAAGGAGAGCCTTCTCCCCACATGGTGAGCACAAAGGCCTGGCATGACCGCTGTTCCTGCCTGCATCATGAGGGACTGTTCCATTTGTGCCACAAAAGACAGGGCTATTGTACCACCTCCCTCTCTGCATTGTCCCGACCCAACTGCACTGGCGTGGATAGAGGCTGCTTGGCATCTCCCGTGCCGAGCGACGCGGGGAGATGTCGTGCCCACGCACTTCCTGCCTGCCTGGGACGCGAAGCACTTCCAGATGCCATCACCCGGCTCCTCCTGACACAACCCAGCTGACTGGCTGTGGTTTCTCAAGCTGCTACAGAACTGACCACAATTGATGGTGGTGCCTCAGAAAAGTGAGACGGGACATTGACTCAGAGCTCTGAACCCAAACCGACTCCCAGTTTATCTCTTTACTCACTTTTGGAGAGGCAGAGAAGGAAGAAAAGGTGCTACACCAAGGGCTGAGTCACCCACATCTGATTGACTTCTGCGACTATTAAAAGGGTAGGTGTGCCCTGGGTGTACCTGGTAGGCATCAGAGCGTGTTATACAAGGAGATTACATAAGGACGCAGTGAGACTTACACATAATAGACAACACAGGGGGGAAAAGAGTCTGCTTACACGTTTTGCACACAACAGGGGCATAGCACACATGGCTGAAAAACACCAGTGAAGCTGAAGTGCAGCACAAAAGTGCTATGATCAGAGTAAATTGTAAGCTGCCTCTCCCTGGCAGCCAACCTGCAAAAGTGTTGGGCATGATCCCATGCTCCCTGCCACAATGGGAGTTCAGTCTAGAGGAATGACTATTGCCTTAGTACTTGTTCCTGACAATGTTATAGGTCGAGGCAAGCACGGCAGGGAGACTCTTGCCAAAGAAAACCACAGGGATGTGTTGCCAGGCATGCCGATACTCCCAAGAAGCCAGTGACAGCAGGAATATGGGAGTATGCATAATCAATGTACTACTATGCTTTTTTTCCCCTAAATTACAACCCTTCTTGCTCAGCTACTTAAAAAGCAAGGGTGCACACCCAGCAAGAAAGAACTTTACTGGGCTGTCACAGCTTGTATTTGAAAGGTAAACATAAGTTCAGGGTTAAAGTCATTGTCTGTCATTGCAGTTGGTGACTTTTCACATGCTCAACCCTTTCTCAAAACCTCCAGCAAAAGAGGTACTTCCCAAGAAGGGCAGGACACATGCCTCTTCCTTTCCTCTAAAGAGTCATCATCCTGTTTTCTTAGATTAGCAAAAATCACAGCGTTGGTGCAAGATCTGTTGCTCAAGGAACCTCCATTCATGGAAAAACTCTTCTGAACACCATTTAAGTATCTATCAGATCTCATCAGTTTAAATACATTTTGATATGCTTCTTCCTTAACTGCGTAATGCTGAACATAAGGACTCCAAAGCCTGTGTACAAAGCTTTTCCTTCAGCTGTGTCTTTTCTGCTCACGCAGAGGAGACATTGAGTACTTATGACATGGCAGCTGCTTCCATTCAGAAGAGCAACATTTGCAAACCATAGACATCGCTGAGACAAAAAATATAAAATGGGAACAGATTTGAGATGAAAACATTTTCCTCTGAGAGAAAAAAACCCATCATTTGATAAGAAACAATGGAAAATTTACCCTAAGAATCCCAGGAAAGTAAACAAACAGCAAGTCTCCCAGGATGAGATAGGGACTCATTTTATAAACTTTCTCAGAAATTTTTGAAGTTACAGTTGAGAAATTGCCACAGAAGCAATTTGAAGCATGCTTGCTGATTTAGTCAAATCCTATGGTTTGGCTCTAGAGGCGAACTTGTTCAGAGCAGAACTGTGTTCAGGCCTATGATTTTTTCTTTCAAGTTGAAAGAGTATAGTTGATACATTGAAAGATAATAATCCAACAATTATGAGGTTACTAAGATAATAAAATACCTGATAATCTTTGTGGACCATCTCAAATGAAAACGATATCAATGTCTTCTGAAACAAAAGCCCTCACATCTGTAGGAAATACTGGGAAGTACTGTCTAACTTCTCTCTCATAAGTGGATAGGCCAATTGTTTTACAGATCTCAGGGAGGACTCGTGAAACTTTAGTAGGCAGTTCTATTAATAAAAACCACAAGAATTATAATCCAGATAAACCTTAAAGGTCAAACTTCCCTGTTAATGCAACATGGTGTTTCTCACATGGACCTCGGGTGAACACAAAGTTCTCATTGTGTTATCAAAAACTAGATTAGTCCTTTTTTTTTTTCTCCTTGTGTCACTGAATGTCAAAATATTGTTCTTTCAATATGTGGAAGTATTTGTATACAGTTTTATAACTGATCTTTAGTTGCTAGCTGGAGGCAAAAAAGAAACAGTAAAGCTGCTTGTTGGGAAACCTCAACCAACAATGAAAATTAATATAGTCCTTTTTTCCTGCCAAAAAATTTTGAACAGATTTTTAAGTCCACAATGGTTTGTTTATTCTTCAAACGGTTAGATTGGAAGTGACATGTGTGACACAAAGTAAATTAATGAAAAAATACAGAAAGGATGCACATATGCTCTGTTTCTTTCATTTTAATTTTGGAGGATATTGTTGCAATTGCTAACAAAGAGCTTCCTTAAATTCTGCTTAAGAGAAAAGGGAAAAAAAAATTCAAAGCTAAAGAGAAAAAAAAAGAAAAATATGAATTGCAGAAAGCATGTGAGACTTTAACCACTCAGGTTTGAATTTCATACACAAGACTATAGAACAAATACATGTTTCCCAGGCTCCACCTAGCAGACAATTCGGAAAGATATTTGACCCGCTTTCCCCTCCCTTTTTACCCTTCCAGGATTAATTTGCCCTGCTATTTTTATATGAATGTAAGACAAAATACCTCTTCACAAAGAGGCAGGCTCCCATTTGACAGGATTACTCACCGCTAAAGTAAAGGGTTGTACCCAGGTTGCGGCGAGGGCAGAGAAGTCTTAGGGACCCATGCCAGGAAGGGCTGGCTGGGGTCATGATCTCACCGCAAGAAAACAGACGAGGCTTTCAAGTCAAGTACTGGCATGTTCACTGGAGCAAAACTATCAGCCTCAGAATAAGGATCACAACGTAGATATTGATCACAAAATGTTTACAGTGCAACATTTGACTATAAAAAGATCCTGGTTCCCGCTTCTAACACCTGTTTATCTCCTATTTCTTTCCTGAATTGCTTAAACACTTACAGCTAAGCACAAGCTGACTTGTGCTCGTTTTGAGGGGGGTAGGAGGAGCAGCATGATATGTTGGCCAAAGTACTACTGATCTGCACAGAAACAAAAATGCTGTTATCCATGCCATGGCTCAGAAAATTATTTTCTCTCTCCAAATTTTCCTTTCCTTTCCAAATTTCCCTTCCCTTCCCTTCCCTTCCCTTCCCTTCCCTTCCCTTCCCTTCCCTTCCCTTCCCTTCCCTTCCCTTCCCTTCCCTTCCCTTCCCTTCCCTTCCCTTCCCTTCCCTTCCATCTGTCAAAGCTGCCTCTGCAGCTTGCTAGCTTCTCTACTCCAGGTTTGTAGGTCTGCCCAGTGCCTATCCAGTAACGGGCCCTGACTCGGGTTAAACCGCTAGTTGTGCTGTAAAAAAATTGCTAAGAGCAGCAGAGAACCACCAGAGCACAGGCAGATAGGCTCAGAGATAATAAAGCAGCACTTCATAATGTTTATAGATGTTTGAGGGTATAATTGGGAAGGAAGAAGAGACAGTAAGAGTCATAAAGCAAGAGCACTGAGATAAAATTTATGAACAGTGTTATTGAAAAAAAAAATGCAGGGAGAAAGGTGAGTTAATAACATAAAATTAACCTGAAAATTATTTCATAATTTACATTTCCCTCTCAAATTCCCAGAGTTCTTGCTTCATGCTTTTGAACTTCATGCATTTTCTTCTCAGACTGCTACGAGTTTCCAAAGATGCTACATTTCTGAATATTAATCTAAAATAAATGAATTGAAATGTTAATTTACTCCTCTTGAGAAAAATATTTTCTATCAGTTGGGTTCTTAAAAAATTAGAACCCTTGTCTGAATAATCTGTGTAAATAAAGAGCCTGCTATCCTAAACACATCACTGAACTTCACTTTTTGATTTTATTGCAGTTTTCAGTGTACTGGAGTTGTAAGTAAGAAAAATTTCCACCATTAAGTCACTGTTACTTATGAGACAGTGACAAAATTGCACATCTGGCACCGTTTCACTAACTATAAAAAGCAAGAAGTCATCTGAAAAAAGAGAAAAAGGATGCTAAAGTAATGTCACTTCTGGTACAATGGATTTTTTTTTTCCTTTACCAGAATATTTCAGGTGAGAACATTTTGGAATTTGATGCTAAATTCTCTTGGCTGAGTACAGACTGGGACAAGCGCACGACTTTGATGCCTCGGGGATACGGTAATGCAATACAGAGGGATTTATTTTCTTTTTTATTTTTACCTCATGTCACAAGTTCAATTTTAGGCCAACAGTACCCAAAACGGCCACCATGTGATACAGCAGCTTATGCAAAGAGTCTGGCGGTTCTAACCCAAGCCCTGGGACAGAGGAATCTGCCTCACAGGCTTGCTGCCACAGTGTTAGCACTGCAGTTGCTCTGACTGAGCCCCTCCGTGCTCAGGGTCGGGTACAAGCTCACGATCTCTTGCCATCCCAAATTGGGTCATGGAAATCTCAGCTAGAAAAAGGCAACAGCAAAACGATCCCAGGAACCAAAGGATGTGTTTGAGAAGTCTGGCTGTGCTGCGCAGATGTGAAAAGGCAATGTGAAGATTACTTTTGAGCATGCTCAAAAATACATTTGGAGGGCATTTTGCATTGACCTTCCCTTGGCTTGCTCTGGCCATTCTGATTCCACCATCATTAGTAATTACTGTTCCTGCAACAGCAGTCAGTCGCACCAAATCCTGCGTCAGGGAAAGGGAAGGATCTGCACTGAAACCATAGATACGGCTGCTCTCCATGGGCTAGTGTCAGAATGGAATAGAAAATTTTATTTAGTTTGTTCCCAGCAATAAATACAATCCTGGCATCCTGGATAAATCCTTCACATAACAGCATGTGTTCTTTTATGCACCCTGGGAGCGATTCTATTTAAAGCCATGGAATTGTGGGTGTGAGACTGTAAGCACATCCACTTACCCAAAACAAAATTAAAACCTGTCTTATATTAGAGTCAGGAGAGCTGTTACGAAAAATGCAAACCATATGAAGTTTTAAGTATACTTATGTTTTTTATCTGTCTCTGTGTAGCATATACAATTGACTTTCACTGCCTGAGATGAAGTGATGACAAGTGTTTTACCATATTATTACAGAATACCCCAGTAGCATTATCACACTTCAACTTTTGCTTGCAATAAATCTCTGCTACATGCATGTCAGAAGTCATTGCTCGTATCACATCCAGACAAATTAAGGGCTCTCCCTCTCCAGTGGACATGAACGAGACTCCACACACACACTAGGTATCCTGCCATTAAGGCTGGAATAACTCCCGCAGGTCAGACACCGGGAACAACGTTCCCACACGCATTACTTGGCAAGGGCCAGAGGTCTGTTCTCAGGCAAATAACAGTGGCACAGGCATGAGTCATTGCACAATGCAATGGATTTATCACCACAATGACACCATCATCCCTTATATGCTGGTTTCCATATGCAAGTCTCATTCAATTCTTTTTATTCTTCTTCTCAGAGATTTATAACTCAACAGCTGAAACATATTTCACATGAACACAAGTCTCTGTTCCGTATATTTTTTGTTGTAGCTATACCATAAACAATATTTTAATTACAAGGATCCAGCTTCAGGTCCAGCCTGATTATTGGTTTCAGTTTGGTCCAACCAAATGATGAGCAGCGTCCCAATCAGCAGCGTTAACGACTCTCTTTGGGGCCTTCACTAAAGCATTTACTCTTACAGTCCAAATTCCGCTGTCTATGAAGCTGGAGTCATAATATTTATGCAACTAAAGTGCTGTAAGAAAGTTAGGGGTAGCACAGACATTTCATGATGAAGTGCCTTATTTGTTACATAATTAGATTTGACTTTGCACTTTTACATTGAAAGGTGGGAATTCAAATATTCTGCCTTAATACTGACTAGCTCTAGACTACTTAAAGACAAATTAAAGGAGTAAGGAAAGGTAAGGATGAGATCACACAGAAATCAATGTTAGATTAGATTCTCCAAAAGTCAATAAAATAGACATTTCTTAAGATAGTGCACATTTTTGTTATGGTGCAAGAAATAAGGGAGATAACTACTCAGGTGATCAGGATATTAATAAGCAAGCTACAGTGGTGTCTTCTGCTCTCTTGCCTAAACTTCAGAAAATTTATTTTTTCACTTTTTGCAAAATAATTGAAGTAAACCTGTAAACTAACTCTTTGAATGTTTTCCCAGAGAAATATTCTGTCCTGAAAAACCATGCCTAATTCCGGCTTCATGTGAAATCAATTTCATTAATTTCTACAGCCTACCAATATAAAAGAGAGAAAAGTGGGGCGTGTAGTTCATTTCACTCTAAGTAGCTCTCTGATGCCATAGTCTTTTCTGCATTTGACCCAAGAGGTAGCTGTAAAACCAGGTATGAAACAAACTGTTGCATCACATGGTGAAATAATAACTAAACTCATTATTAAACCCCCTCACTTAGTACTCTTCCCCTTCTCAGCACAAAGAAAATAGCAAAGCATGAGACCATATGGGAAGGAAGGACAGGAAATAAAACCATCTTGCTGCACATCTTGGAGAAGCATCTAAAGCCCGAGACTACTGTATTCAGACCTCCCTCGAATCCTGCCCTCTCTAGCTGCCACCTCTCAGTCCCCACGCTGACCCCCTGAATCAAGCCAGATGGGACTGGCAGAGACATGTCAAGGAAGTGCTGAAAAGGTGACTTGGGTCTCTGGCAGCTAGTCTGGAGCTCATTTCTATGTGAAGTCTCTGGGGGCTCCTGCTTTGCAATTTCTCAGGAATGTTTAATTCTCCTCATCCCTTTGCTGAGTCTCTCTGGAGAGGTCATGGAGGCCTGTGACATCCCTGGAGGGCACTGCCTAACTAAATTAGCATGAGATAACTTTGGACTCTCTTCCAAACAAGAAAATACAAGGGAGAGAATTTCATTAAAAGCAGAAGACTAGGTGATCCAAGTTAATCCCAGCCCAGAGCTGCTGCAGAAATGTTCTCTGTTTATATTTTGACTTTACTCTCTGTTACAGAGTTCACTGACTATAATGGAAGCTGTGTTAAGTGCACAACTTGACCTCAGTTGACCAAATCTTAGTTTCATAATAAAGACAAAAAGTGGGTTAGGCAGCTCTAAAAGGTCTGATTAGTTAGTGTTTTGCCTGTTTGTGTGTGACTACGTAGGGCACTGAGTGAATGGTAAAAGATAAGCACTGATGGACTTTACTCTTTAGATGAGCTTTTTAATCAAGAGACATGAGTGTTTTAACACACAACACTGCTATAATGCATACGTGTGTAGGCTTAGCAAATACAACACATCCCAAACTTGCATTTTGGGGTTTTTTTATGACTTGTGTACACAGAATTTTATTTAGGTTCCTTCCGTGGGTGATGGAAAAAAAGACAAGTTGGAGAAGAGGGAATGGCAGCGTCTGCACCTTGTTCTGCAGTAATGTTTCTCATGCAACTCAAGGGCAGGGTAAGATACAAAGGTAGATCAACACACCCAGCCATATCCCACCTCATCTTCCAGCAGTGAAGCAATCCCAGCAACCACCACAGCAAATGGCTCCAAAACAACGATTTGGTTGTCTGTGTACAAGCAGGATGGGGAGAAATCAGAACTTTTTTTACTTGGGCTGAGGTTGTTACAGCTGACACTGGGGACACAGGAGATAAAACAAAAATGTACCCAAAAAACCTCATTGCCTGAGCTTCATTTATTGGAAAAACTGAGCTGGTGAGACCCAGGAATTCACACTTCAAAGTATTGTTAAATATACTGGTAGTAATAAAGTGAGACCACCTAACTCACTACAATATGAATGAAAACCACATTATTCTTGAAAACACAACTTTAGAAAGGAAAATCTTTACTAAATGCTGTTTATAAGCCAGTCCTGCGTAACAGCATGCTTTGGCTATATTGGGACAAATCCTCTCCTTCTGAGAAGACAAGAAGAAAAGGAAAAGGTACAAAAGTTCATGCAGTTCACATTAAGGACAACCCAATGTGCTGTCTCCCTTCAGGAAGGAAATATTAGCATGGCCCCTCAGCTATACTCTGAGGGCAGTGATCTGCTGGGAAACATGATTTCCAGTCGGCAGATCTTGGGGCACCAGCAGGCTAAACTAGGGTTCTTACTCCTGTCACAATTGTCTCTTTTTCACAGAAGGACCGCTTCTTCGCCATGGGTGCCACCAAATTTGTAGACACGCAGTTAAAAGCAAATTTTCCCACTGAGCTTTTCCAGAAGCTGAGTGTCTGTTTAGTAAGTGCTTTTCCTAGTCTTCCTCAGAAGGATGAAATCATACGCCAAAGGAGAAAGTTATTCCAGCATGGGAGAGAGACTGGAGAAAACGTTATCACGATAACTTCCTTCCACACTGAATATTCTTATCCACTCCTTAAAGCTTGCTTCATCACCAAAATCACACCCTGAAATCAGGCATGTGGGCCCAAATCCAGCCCCCCTGGAGTCAGTCAGATCTTTGCTATAGACCTCTGTGAGGATGGAATTTCATTGCATATGCAGGAGCCTGTCATGGCCAAAGGCGAAAAAGAAAGGGTGTTTTCCACGCGGGCTCTGCTTTTCTGCTTTTGTGCCCCTTGGGAAACTGGTGCAATTAGATGCCTATTATTATGTACTGGAAAGGCATATTTGGCACTGCATGTGAGTTTATGTACTTAAAAAACATAGGGAAATTTTAAATATAACTTACACTCTTTCAAACACCAGACTTTATATATAAACAGTTCAAAGTTGCTACAGTCTGGTAAGGGAATAATTAGGGAAAAATAAGCATGTGAAATATATGATTAGCTGGCAGAGAAAGAGTGCTAAATAAGATTCTAACCCCTTTTAAATGCCAAAACAAGGGATAAAAATTCATACTTGTGTCCAAAAAAAGAATCAACCCAACTTCAAATATTTGAATCAGAACCACGAGGAAGGAGACTTTATAGGTATAGGCTTTTGTCTTTATTGTAGGACTTCCAGGGAAGGTGAAAATAGGAAAATGAACCCAAAGAGACTAAAGGTGTGATCTCAACAAATCCACTTATACATGCATTAAACACATCCTTTGTCACAATTAGAGTTCCCCTTTTCATCTACCTAAATTCAGAATTCTCTGATCCTGTGGACAAGCCCACATGAGGGTTTAATGCAACTGAATTGATTTGCTGCACTATTTCTTCCAGGCTGATTTTCCTGGACCAGACTCATCAGCATATTGCAATATGAGGAACAACATGTATGGTGAGTGATAAACTCTTGGAGTTCTTACTATAAACACTGAATTTTCTTACTTTTTCTATTTATCTACAGAGGGCTCAGCTAGTGTTCTGTTTCCTTAAAAATGTATTTTCTCCTTCTGGAGTTTTAACTGGATACATTAGTCTGCATTGTCCTTAATTATCAGCAGCAGTATTTTGAAGTATTTGCCAAATAATCCGTTTTATCTCCTGAGAAAGCAGCAAGTTAATGGTGAAGAAAATCCTTGCATCTTCAAATTCATCATGCACAGGAGGGCACATCCTCACATGTCATATGCATATCCTGGTATGCCAATTAGTCTGTAACATCTTTCAGATATTTCTGGGTAAAAGTATCACAGTAACCCAAATAATTTTCATCACATCTGAACTTTTACATGCCTCACCAGAACACACTTAGACAGGGAGGAAGGATTTTGTCTTTATGTCACAGGGCAAGAAAGGAAGATGCCCTTTTTTCCAACTCTCCCAGCAATTCAATGCCTGGAGGAGAAACAGGAAAGAAACCACGGTGACCTCTCTGAACTTAGGGAAGCAGCTGCCAGCTCAGCAGGAGCAGCATTGCTGATGGACTCTAGTACCTACCGCTGGAAGAAGCCTTTAAGCCTTTCTTGCTCTCCCTCCCCTCTCTCTTTCTTTCTCTATCTTTGACATCTTCTACCTCTAAATTATACAAATGGAAGAGCAAGAGAGAACTTTCAGAAACCTCAGGAGTCAACTTGTTATTAGACTGGATAAAGAAGTCACAAAGTTAAAGTTTCCAATTATCCATACAAAATCAAAACAATATAATTGCTGTATTGAGCAAACAAAGCATAACTTTGTTTAAGGAATGATTTATGTATCATTTCTACTTTCTTGAACACTTTGTCTCTTGACATATTAATGTTATTGCTCTCTGAATTCAAACTTCTAAAAAATGTTTATTCTTCTAAAAAAGATTTAAACTTGGCAGACGTGAAACAAACCTGCGTCTCATTTGCAGGGAAAAATTTCACACAAAAGGAAAGTGCTGAGTTTTCTAACTCTAGATTTAAAGGTACCTTTGAACATTTCTAGCTGGTTATCGCAATGAAGTTCAGCAACAACTTATTTCCTCTGCCTTTGAGAAAATGAACTTATTAAAAGAACAGAAAGCAAAATAAACAAATGTGGTGAGGGGAATTTTTATTTTTTAAGATTAAAAGTGTTAGAATGTCAGGGAAACCAGAACACAGTTGACATCCTGATCCTGAATATTTTATTACACAGAATTAACCTCATGCATCAAAGGGGACTCATGCACATATATGAGGGGGAAATACAGCCATGTTGCAGTACCAACACCACACAGAGATGCCACACGACACTGAAACATGACTGCTGGTCAGTTAAGGTTTCTTTTTGTTTTCCCTGATGTGAAGCCAAAGTAAATGTATCATCTTAAGACTGGGTATGAAGAGCATTAAACGAAAGCACTTACACTTGTGATGGGCTAAGTGCACACAGTGATTCTGTTACCTTGGATCAGCTACACCAGGCAACATGCAACTCTGCCTTAAGTGTCTGTTCTTCTTCTGTTTTCTTTTTCTCGTTTATTTTTGTTGTTTGCATTTTCTTTTTCTTTCCCCCAGGCCAAAATCCAGGAGAGTCAAGAAGCTTCATCAAGCTCAGACCTTTAATGAAGTAGTTTAGGCTCTGCAGTTAAAGGAGAGAGTTGATACAGGGCTCAGAGAAAAAGGCAGATGAAGAGGAAGGGGGAGGAGAGGAGAATGTTTTCTGGCATCTGATCCAGGTTTAAAACTGTGTTTCATTTTCTTAAACAAAACCAAAACACTCCTCCAACTTCGGGAAATCCTTAGAAAAACAACAAAAACATTGTTTCAGAAGGCAATTATGGTTGCTAAAATGACACATCATTTATGAATGGAAGTACTTAGAAGAGAGTAAACTAATTCTTAAGGACAATAGCAAACACACATTGGACCTAAATTTGCTGTTTCCTTGGCACTGTTACACTGACAATTAAATTATTCAAGATTTGCACTACTGTAACAAAAAGCAGAGCCAAGACCATTATTTCCATCACTGACAAAGAAATACTTATATCCTAACTGTGCAAAAGTCTTAATAAAACCACAGAATGAACGATTTAATCAGTAAATGAAACACAGACTGATCAGAGAATTCCTAATAGTAGTAGGGGTAATAGTAGTAGTAGGAATAGTAATAATATTAACAATAGTGATAAGATTGTGGCCATACATTACAGACACACTAGGTTCAAAGAGATGCCTCTGTCTATCAGGTGTATAATCAAGGATTTTATTGCCTTATCCTGTTAAATGTTACCTACAAAAATATAGAGTTCAACCACTGAAAAATATGCTTTGAAAAACTCCTGTAGTTAATTAGTAAATTAGCATAGGCTAACCTGTCTAGTTTAACAGCATCCCAATAGTATTGACACAGAAATCAAAATAGTAGCCACTAAAACTCAACCAGTTCATAAGTCACACTTGAGAAAAGTCCAGTTTTTATTATCTGGTAAAAGTAATGTGCTTTTTTATCATCAAGAT
>WAAE01023880.1:0-193948 GCA_013400495.1 Nicator chloris
TGCCCTAATGCAGGCCAGGATTTGGAAAATATAAAAGCTGAATCCTGAAGCATCCCCTGCAGGTGCCAGAAGCCATCCGGAAGTGCCAGCGAGCCGGGATCACCGTGCGCATGGTCACCGGGGACAACATCAACACTGCCCGTGCCATCGCCATCAAGTGTGGCATCATCCACCCGGGAGAGGACTTCCTCTGCCTCGAGGGGAAGGAGTTCAACAGGAGGATCCGAAACGAGAAGGGAGAGGTAAAGAAAACCCAGTGAAAAGAAAAGAAAATAAATTCCAGTGAAAGCACCGGAATGTTCTCCTGCGCTGGTGTGCACCTCATAAGAGTAAAGAGTGCTTGGAAAAATTCCTGGGTTTTTCTCCCACTAAATTTTTGCAATTCAAAACAGCGGTGAAATTCCAGTTGTTACTCTGCCAGGATCACTTTGGTGCTGGCCTAGTTCTGCAGTTTTTAGAAGCACTGCACTACTCCACAGGAAATCAAAACTAAGCCCATTCAAGCAGGTTTATGGCTTGAATAAAGGAGGAGAAGGAACTTAACAGCAATTTTGCTTCTAAAAATGCAATCTGAACTGAGAACCAGCTCCTCTCATTTCTTTAATTTATTCCACTTTCTCTAATGTACTCACAGCAGTTATTTGTATGAGAAAAATAACCATCCTTTGCAAGATTTTAAACTCCTCATCAAAAATGGAGCTCAAACACAGTTCTAAAAAAGAAAAATCTGTGCTGGCTCTTGAGTCCATCATAAATGAGTGGATACAGTCATTTGCTCCCTGCATTGATGGGTGGAATCCTGGGAATGTTAATAAATGCAACAGGTTTGTCTTTGTTCCTGTTGCTACACAAGAAAATCTTGCCATTACTGGTGCTAAATGAAGGCTTTGGGTTCTCACGTGGAGTAGAACAACAAACTTGTGAACAGGTTTGATCAGCTTTGAGAAACTGCACTATCCTTTATCTGGAGTGATGATTTTGGGTGGAATTATCCGTCAGGATGATCAGAAAGGCTGGCCAGGTATTGTGGAGAAATGTACCTGTGTTAGGCAGCAGTTGAGCCCTGTTAGTACTGGCCTTGTCTTCACTTGCAGCGTTGCTGGCTGCTGGAATTTTTCTGTGCTTTTGGAGAAAAGCTGCATGTTTGAGCGACAGGGGGAATTTTCTGACACAATAACATAAATTGTGCTTGTCACAGGCTGGTGGTTTTACTGTTTGGGTTCTTTTCTTGTGCTCCCCCCCTGCAGATTGAACAGGAACGGATTGACAAAATCTGGCCAAAGCTCCGGGTGCTTGCTCGCTCTTCCCCCACGGACAAACACACTTTGGTGAAAGGTGGGTGCAAACTGCTTCTCTGGGGGTGGAAATCAATGGTAAAGGTGTTGGAGCACATCATCTGCTTTGATTTCACTGTTACAAATCCACCTGAGTTGTCATCTTTCACTGCACATCCCAGCACCACACAAGGAAGTTTTTTTGCACTCTTGTGTTTGTGTTCTACCTCAGCCTTGACATGGAAAATGATAAGAAACTCCTTGGCAGGGATAAGAGAAATACCAATAAGATGCCTGGCTAGTGGATTTAGGCAGTCTCTTATTTGCCTTGTGACTTTTAATTGGAGTGAGGCTTGAGCTGGGAAGGCAAAATGTACATTTGGTGGGCAGAAAGAAAATATTGCTGTGAAACAAGATGTAAACAAGAGGGGACATAGATATTTTGTCTTTGCCTGCACTGCTTTATGAGGGAAACAAGAGCAATCTCATTCAGAGTGAATCCAGTCACTCCAGTGCATGTCTTCTCCCACAATTATCTTAAAGAGTATTCAAAGAGATAAAAAACCCTTTTCCTGTCACAACAGCAGTTATTGGGATGGTGGAACTGGGAGCTGCCCAGGGGAGATGGAGATTTTTAGCCAATTCCATTTTTCCTATAGGCTCATCTAATTGTGTGGTTTGCATTGGCTTCCTTTAGATTCCTGTATTTTTAGAATCTGCCCTAGAGGAACTGAACCATACAAGCTCCATTCTCTCACCACGCTGCCTGCAGATGGAATGCTCCCATTAAAGAGGGATTGGTTTGCAGTTTTCTCTTTTCTTTTGATGACTTGACATCTTATTCAGTTGACTTTGAGGCTCACACTTCACAGCTGATGAAATCAGGCAGTTTCTGAGCAGGAATAAGCTCATTTTTGGCCATGCTCAGGTGGAAGCCCCATCACCAGGTTGCTGTTTCGTGGCTTCCTGATGAAGAAAGAGCCGGAATATTTTGCTAAGGCCCTGGAAAGTCTGGAGAGCCCCTTTAGCAGTTCTTGGAGCAGCTAAAGTTCAGGCTAAGATGCAGCTGATCACTGTTTTCAGCTGGTTGACTGCTCCAATAATAATCTACCTTTAGGCAGGAAATCCTTTAGTTTCCTTTCTACGATTCCAGCCATGACTGATTACAAAGGCTTTTGAGCATCACGCAATTTTTAAAAATGCCTAAATGACTTTAGAGCAGAAGTTCCATTGTGACTTGGAAGATTGGATCTGTTGGGTCCTTTGGGCTTGAGGCCAGGTGGAAACACTGATCATTCCAGGGAACTCTGGCATGGTGCTGGACGGGGCAGCTGGAGGCAGAATGTATCCTCTCCATCCCACCCTTTTATATGTGTATCTTATAATGTACACCATTTATTAGTATGGCAGTACCTATGTGTCATTAATAAATAATACACATTTCTGGGGGAGGTGTGCTTCAAAATAGTTTTCCAGCAGGGGTTTGTTCAGGACTGGAGAAGTTTGGAGAGCATTTTTATCTCCGTGGGTCAGTGTTAGACCTGCACAAGGTCAGCTGAAGTCTCCTCACCAGTGCATCTCAAACCCCGTGTTCCAGCTCTCAGAGAACAGCCCTTGTTCAGCCCAACAGCTGATTTGTTTCAGAAACACAACAATTTGTGTTTCATTAAGTGGATTAACCAAGTCCCTCAGGAGTGCTCGTCTGAATCATTCAGGATTTTCCCTCAAGAGGACAAGGAAACCTTTGCCTGCCAGGGTAATTGAAATCAATAGAGAGCTGGAGAAAAAAGGAACAACAAATGGTTGATGGTTTGCAGCATATGCACTTTGGCAGCCCAAAAGTTATTTACTCCTACTGAATGCCACATGCAAGTACCACAATTAATGTTTTAAAGATGTGACAAGGTCGAGAGAGCAATTAAGTGTCTTAACAAAGTTTAAGAACCAGTCTGTGGAAATCATGATGGAATTTTTTGGCTGGTAATACTCCAAGGGCCATTAAAAGTTACAAGAAACTATTTAAGTGTTCACTAGTTTTGGGCCTCTTGTTAAAATGTTATGTTTTTGTCAGACACTTGAGGGATTGAGAGGATTTGCTCCCCTTTGATGTATTCTATCTGCTCTAGGCTAAAAACACACATCAGAAAATAAACTTTTTTTATATTTAATTTTTAATGACATACAGCTGCTGGAGGGAATCTTTTTTTTCTCCTTAACATAGCACAATCCCAGCCAGCGAAAGGATCATTTTTATTTTCCACTTTTGTTTTCACTCCTGCTCAGGGAGCAGAGGAAGGCATGGTTCAGCAGCTCAGGCTGGGCAGACACACACAGTCCAATACTGATGGCTTTGAAGCTGAGGTGGATTGGAAAAACACCCATCAGAGTGGGTTAT
The DNA here is from genome assembly GCA_013400495.1 of Nicator chloris. NCBI lineage: Eukaryota > Metazoa > Chordata > Aves > Passeriformes > Pycnonotidae > Nicator > Nicator chloris. Next base: position 3,670 of record WAAE01023880.1, read on the forward strand.
CATCACAAACTGCTTCAGTGAAACCAAAACCTCAGTGCCACTGAAAAACAGTTTGGGATGGGTTTTAAGACACCTGTTGCTTTTATTTGGTATTTTTAACTCCATTTCAAAATATAATGAGTGAAACCACGTGTCATTCATACTGATGTGAGGTGACAGTACTATTGCTGAAATAATTCAAAATTGTCAGTTTATCTTTTAAAAACACTGCGGGAAACAAGTGTTAAACTCTGCTGGGAAATATCATCAGAAGGTATAGAAAAGATCAAAGAAATGCTCAGTTTACCAATTAAAGAAGCGGTGCCTTCCAATATATTTAAATTAGTCTGGAATTAATTTTTTTGGTGGTATTAAAAACAACTATTCTCATGTAGGGCTAATTGGTTATCAAACAGAAAGGGAACCTTAGGAAGAAAAGACTTTCAATAATTACCCTTAATTACTAAAATATTTCAACTATTATTGCATGGCATGGTAGTGTGTTCATAACTTCATTAATGTGGAAAGCCACAAAAAATTGTATTAATTGCTATCCTGAACTTTGGGGAGGAGTTTTTCACTTAATTCCCAATGCTGTCTGTAATGTCATAGAGAACATTTTTATTTTAACCTTTAAACCTCTCTCCAGGCAGGTACCAAGGCATGTTACTGAAATAAATTGGAGCTTTCTCCTTCAGACAGACTTTGCAAGTTCTTGTTACATTAACAGGGAGCTTCCAGAGGTTTGGAAGTATTAAAAACTAACCTGAAGAGGACGTGCTTATGAAAATACATGGCTGTACCTATGTTGAGCTTGTCAAAGAAACACAAATCTGGGTGAGCCCATGGGAGGATCAGCATTCCTGCCTCTCTAACCCTGAACTGGGCTTCAGCTCTGAAATCCTCAGCTGGAGCTGAATTTTCCTGCTTGTTTTAAGCAGTTGAGACAGAAAGAAATCTCTAAACCAGGATTTTTTTTTTCTCCCAGGAGTTTCTTACTGATGCAAGTCTAAGGGTGACAAGCAAGGATTGTTTAAATAGAGCTGTCTTTGTCCTGTGACAAAGGGAGAACCACAGGGACTGGCTGTGATGGGTTTGAGCCGAGCCACGGGGGCAGAAGAGACATTGTTGGTTAATATTCCCTAAGTTATTATCCTCAGTGGATTGGATTTAATGCTTACTTAGTGTTAAATGGGAGGAAGGTGGGAGATGTAGGATGTATTTCCGTTTTGTATCTTGTATTTTGTACTTTTCCTAGCAGGCTTATGCATTTTGAGCCCTTCTTGACAGCTCTGCATGGTTGTTTTAAATCTGGTCTTTGCCCTCATCTGACACAAGCTGCTTGCTCTGAGAAACTTGTGTCTTATGCAAGCCGCAGGACAAATTCCTGCCCAAATTTCCTTACCAAATTCCTGCCACATCAGTGTGCTGCACACTGTCACGTTCTGCTCCAGGTGTGCTCCTGGGGCTGTTGAATGAAATTCTTTCTGACAGAACAAAGTCATGGCCAAGCAGCTCAACATGAGGGAAGAGGCCAATGAAAGAGCAAAGGCTGTTTTGGCAGAGAGCTTTGCTGAGAGTAGAAGAATTCCCTGTGAAAACCTGTTTTTATTAAAGTTCTGCATGTAAGCATTCAACTGGAGTAAAGCTGTATACTTGGAAGAAATTTCCTGGTTGTTAGACACGATTAATTAATACTGGAGCTTCTTTTCAGCCACTTGGACTGAGTGCAAAGGCCAGGGAATGCTCTCTTTACTGGCAGCCTCTCAGCTCATGCCCCCAGTCACATTTTTCTGTGGTCACACCAGAGGTTGTTCCCCACAGCTCAGGACTGCAGAGGGAGAGCCCTTCCCAGGCATCCTTCTTCTCTCTGGTCTCCTCACACAGTGAATTTTATCTGTGCACGTTTCTCAGTACTGAAGAAAATTCTTGAGGTGAAACCTTATCACAGCCGTTAACAGAACATTAAAAACAAACCTTTATGTGTTTGGAAGGAGGCACGTGCTGGAAAGAAGCAGCAAACTGGCAAACATTCAGCAATGTGAGGAAGCAGGGAGGAGGAACAGATTAAAAAGAGCAGGCAGAAATCAGGGAGTGTCAGAAGAGCTGTGATAAATCCTCTGAATCCCAAATAATCGCTGCTGCTCCATTTTAGTAATTTGTCTGTCATACAGATGGGAGTTTTGCAAAGTCCTTCTCTCTTCCATGAGTAGCACTGAAATCCATCCCCAGAATTCCACATATTTCCTGTGGCACTCCGAGTGGGCACTGCAGGGAAGGTCTGGGGCTCAGGTGCTGATGATACCTGAGACGTTTTTTTGTCTGGTTTTCCATGGCTGCATTCAGGTCTGTGCTCTGGGCAGTGTTGGGCTCATCCTAGCTGCATGGTTTGGTTTTTTGGGATAAAAGTGTCTCCTAAACCTCGTGAATGACTTCTAAACCTCGTGAATGACTTGGCAGCACCCAGGAATTGGCTGATGGAGGGCAGTTGGTGGCACAGGCATCAACACAGTCGCTATTTATATCCATTCATCTCTATTAGGAGATCATTTGTCCGAGCCTCTTCAACTTGATTTGGGTTGTGCTCCCACTTGGAACCCTGCTTTCAGCAGATACTGTCGACCTCTTTGGAGCAGTTAATACCTTAATGAGGCAGAGATTTTAATGACCTTTTTTTTTCAGAACCTTAAACTATTAATTTAAGATCAAAGGATGTGTTAATAACAGGACCGAGTAAATGCTTTTAACAGTAGTGACAGATGATGTTCCTGTTTATTTAGTAATACCAAAGGCAAATCACCCCAACAAACTGAAAGCTCTAATTGTAAGATCTTATCAGAGTAATTGCCATTTTTCTGAGATCATACTACCAGTAGAAAGTGAATAGGTTTTTTTTTCTCATTTTCATAAGTCTGAAAAATACAGGGCACTAACTGCTTGCACAGGGCACTGCAATCTTCTGGTGCCTGATAAGCCTGAACCTTGCCAAGAGGCAGCTATTGCTCTGTAATCTGCAATTTCCTATTTCTCCTTGGTTATCTGATATGGGAGGAATGTTTTTTCAGAGCAGAGTGAAAGCTTTTCACACCGGGTAGGTTTGGGTAATTGTTTTTGGAGGCAACGACTTTGTGCAAAATGTGTTAGCAAAAGGAATTCTGTCATTTTCCTCCCCTAAGTTATCAATATGGGAAGGTGTTCTTGTGTCCTACACAACAATCCTGTGGACTTGTGCTCAAATGGACCCTGACATGGAAATAGAAACATGAGTGGTGAATGATCTTCATCCTATAAAAAACCTGGGCTGCTTCTGTAGCCTCTGAAAAATTCTTCATTATTTTCCTGACTTTCCCCATCTGCAGAAGTGGAAAGTAATTCCCTGCATCCTTGTTGTGTGAAAAACTTGATTCACCAAGTGAAAAAGTTTTTTTATTTCTCTCAAATGATCTCAAAATGAAAGTAAAAATTATTTCATTTTATCTATTTATTAAAAACTTGGTTCTAGAATTTAAAGTATTAGTTTATATCTCCTTAATTACTGTTTGGCAGACTTGAACATGGCTGTTAAAATTCTCCAGCTAAGTAAAATTCATCAATGACTTTTGTTATCTTTAGGTTAAGAAGGCCTCTTAGTAAAGCTGATATTACAGCTGGGACCCAGTTTAGGAGAGCCCTAAACATGAACTGAAGTTTGTGGCAAATCCTTTCCATCGATGTTTCATCAGTGCTGGGCTGTGACACAAAACTTTAAATAGCAGAAATCTGCCAAAAGGACATAATGAGCTGCTCTCATTCCCTCTGAAGCCTGTGCAGGTTTTGCTGATGAGTTGATGATGCAGGATCAAACCTTTCCATGTAAATTCTAATGATGATGTTTAGTAGTGGATGGTGGTGATGCCACACCTTTCATCATTATTTTCTCAGAAGATCTCCTGTTTTAGTCTCTGTAAAACTGTGTGGTGTTATCCAACCTGTATTATTCAGATGCTGCTTTTTTACAGGGATGTTTAATCTTGCTAATTATTGCCCACAAATGTCTGTGAACACACACCCATATTTACCTTCTTTGCAGGTATTATTGACAGCACACAAGTGGAACAGAGGCAGGTGGTAGCTGTGACTGGGGATGGAACCAACGATGGACCTGCACTTAAAAAAGCCGATGTTGGCTTTGCAATGGTATAATCTTGATGTTTGTGCCATTATGAATTTGCTGTAAGGGCTTTTCCATTCATTAAACGTGAAGTTGCTTAGTTATTACTTGTCAGTGAAGGAGTATATTGGTGGGAACAAGTTACATCGACTCAGAATCCTTTAATTCACTTGGATTCACTGGCATTGCCTGTTTTGATATTTCTTCAGGATGTTGTCCAATTAATTATTGGCTGTATGCAGAATCCTGTGCCCATACAGAAAAATGAACTTTTTCTTCACAGCACATTGGAGTTCTCTTTTGCTGTGGTAAAATCCACCCACTAATTGGAAAGGTGTCTTCCATGTGTACTCTGACTATGCATAAAGACTCGTAATTCTCATTTTTGTTAGCAGTTCTGTTCATGGATTATAAAAAACATCATCAATGACACCAATAACTCAGATGATCAGCAGTCTTTAAGCTGATAAAATACTCAGAGCCATCACCACGTGAATTCCTCTGCTCTCTGTCCATTCCCTTTTCTGCGGCCTAATTCACTTCAAAACCAGGCCGAATTAGCAAAGTTCCAAGAAATATCAAAAGCTGTGGGCCTTGGCTATGCAGATTTGTGCTGTGCAGCAGGGAATCTCATTGCCAACCCCTTTCCCCAGGGCATCGCGGGCACGGACGTGGCCAAGGAGGCGTCGGACATCATCCTGACGGACGACAACTTCAGCAGCATCGTCAAGGCCGTCATGTGGGGCCGCAACGTCTACGACAGCATCTCCAAGTTCCTGCAGTTCCAGCTCACCGTCAACATCGTGGCCGTCATCGTGGCCTTCACCGGCGCCTGCATCACCCAGGTGAGCAATTCCTGCTGGGATCCTGCCGAAATCCTGCCGGGGCCCTCCGGGGATCCGGCCCCTCCCGGTGCATGGGGCCTCGTGTTTGCTTCCTCCTTTGCACGCAGCAAGGAAACTTTTCCTTGGTGCCTTCCCTGGGTCCTAAAATCAGGAGGTAGACACGGTTAAGGGATAAAGGGCTTTTACCCTGGTATTTAATAAGGATTTTTGCACGCAGCAAGGAAACTGGTGCCTTTCCCTGGGTCCTAAAATCAGGAGGTAGGCATGGTTAAGAGATAAAGGGCTTTTACCCTGGTATTTAATAAGGATTTTTGCACGCAGCAAGGAAACTGGTGCCTTTCCCTGGGTCCTAAAATCAAGAGGTAGACACGGTTAAGGGATAAAGGGCTTTTACCTTGGTATTTAATAAGGATTTTTATGGTGTAACGCTTCACCAAGGTGGAGCATGCTGAAATGCACACCCCCGACAGATCGCCTATACAATTTTATAGACCTTGCAAATTAGCATATCTAACAAAGATGCCCCAATTAGATGCTTGAATGAACAGCCTGACATCTTTTTATCTTGAGGTATTTTTTCCTGGATGGGCTTAATCTTAGTTTACAGGATGACTTTTAGAGGGGACCTTGGTTTTTCAAGATAGTGTAGGGCTTTCTGGCCTCCAACTGCAAGGCCTTTAGGGTGTTTGGTTTTCTGGCTTCACAGAATGTCAGGACTATGTTAAGTTATCAGACTTAGGGAATCACAGGTATGCATGCTAAGGGGACTGAGAATACATAAAAAGTATATAAAAGAAATGGCAAAAATTGTCATGGCATCAAAACCTTTGGAAATTCTCCTGAGCATTCCAAGGATCAGCCTGCTGAGGGTTAAAGAGCTGCTGACGTCAGGCTGGATTAATCCAGCTTTTTTCCCAAAGAAACTTGCTTTTAGGAGCTTTTTTGCTTCCCTCAGTGTTGGCATCCCTGAGCCTGTGATGGTCAAACAGAAAACACCATGGATTGGGAAAGGAGCAGGTTATGTGAATTTGCCTTTTCCTCTCAGAATTCTTCACTCATAACTACATATTCTTTTATGCATTATGGAATGAGATTATTTTCAAGAGAGCAGTGCTGACACACGGAAGTAACCCCAATCTTTTTTGACTGATAAAATTATTTTGTTGCTTTCAGGCAGTTATTTTTAATTCCATAGGCAGATGACAAACCAATTAAATAACACATAGAGTTGCACTTAGACCTCTGTTTCTTCCACTCCATTAATCCCTCTTTGCAATCCTGGTGCACATGCAACATGTCCAGGTCATTTGCAAAAAGTATATCTCAAAGCAAACATTTTTTTTTCTCAAATTATAAATTTTTGGGCAATAAAATTTTTTTTTTCCTCTAGAGAGTAAAGAGGATATATGCAGTACAGTGTAAGGTTTTTGTTTTAATGAGAAAATAACCAAATGCGGGTTTTAGTGCTGTCAGTCCCTAAAACAATGTGTATTTTAGATGCTGCAGACAGGTGCTGTCACAAAATGCCTCCCTGGATTGGGACACACTGTGGGAAAGCTGATGCTTCCCTCATGGTGCATCACCCAGATGCCCATACCTGTTTCAGCAGGTACATTTCAGCCCAGGCACACCTGAGCAAAGCAATGAATAAGTCATCAGCTCTGCTCCAGGCTAAACTTACATTGGAATCATGGAATTGATCCTTGCAACCAGAAACCCAGGTACCTGAACAAACCCACGAGGTCAAACTTCTCCTGCGCCCTGGCTGACATTCACAGGCCTTGGAGGTCCCTTGTTGCCACCTCTGAGTCTCTGCTGAGGGACAAAATTCCTGGTGTTGCCGCAAATTGGATGAATTCCCCTTTGGAAATATTTTCCAGCTTATTGAGAAAATGTCCAGCTGTGAAATGACTGCTGCTGGTGACACAGGAATAAGGACTAAAACTCTGGGAGGTTTTTACAAGTGGTGCAAAACCAGCCAGAAGAAGGTGCTGACAGCAGGGTGGTGACAGCACCATCACTGGAACTGATTTTATTGACAATCAGTGTCTGACTATAAATATTTGTTAAAAGTGAAATTTCTCTGTCAATGCCCAGCATTTCTTCAGTTGTTTTGTGAAAGCATGAAGGGAAACTCATTCTAGTTGTTAACCAAAGAATTTTTTACCCCCGAAGAGGTTAAACATTCCTGGATCAGTGCAAGGACTATTTTAAATTGAGTCTAAATGGATGTCAAGTGCATTATCAGTACAAGCATATTCCCCTTTTTAATTTTGGAGCTTTTTTCATCCTTTGAATCATTCCTTTGGCTTCTGGAAGGATTTGGATCGGGCCCAGTGCATTTCTCTTGTCCCAGAGGTCTGTGAGACCATCCCTGGGCCTGTTGTCCCTGCTCACAGGTTTCAGTGGACACCTCCTGGAACTCCTGGGTTGCTCTGCAAGCAGATTCTGGTGCAATTCCTTAATTTGGCTGCAAAGATGCAAACCCAAAGGAAAGGTGTGGGAGAAGCTGAAGTGGAAATGGAAGCAGAAAGGCAGCAGTTCTGTGCTTTGCCACTGTTTACACTCAGAGCGAATAATCTCGAGCTGCTCCCGGTTCTGTCTCATTCAAGAAGGATTTTGCCTCACAAATGCACATTATTGTGTTAGGCTTTGACTCCAGCCAGCCAAAGGACATTCTGTTTGGCTTGAAAGCTTTGCTAAAAATTGCACTTGGGAACATGCTGTACCCTCTGGTTGCTATGAAAATAGCTCCAGCACAAAGTGCGGGACTCTACCAACAAAATCTTGCCTACAGCAGTCTAGGTGCACACATGTACATCTAAATCTGCAGAGCTGGGCACAGGCCTGACTGAAAGATTTTGACTAAAATGTTTTAGTCCTTAACAAACAAACAGAGCTTAAATCTACAGTTTCCAAAAGGCAGCACAGCTTCCTGTGACCTTCAGAATGGACGTGAAGAAAATCCACGCTGGACTGAGTTTTCCTTTGATTTAGGTGGTCAGTTTGGCTTTCTCTGGCACACAGAATACAATTTCAGTCCATCATTAATATTCAGGTTAAGGAACAGGCTGTCCTTTTGGAGACATTTCATATCTAGAATAAGAAAAATTCTGTGTAGGTAATAACATTTGTTCTGTTCTTCCTTGTGCCACCTCTCAAATAATCTGTTCTGCAGTTTGGAACCAGCACACTGGGATGTTTCAGGATGAAGCTGCTTTTACACCCACCTACTCTTTTTGGTTTGTGCTTAAAAGAGGTACAAAGATAACAAAATCTTTGCTTGGACTAATCTTTTTTTAAAACTTGGCCTGTGCTTTGCAACTTAATGGGCTTAATTTTATTCAGTTTTGATCCTGCAATCGCTCTGGTGTACATGTAAATATGAGGATGTGGTCATCTCCCTGCAGGACTCCAAGTGAAACCACAGCAGTTTTGTATTAATGAATTAATTAATGACTGTGTGAGTGTGGTAGGAGTGAAGCCAACCCTCCAAGGGGCACCCAGAGAGTGCATTGGCCATGCAGGAGATGATTTGTTTGGTCCAGAGCACCTTGGGAGGCCCATGGAGAGGCTTAAGAAAAACATTAGGCACAACCTGGGACCATTAGTGGCCATTTTAATAATCTGCTGCTTTTTTCCCTCAAATAGATTAATGAAGTGAGGGTCCTTGCCAATTCCACTTCAGGGAGCTGCTGTTCAGTTTAATTCTGTTAATTTTAAGCAAATATAATTTTATTTTTCATCTGCCCAATGCCTACTTCAAGAAGATACTACTGTTAGAGAATATCTACCACATCTACAATTTCTGTTTTGTCCTGGTTTGCTGTTTCAGCAGATAGTGATGTGAACAAAGTGTCTGTGACCCTCTGTACTGCCCCAGTGCCAGATAAAGCTCATGCAGGACAAACAGTGGGCTGTCAAAGAACTCATTATGCACAGGCCCAGTGCAAATGGTTTTCTCTTGTCTCTCCTGGCTCCCAGCACGAAGTCATGTTAAGGTGACAGCAACCATATTCCAAGTAGCATAAGAATTACAGATCCAGTGTCACCTGCTGACAAGCACAGCGCAGCTGCTGCCACAACCACCCCTCCAAGGGATCTCACTTACACAGAGCCCTGTTTCAGTTTACAGCAGCTCAATCTGAACGCCACAAGGTCTGAATTGTCAGCTAATAATGAACTTCTGCGTTGTGAGTCTGTAATTACGTAAGGAGCTCTGAGATCTGGGTCATCCAGGAAAACAGAGCTTGGAGAAGGCTCTGGTGGGAAGCTGACTCAGGAGCCCTCAGTCTGGGCTGCAGGGGTGGTTTTAGCTCTGTGTCTGTGTGCACACACCCTGGAGGAGTTCACACCTCTGCTTTCTCCCAGAGAGGTTTGTGTGGCTCAGTGCAGCCGAGCTGGGCTCATTCACCTTGTTTTTAATTAATCTCATTCAGTTCCCTCTAGCTGCCTTCCCTGTGGTGCCCGTTGCACACTTCAGGGTGATCAGGGTGTGATCAGGATGTGGTGGGCTTGTTGCTTCAGTGCAGAATTGTCCTTCCTCTTCTGCAGCCACTGCCTCGGCTTAAACCCATCGTTTGCTTTCCCCGTGGATTTATGAGTTACAAGCTTTTATATTCTGACTTCATTCTCTGAAAAACAGTTTTGCAGAGCCCCTGACTGATTCAGTGAGGGTGGTTCTCTGGAGCTCTGCCTACGATTCCTGTGAGTTTTGTGCTTGCAGTGAGTCACTGCTCCACATCTCGGGGTGTCCTGTCGAGCTCTGTACGGGCTCAGCCCGCTCCCTGTGCCCAACAAACCCACAGCACCCAGAAGAGAGCAGCTCATGACGTTTGGAGCTGTTCAAAGTGGCCTGGGTAGGAACAAAATGAAGATTTTAAAATGCAGATCAGTCAAATGGAGACAGTTTTTTACTGGAGCTGTGGAGCAGGCAGGTTTCTCCCCGTGCCAGAGTCGGTCTGTGGCTCCAACTGTTGAGGCAATTGGAACTCTTCAAAAAGGTTGCACTGAAGACAGAGAAGACAAAGGCTGTGTTTTAACATTTTACATTCAAATTATTATTCTTGCACTTTGAGAGAGACTTAATGTTTTAGCAGACACTAGGAGCTGAAAACAGTGACTCCATAGGCCATTATGTTTGGCAAATTAAATGTTAATTAAAAGGCACTGTAGTAATGAACTGCTGCATGAATCACTGATTGTTTTTACAGCTCTTGTTCAGAAAAATGAGGATGATCTATACTTACATGTATAAGGCAGTAATTTACATGGTTATAATGTTTTACTGCAGAACTGTACTTGGCAAATTCTAAAATAATAGCACAGGCAAACTTGAAAAAGCTGTAATATAAAATCGACGTCTGTACTGTTTAGCTTTGTTTTGGCAAGGCATGGGAATGGAACCGAGGTTGCCACTTCCATACAATTAACAGACAGTGTGATCTAGCAGCACTGTGACTTCTTTTGCATTAATGTATGGAAAGGTAACTCCCAGAAATGCTCATTTTTATGAATCCCTGCATGTGTTCTGTGGCAAACGGGAGTGAAGAGGTAAGGGTGAAAATACCTTTGTGTTCCCTCGCAGCTTGTCATCTAAATCAAAAGTAACAAGCTCTAAAATTTGTGAGGCTCTGCATGTCACAAAAGATTTGTAGTTTATTTCCAGCCTTTGGCGATTTGTACTTTTAAGTGTTTCCAAGATGAAGGGTAACATCACTTGATTTAAGGGACATTTTCCTTTTACCTCTAGGCCAAGGCTAACCTATTCCAAGGTCAAGTGAAAGGAATTTGATGAATAAGTGGTGATTTTGGGTGGTTCACATCCCCAAAGTTTTCAAAGGGGGAATTAAGAATTATTGACTGGTCAGTTAGGGGCTAAAACACAGAGAAAAGAAGGTTGACTTGCATCCCACTTGCATAAGTGACTCAAATCCGCAGTGGAAGCCTAAGCTCCTTAGCTGATATGTATTTTCCTCAGTTTCCACCCACTAATCAGAAATCAGCTAGAGTTGCAGTGGAAATTTCATTCCACTGCCTTCCCAGACTAATGTGTATTTAATGTTTTGGCTTCAGCCTGGAATGAGCTCTCACACTCGACTGAGCAGTGCAGCACTGCCAATAATAGATAATTATTAGGGGCACCACGGGCACCCAAGGTGATTGGCACTGCGAAATGGTGACAACGTGTTGTTGCCAAAACTGATGACTGCCAATTACAGTTGTGTGATCTAGAGACTGAAGTAACCTGCCTTTTCCCTTCTGCTGGGAATATGGCAGGCTCTGATAGACACCTGCATCTCTGACTCTATCTGTTAAATGGAACAGGGAAATCTGGGTTTATTGACAGAGAATTTAGCGCGTGAAGTGGAAATTGAGTTATTGTAACAGATCAAAGCAGAGAATGTTGCTCAAACTTATTAATGAGACTGGCAAAAACATGACAAGGAAAATGCTTCAGCAGAAAAGATGTTTTCCTTTTTACTGTGTACCATCGAGGGTCTGTGGGCCCCAGCCACAAGCTGCTTTTTACTGCAATTGCTCTCTTTGTTGGAGCCATTAGTGTTAATAAAAATGGATGGAGTCACAATTTGGGATGGAGTCACAATTTGGGATGAAGTTTGTCCTGATCACTTTTAGGTTTTTTCCTACCTCTAAAGACAAAGACATTTCCTGTTTCTGCAGCTGCATTTCAAATGAGTGAGCTGAGCTCTCCAGATAAGCCCAGATAATGCAACCCATAACCAAGAGGTCAGGAATCTATTAATGCTAATTGTCCTCCTTGCCATGATGAACCCAGCCTGTAAGACTTAGAAACAGGAGGTTGCTTTTCTCCATCCCTTTGAATAAGCCAAAAGTTTTGCTTATTTTTTTTAATAAGTGAACTGCATCAAAATCTGTGTAAATGTGTTAAAAATGTGTTTTTAAGGGGAAATAATATTTTATCTCCAGGGAGAGTTTGAATTTAAACCAGATGCTCAAGAGACCAAAGCACTTACTCTTGTTTTCTATCAGTCCTTGGGATACTGAATGCGTGTTGGCCCTTGTACTTTTATGGTATTTCATGAAAAATGAACATTTAACCCTTTGAAGAAATGGCCAGAGTTCTCAGGGAGTTGGTTGGCTTTGCTTTAGTTTGTATCCTGTCCTCTACTTTTTTTTTTTTTTTTTGCTTCAGTGCTGCAGCACCATGGTAATGAAATACATAAAAATAGTGCTCCCTCTTCCAGCTTTCACACAGCAGAGTAACTCAATTTCATGATGACATTTGTCATGTTGATGCCTTATTACTTTGGTGATTCTTTTTTCCCCTGATAAAAATGGTTTGTTTGGAAGAGGAAGCAGACCTTGCTAATGCTCTCTGTTACACAGAGTCTAAAGGCACAGGAGGTTGGTTTTTTTTGTTTTTCCTCCCCTGGCTCCTTCAAACATATCTCTCCTCACAGCTGCCCCAATGAGTTATGCATCAAAACTTGGTAAGAGTTGTCCTGCATCCTCCTGAGATCTGTGTACTTTGCTTTATTTAGTTAATTTTGGGGTTTTTAAACATGACCTAAAGTCCTCTGTATTATGACCACAGACTTTATGGGATTGTGTGAGGAAAGAGCTCCTTCTAGTGACTGGAGAGCTGCTTCAGAAACCACAGCCTGCATCAAATACCGCTATTTGGGGTTTTTCATTCCATTTCCACAGTTCAAATACGCTTTCCTTTCACTAGTACACATTTGATATAGTTTAATACATTTCAGATTATTTTTTATCAAAATATCAGCCTTTTTTTTATTCTGTCACTAATGTTAAAGATCTTATTTAAGTGTAATATATCAAAATGTCGTCGTAATTGTTCCATAAATTTTTAATGATTTCAAGCTGTCTCTGAAAAAAAAAAAAAAAAAGACAGGTAGGTTATAGTATAAAGAAAATGTTACCTTTTAATCTGTTTCAATATAATTTTTCTTCCAGGAGAGAAACTTGGATTCTCTAGTTGTATCTAAATTCAGCTGGAAATTCAAGCACAATGCATGACAGAACAGAGAGCATTGCAATAGGTGTTATAAAGAGTTTCTGCCGTGCTTGGTGTGAGTTTTGTCGTTGCCAATGGTGCTGATTCAATGCCTGCAGGGAGATAATTTCTGTCTGCTCAGATCATTGTGCTCCTGGTCCTGCAGAAGGAATGGAAGAAGGGTCCCAATAGCTCAGTGCGCGGATTTCTGAGTCCCACGGGAAAAATGAACCCCCAGTGAGGCTTTTCCTGGGAAATACAAAACCTGCTGATGTTTCCCCTCAGGACTCTCCCCTGAAGGCCGTGCAGATGCTGTGGGTGAACCTGATCATGGACACGTTCGCCTCGCTGGCGCTGGCCACGGAGCCGCCGACCGAGGCGCTGCTGCTGCGCAAGCCCTACGGCCGCAACAAGCCGCTCATCTCCCGCACCATGATGAAGAACATCCTGGGCCACGCCGTCTACCAGCTCACCCTCATCTTCACCCTGCTCTTTGTCGGTGAGAAGCTCACCCCGACTCGGTGCTCAGCTCACAAGCTGCCGGGTTGCGCGGCCGAAGCGTCGGAACGCTTTAAATGTAACGAATTAATGAGCATTTGTTGTCTGCCTTCCTGTTATCCTGGCTTGATGCCTTGGGAAGGCTGAGCTGGAGCAGAGAGTGCACAGAGCTGGAGAATAAAGCAGATATTTATTGAAAGGCCTTTAGGGGACACCTTGGGCAGGAAAAGAGCCTGGCCAGGGCTACACCCAAGGTGGGATTAGAATGGCCACAAAATGGATGATGGGTCACGAGGTCTCACACTTTGATAAGTTTTGGTCCGTTTGCATGTTGGGGTTTAATTGTCCAACTACTGCTTCAGATTATGAAGTCCCACCCTTCTTGTTTCTCCCTTCAGCCCACCCTTGTTTGTGCTCTTGGGCCTGAAAGTTGTACCCCTTGTCCTTGGTCTCCAGCAGGAGAAGGATTTGTTTTGTCTCCCTGCTCTGTGCAGAGAGCTGACTGACACTGAATGTGAGGCTCAGAACTGCACACCTGGGCAGCACAGGATCTAAAAACATGAAAGTGAAATCTTGAGGCGTCAGGTTGATGGGACAGGAAGCACAGCAGGTGTCATGTTGTAGTCACTTTCCATATGTTGTTACCTTGGGAATGGCCTCATTGAGCTTTTTTCTCCTCAAGAAGTACAGGTTTGGGCTTTGGCCAAAGTTTGTATCAAAACACAGCGTAGAAGGTTGTGTTGTAATAGGAGTATCCACCCTGCTGCTTCTATTCTGAAATTTCATTGTGAGACTTGCTGTAGTGAGTAGAGACATAAAAACAAATTAAAAACACCCCACAAAACAAACCACAATAAAAATTAAGATCCATTTTACCAAGAGCAAAGTGTTGTCCACAGGCCAGAAATAATGTTGATCTTAAGTGGTATGGAAAGTAAGTAATCAGCATTAAGTGATACAAATAACACACTGCTTTGACATTTAATTTCTGGAATGGATATTAAAAGGGGGCAAAAAGTCTAATTTATTGCATTACTGGATTCTTCTTCAGGGCTTGCCTACAACGGGTGCTTTTTATAGGTTGTATTTTGGAGAGGGAAGGAGGAGAAATGTTTCTTGCTGCAGGGAATAGAAGGAGCTAATAATAGATTCTGTTGCTCCACAATAATAACTGAACCCTCTCAAAGGACAGATGATTTTTTCCATTGGGTATTGTCTTCTTGTCACTTTGTAGTCACTGTTAAATAACGTGTTGTCTTTCAGATTTTTTTTTCCTTGCATACAGACTTCCAGATAAACTGCAAATGTAAATTTAAAGATTTTTTGGCGGTTTTTGAGCTCCATTGTTAAAGCTCTGTCCACTTTATGGCCATCTGGCAGCTTATTTGGGATGCTTAGAGGAGGTGGTGACCTGTTCACAGTGAAATTAAACCAAAAGAGTTGCCAGGTTTCTGAAGAGAGGTGGTTTGTAACATTGTTAGATTTACAGGGAATTTTGAGAATGTCTGCATTAGGAAATTGGAATTTCATGTTCTCTAAAACAGGTGAAGAAACTCTTGGTAATTCATGTGATACGAATCTTGGAACAAGAGCTCTTGTGAACTTTATGGGGAGTTAGAATGGCTTTTTGATGTGTTTTATGGTTTAAAATGCTTCTACTGAGCCAGATGAAAAGCAAACCAGGCATTTCCTCCCTATTCTAATCGCTCCTGTGTGCCTTTGGAAACCTCCTGCATACTTTGAAGGACACATCCTAGACAGTTTTCTGATAAGCCTTGGAAATAGTCTTTTCCTTTCTAAACTCCACAAGGCTCAGCTTTGCAGTGATATGATGTGCAAAACTCAGTTTCCATCATTAAATTTCAAATTAATGAGAATTATTTCTATTTTGATCAAATAATACTTCCTTTCCTTTGTAGGAGGTTTCTTCAGAGACCAGTACCTCAAGATTTTCTGGGGTTTTTTTGTTTTTTTTTTTTTTTTTTTTTTTTTCCCCATTGCANTTTTTTTTTTTTTTTTTTTTTTTGTTGTTTGTTTGGTTTTTTTTAAGAAATTAATTGTGTTTGAACATACAGTAAATGTCTTTGAGACATGCAGAAATCCAGAATTCACTGTCTAGTCGTGTCAGGCTTTGGCATAAAAAAAATCTTAACTTTATTTTTTCAAAACACACCAGATTTTTACAGTTACTCATCATGGGTTGTATCTTGCTTTTTTATTGGTCAGATCTATGAGTGAAAGTTGAATTATCAAACTAAACAGCAGTGCCTGCTGCTGATCAACCCCAAACCTATTTAAAACCAGGAATGTCTGTGTTTTTTGTCATTGATATACTTCAATTCTTGGCAGAAGTTACTGGATTAGTAAATGGGTAAAGCCTGATGAGGAGAGGTGGCTTCTAACCACTGTAGAAAATTCAAACACACTGGCAATGACCTTAAGATTTTGTTACACCTGATAGAATTGAGTGCTTAGACTAACTCCTGCTTGGGTAGATAAGAGCAGGACTGACAAGGTTGTGTAGGTATAGAGTTGTTAGATAGGAGTCAGCAGCTGAAAAGCTTCTTGCTCAGCTGAGATGTGTTTTGCTCATTGGTGCAAGAAAAGTTTTGCCTAGGAAGGTGTTAAAGCAGAGCAGAGAAGGCAACAGGCTAAAGAAAATGAGGAGAATATAAACTGGTTTGCTTGATTCTAGAGGGAGTTTTATTTTTGTCTTACACCTAGGTGAGAAGATGTTTAAGATTGACAGTGGGAGGAACGCCCCGCTTCACTCTCCTCCTTCCGAGCACTACACCATCATCTTCAACACCTTTGTCATGATGCAGCTCTTCAACGAGATCAACGCCCGCAAGATCCACGGCGAGAGGAACGTCTTCGATGGCATCTTCAGAAATCCCATTTTTTGCACTATTGTCCTGGGTACATTCGCTATTCAGGTAATGCTCTGGGCAAGGAGAGTTACTGCTCATCAGGAACCCACCCTGAGTTGTGTGGGGCTTTTCTGCTCTGTGTTTTCTGTTTTCCTTTTGTTTTAAATCTGAGCGCTGCAGGAGGCCCATTTAATAGTGAACAACCCGGTTTCACATATTTTCTCAATCAATACAAGTGTTAATAATGGAAAGTGTTAGGTAGCCATACTAATAAAACAGAAGTTTTGATCCTTACCACTGGGTTAATTCTTAATCTTAGCATGTACGACGATAACAGCCATCATTGATTTTGTTACTGGTTTTGAAAGCAGAAATTGTTTACTAGCATACCAACAAAGCATTTTCCAAGTATTTATTTCTCCTTGAAAAGACAAATGTACCTTCAAGTAGCTGATGCTGAACAGTTCTTCTGTTTGATGCCCCTGCCCAATGGTGCTCAGTATTCCCAGCAATAATGCCCCTGGATTGTGATTCCTCATGTTCCTCTCCTGAGTCTGCTGGCCCATCACAAGTGAACATAATCACAGTAACACACGTTTTCCCCAAATCTTTCTTTTTTAAGAATTCCTCCTTCTGCTCCTGCATCCATTCTTTTGCTGGCATCCATCCTGTACTTGATACGATTTGATATTCTCGTTTAGAAACCTGTTTTTATCTTGTCATTATTGCTCAGCTCTGCAGTGGCAGCTCAGTATTGGCACCTTTCTCCTGGGAGGAGGAGGAAAGAGCAGTTAGAACTTGGGCTACAGTGATTTGAGAAAGGGAACTCCTCAATCAACTGAATATTGGAGGACGGGCAGCAGTGATAGGAGCAGAATTTCACAGTGATGGTCTTTAACAGCTAATTCAAAACCATGACTTTAAAACTTGGACAATTTAAATCTCTGGATGTTATTTCAGGTCCCCAATTTTGCAGCAGAAATTTAACCAGAACTATCAATAATATCTGATTTTCAGTTAGCAAAGCCTTCTCAGTCTGCTCAGACTCTGTGTATTATTATCCTGCTGGAGGTTTGGGCTTCTCTCATTCCTCCAGCAGATCTAGAGTTTTCTGTACCCTCTGTCTCTCTTTGAAGCACATCTGTAAATGCACAATAAAATGTTACTCAGAGGGAAAAGTCTCTCTTGCAGTGGACATTCCAAAATAAACTGGATCAGGGTCACTAAATCCCCAGTCTAGAATACTCAGGAGCTGGGAAAGCACATGGGGACTGCCCTCTTCTCTTTCTTCCTGACCATTCATATCTGACCACTGTTAAATATGAGGCTGAGGAACCTTAGTCTGAACTGGGATGGCTTTTTCTCACTTTTAATTGGGGATGCAGAAGTTTGATGGGGGTTTTTTTGGGACCAAAACTCTGCAGTTTGTTGGTTGTTTTTTTTTTTGTTGTTGTTTTTTTTTGGTCTGGTTGTGCTGGCCCCGTAGTTTGAAAGCTGGGAGGCTGAAGGACTTTCAGTAAGTTTGTTTTTGTTTTGTTGCCTTTTCCCCCTGAAAAATTGACCCCTTTTCCTCTGTGCTTCTCTTTGTAGATAGTAATTGTCCAGTTTGGAGGAAAACCATTCAGCTGTTCTCCCCTGCAGCTGGACCAGTGGATGTGGTGTGTATTTATTGGATTAGGAGAGCTGGTGTGGGGTCAGGTAAGCATTCAGGAGGCTGCAAATCAAAGGTGTGACATTGTTGCTATTCCTGTTATTTCCTGGCTCTCTCTCAGTGCCCAGTGCAGCCCTCACTGAAACCCAAGGTGCTCTCTGGGAGCTTCAAGGAGACATTTGTTAGTAAGGATAATTCATCCCTCTGTTCCTTTGGGGTGTTTTGTTAGTTTTCATCTCTCTCCTTTCTAGCAGGGTGTGCTGTCACCAGGGCCATCTTCAGTTAGGCTTTTTTGTGAAAGATACTGAGTCACAACTTAAGTCTTTTAGTCACAAAAAATGCAGCAAAGGCAAATGCACTGTGACCTTCCCTGGGCCAGAATTCCTCCTGTAGGATGTGGCAGAGTTTGGGAGCTGAAATGAAATGCCAGTTCTAGGTCAACCAACTCATTCCCTTGCTGAAATTGTCATTCTGGCTACTGTCATAAGAAAAATTCCAGTTCCTTTAAAATATTCCTGCAGTGATTCTCCATCCACCTCATTCTGTGTGTGAAGGATGGAAGAGGGAATGCTAAAGAAAAAAGGGGTTTTTGCCTTTAATAGTTGTAGAAAATGGCAGTTAAATGAATGTGTCCTTCTCAATTTCTGCTGTATCCTCTGTCATCACTGGCTAATATAGAATTATATATTGAGGAAGAAACAAATGTCAATGAGATGATATCAAATAAATTGGGATTAACTCTCTGGAAGTGATCTACAGACAACAATCAGTATTGTTAACATTCTACATTATTTTTTTACGTGCAAACACCGGTTGCAAAGTTAATGATAAGGGTATTTTTTCATCCCTGAATGCATTAACAGGGTATTTAAGTTGTTGCCAGCTGGTGCAGTAAAGAAAAGTGTGAAGGTTCATTTTTTTCCCTCAGATATGAAGAGATTTGCAGATCCACAGTTTGCCTCTATGAAGAGTCAAGAAATTGCCCACTGCAGTTGGACTCTGCTGCAGTTCTGCTGGAACTGTAGTGAATAAATGTTTGCTTTCAAATCTGATCATTTGTTCTCTTCTGGGAAAAATTTAACTTTTTTTGACACTTTGGCCTCATTTTTCCTTAGAAATAAGCTCAGAATCAGAACAGCTTTTAATGCATATCTGAATTATGGCTGATCACCACCACTATTAGACAATTCTGCTGGAATTATTACTTGAGGTTGGGATTTGACTTAAAGCCTTGCAGGAGGAAGACCTAAAATCAGTTTGATAACCTCAGAAAGGATTTTTGGTTTGTTTTTTTTTCCAACTGTTTGGAAAATATACTAACTTTTGGAGAAAGGGGAAGTCAAGCAGGGAGAGGGAGAAGAATCCAAACTGCTTCATTCAGATGTGAAAATTTGCCACAGCCTTTGATCAGTTTTTTAACTTCTAAATGTTGTTATCCATGGCTGTTACATAACCATCAAGAGCTAATACTAATATCAGCATTTCTTTTTCACTTTACTTGCCCCAGGTTTATTGTGAGACCTTAGACATTAAATTCAAACTGGTATTGGAACATCTCCACTGTTTTATCACTGAGAAGAAAGTAAATACAGAGGGGAAAAAAAGGCTTGTGGTCAATATTTAGTGACCAGAAAATAAAAAAGGAAGCTAAAACCAATCAATGATGTCCATATTTACATGATTTAGTCTGTGCCAAGGCTTTTCTTCATGGAGCTCTTCAGTGAGAGAGAATTCTTTTCCTTTAGCAGTGATGCTTCTCTTCCATCTCAGCCTTTTCTCTACTGCTGTGACTCATTCTAATTCAGCATCAAACCAATACATTATTATTTTTTTTTAATCCATGTCCTGAACCTGGTGTTCTTGTGAGCCATGAAAAGCAATCAAGATTTCCAAGTTTTGGTGTCAAAGCAGGCACTTCTGAAAGGAATTTAAGGAGAAGTTTCCAGGAAGTCAATTTGAAATGCTTTGAGGGACAGTTTTCTGACAGCTCCCATCTCTTCTGAAAACCAAGACTTTCTAAAGTATTTCGTATCCCACTCCCAGAATTATTGGTCCCCTGTTAAAACTGTGATCATTTTTCTGGGAATAATATTTAGTTCTTGAATCTGCATCTATTGAGTCTGTGCCCTGAACTGGGTGGGTTTGGGCAGATACAGAAAATAAATGAATAATAAAAAAAGCCATGTAAACCCCTTAGGAAAAGAATTAGAGCAGAGTCTCATCAGCTTGGCTGAGGTGCTGCAAGAGAGGAGCATTCTGTCCCACACAGTCCTGACCCAAAGCAGTTATTTTTATGAATATTGGCTTAAAAATCCTTTATCACCATCACTTTCATCAGATCCCAGAGTTGCCAGTAGTTTCTCTCTGTAGAGGGCTGGCATTGTAGTTTGAAAGCTGGGAGGCTGAAGGACTTTCAGGAAGTATTTAATTGATGGGCATTTACCCTTTCTTTTTCTCTCCTGCTCTGTCTTTGCTCGTGTCACACCAATAATTTTCCAAGGTTTGCATCTTGTTTTTCACCCCCCCCTTTAGAAAGGTTTTATAGTAGTGTAGAAACTGGATTTGGGTTATTTTTTTTTTTTTAATCTGTCTTTAAAAACATGATAATAAAACTGGCCTTGTGGATCGTGAACCTCAAGGAGATCCTCAGCAAACTCAAAGGTTTGCTTTCACCCTGAAAATATGCAGAGCCTTTTCATGTGTCCTCACTGCATCCATTCCAGTTTTCCAAAGCTCTCCTCACCAATTTTCCTGCAGCTGTCGTGGTTCTCTCTTCATTTTTCACACATCTGAGCTTCACAGTTGTGGTTGCTCGCTGCTGAAATGAAGATGAAAAAGAAAATTGCAGCAGTTTTTTTGCTAAGTGGGTCTAATAATTTGCTTTGTAGGAGATTTACTTTAAGCATTCAGTGTGTTCCAGGTAATGTCTTGTTTAAATTGCCATGATTTGCTCCTGGTTTTATGCAAGGACTCAGAACAAAGAGAAAATGACTGCCCAACAGGGGAACACTGAAATGGATTTCAAATAACTGTCCAGCTGCAGTATCTGCAATTTTAAAAGATGATTCTCCTGGATTAGTTACTTCCAAGGAGCGCTTGGGTGGGCAAACAGAATAAGAAGAGGGGTTAAGTTAATCAGAATTTATTGGTGGTAAGGACACAGCAAGAGAGAGCCCTATGAGAAATCCAACAACCAGATCCACACCTTTCAGAAAACCCAATTTTGATAAATGCCAGAAAAGCACTCCAGCTGCTGCAACAAAGGGAAGCTGAATCCATGAAGCAAGGGAGTGTGAGAAGATTTATCAGCATGAGATACAATGAATTTTCACTCCCATTACCAAAAGTCATTACAAATACTCAAACTCTAATTGCAGAGCTATCAATCTGGTTAAGTTTTCTTTACATAATTACATTGAAATATTTCCATCTTGTTTTCTCTTCTATTTGTTTTATGGATAAGACTTTTCCCAGCCTTGAACCTGCTCCACACTGTGGTTTAGTAGTGCAAGTCATGCTAATTGTTCACACAGTAAATTACATGTTTTTGGGACTGAAATGGAGTTGTCCAAGTGCAAAGTGCTGTTAGGAAGAGGCTCAGCTCACCTTCATAGAGCATACTAAAACATGATTGCTCTTTCATAATTAGCACATTGTTGTACTGTTGCTCTTGAATGAGGCTTATGTTTTCAGGACTTTTTTATAATTTTAGGTCATTGCAACCATCCCAACAAGTAGGCTCAAGTTTTTAAAGGAGGCAGGGAGGCTCACAGAGAAGGAGGAGGTCCCTGAGGAAGAGCTCAATGAAGATGTTGAAGAAATAGATCATGCAGAGAGAGAACTCCGACGTGGACAAATCCTCTGGTTCCGAGGGCTCAACAGAATCCAAACCCAGGTATGCTAAAAATAAATGCCCACAAGGTCTAAAAACACCCAAAGAAATGATTAATGTGAGATCAAGGCAAGACAACACTGATAGGAAAGCCAAGGAGTGTTTGTTTGTGTGGAGGATGGCCCTGGTTAATTGTTCTCGAAGGAAAACCATGAAAAACAAAAAGGGAACTGAGCAAAGGGGGTGTGTGCAGCAGAAAAGATAAACTAAAAAGGTATAAAATGATAAAATGCAAAACCAGGAATCTGTGGTTTGAGAATACCGTGACTGGATGTTCTTTTTCTCCCAGAGTGATGACAGCTCATAAAATTGTGCTGCTTGGCCAACGTCAGCTCGCAGAATGTTATGAAAGCTTTCTAAAATGTATTGCTTGATTTGCTCAAAAAAAAAATACATTGTTGCTGCCATTGCTGCACTAACAGAATAATTGAAATTGAGTCTGAAGTATGACGTACAATTTGATTAAAGAAATAAATCTGTTCAGTTCTGGCACTGCCACACATCGATCATGATTAAAAGGGATTGATTTTCTTTCCTCTTAGGTAATGAAAAATGTGGTTCTGGATTTTAGGAGGAATTAAGCAGCCATTAAATATTGAGGTGTAAGAGTTGGCTATTAGGAATGATTCCAGAGAAATATCTCTCCACAACTTTTGCCAAACACAAAAATCCACGGCATTTTTAATACAGCAAACCATTGCACTGAACCATGGTGCTAAAAATAGTGCAGGTTAAGGAGCTGTGAAATTTGTCCTGGAGTGCTGAAGAAAATCATGTGAAGTATTTTGCCTTTTCCGTTGCAGTGAAGTGTTTCACTGCACTCAGGTGTGCTCTGCTTGATCTTTCTAAGATCAAGTATCTCTGCCAGCTTGCAGCAGAGAACAGATACCACCACATCAGATGTGCGTGTTTTACATGAGCCTGACAGGAAAAAGAGGTGAATAATTAAGAGAAAGATCTTTTTTTCTGGAAAGAATCTTCTAAAGAACATTTTTGTCTCAGAAGATTTGGGCTTTTTGTCTTCATCGAAGATAAACAGCACATTCTGCCTTTTCACATCTACAGTTTGATACATTTTGGAGGGAGGGGAGAAGATGCAGCCATGGATTTAGAAAAAAATGATGGAAAGAAGTCCACTTAGGGCAGGGAGGTCTCTTGGCTGCATGTTCAGAACAAAAAGAAGCTGGAAAGTGCTGGTGGAGAGATTAAGAGCTGGGGGATTCCCAGGGTTCCGTGGTAAGTGATTAAATACGGATCTTCAGCTTTGAGCTTGTGTGTCTTGGCTCCATTGAGGCAGGAGCACTCATCACTAGAGAAAATTCAAATTTCAGTTGTGACAAACAGGTGCTCAGGTACTGGTGACCTTCAGGGAAAGGTGACCTCTAAATGTGCATTCTTTTCTCCCTGGTGGCTGTAGGAGGAGTGTTGCCTGTTGGCACTTCTGTCAGGATGTCTTTCTGGTTGGGGTGAGTGTGACCAGCTTCAAGCAACACAAAGCAAATGACATCCTTTCAGCCCTCTTTCTAGTCTGAGAGGTAGCTTTTAGTTCTGCATCTCTCTGTCCACTTAATTCACAGAGAAATGATTCATTCACACTACTTAAACTCAAATGAACATGAATTATATCTCTCTGCTAACATCCACCTTGGTTTCCTTTCTGCTCTTAGCTGTAGAAGCACCTCTAGTAGGATGTCTCCTTCCTCTCTGCCAAGAGACCTCCATGATTTTTCTTCTCATTTTATTTATTCAATGACTTTGATTTTTTTGCATCCATTTCACATCTGTGGAATGATGATGAAAACAAAAGAAAAGGGCCGACAGATTCCAAAGCAGTGCCCAGGTGTGCAGTGGACAGTGATGGACTTAGGTGACATTTAATCCCTGCTGGAGGGCCCCGAGCTGTGTGGGGCCCATCCAGGTGGATTCATTCCCTTAAAACACATTTCTCAGGAGGCCAGCAAAAGAAGAGCTCCTGGAAGAAGACTGGGATGTCCTTAGCATCCCTGGGAGGATTTGCAGGAATCCTCTGCTGTCTAATGCACTCCTGGAGATATGGAAGAAGAAGGTAGAGCACCCCACCATTTTATATCTCTGAGGATGGCAGAGCAGGATGGAACTCTGTGCCCAGGACCAGATTGGTCATTCCATCCTAACAACAGCAGTTTCCACCCCTGTGCTGTAAATTGGATTATTTGCCCCCATTTTCTCTTCAGTCGCTGTTGGACAGATGGCCCCAGCTCCCAGCAAAGCCTTCCCTGCTGAAACAAAGAGCCTACAGCAGGCTGGGTGTTGTTTTCAGATAGCCAACACACCTTCCTTAGGGAGCTCCCCTTGAAACCCTCCCAAACTGGCAAAACTTTGCAGTGTTAAAGAGATTTTTTTGTCTACATCCTCTCTCAAACAGAGGGTTCAACCCAAGACACCAGAGCAGGGATTTCCACCAGGATGTGTCTGTTTCTGTGAAGACAGGCATGAATTTATTGGAAAGAAAGGTGTATGAAAAATGCACATAACTAAGCCAGAGATTGGCTGTCAACTTCTGATGCTCTTTTTGGCCTCCTTTTGATCTTTTAGATATTTTGTTGTCTGATAAATACACAATAGGGGATCTCTGGATGGATGTGTGTTCCCCTTCTCAGCAAGGAAGTGTTTCCTTCCTGGAAAGCTCTCTCAGATGACCTGTGACAAATGGCTTATCTCAGGTAGGCAAGTGTGAGGAGGCTCTAAAAGGGGTCTGGAATTGCATAGACAGGACTTGCCAACAGTGTTGTGCAATTCTTTCCAAGTTTTTGTTGCCGTTCTCACAAATTCTTCATTGTGAAGGAGGACCAGACTGATCACACCCTCTTGGCAGGTCTAACAGCCTTTGGGAAGTTCACCAAGTTCACCTTCAGGCCAAACTGCATCATCTGAATAAAAAGCAGACAAGCCCCACGCATCTCACCTCTTTTAATGGCACATTGAAAGGTTCTCCAGTCCCCTCACATTTGAGAACGGAAACATTCTGAAGTGAGGAGATTCAAAAACTTCCCAAGTTTGTCAGAATTTTACACCCCCAGCCTGATTCTTTCCTCTTCTGCTTCCTTCATCCTGAAATTCAGTTTGCTGTATCTGCCTCAGGTGGGAAACAACTGCCTGAAGTGTTCTGAGAAAAAAAGGAAAAGCTGAAAAAAATTACACTGGACAGGGTAAATGCAACTTCAGCATTGTTCCTCTTCAGATGCTAAAACACCACACAGAGCTGCTGGACTGCATGTTTCACCCTTCATTTTTCGGGTAGAAAACATGAAAACTTCTCTTTTTAACCAATTCAAACCTTCCAGCAGTGAAAGTCACTCCTGGCAGGAGGTTCTGAAGTTGGGTAAAGAGCCAGCACCTCATTTTATGCTTTCCATGGAGCTTTTAATATAGAAAACTTCATGGGAGCCTTGTGCAAGTGGAATGGAAACTTTTTTATTTCATACAGAAAGCTGACTTTTTTTTTTAGGTTTTTAAAGTTTTAAAAAAAAATTTAAATGAATATCCTACTTGGAGATTAGGGGAATGATACCTGGGTCTTAACCACATTAATGACAACAGAAATGCTTCTGAAAATCTGTTCTGTGTTAAAAATCAGGAAAAATATCTGTTCTGCCAGGACAATTCTGCTCCTATCAGATTTTTTTTTTTAATTGCTAATCACTGATAATTTTATTTGCTGTGCACACCTAAAAATTGGATCTTCTAGAGTATAGAACATAGAGAAAAATGAGACAGGTGTGAAAAAATGTCAACCTTATGGATAAGCTTCACATGTAGGACAGGTTTTTTTTCCTCTACCTGAAGGCCTATAATCAAAACATGATTGCTTGCTATATTGTGTTGGAAATTTTTTAAACTTATGAATTTTTGTTTCCTTTCTCCTCTTTAGCAGCTTGAGTGGTTCCAAATAAATGCATTCCTTTGACATGAAAAGGTTCCATCTTAATTCAAAGTGCACTATTTATTTCCATGAGCTCTTTTCTTCTTTGTTATTTTCTGCTTGGAGAAGATAGACTTTTGGGCCAAGTTCTTCTCTTCTTTCTTGGCTTCAGGCAGAGCACAGCCCTACATGTTCAGCTTTTAGGATTCTGGGGAGGTTGTCATCCTCCCACCAGGAGTTATAGCCATGAGGAGCTGGAGTTCCTTCCTTCAGGAGAAAAGCAAATTACATGGCTGTAATTCTTCTTCTCTGAAGAAACCATTCAATACAGATCTTGCCTCATCTTTTTCCTCTTGTACCAAGGGCTTTCAGTTTGTTAGGAAGACTTTTGCACATCTAGAAACACCCTTTGGCTCAGGGTTTATCACAGAAATACACATTGCCTGCCCTCAGTGAGAGTCTCTAAAGTCTTTTTTGAATGGTCTCTTTTGAAGAGTGCTCTGTCACCTGGGTTAGACCCTGAGAACCCAAGATCTGTATTTAATTCTACTTCTGTAGAGCATTTCAGGTGAGTATTGGATGTGCCACGTCACCAGTGCTTTGAGCCATGTGGTTTCTCCATGCACCTGAGCTGCCCATGCCCTCGTCCCCTGTCCCACGTGTGAGGTCAGCTCACACTGTCCCCTGAGCTGCTGTGACATTGCACTGGACATGTCATTCTGCTGCCAAAACCAAAATCTCCAGTGGTGTGGGGACTGCTGAACCCTGCCCAGCCCTGAGTGTGCACAGGGAAATGGTTCCAGGGCCCAGACAGAACAGATCAACCTCTTGGGCTTTGTGGAGGAAAGCTCCCTGTGAGAATTGCACAGCAGTAACCTGGGATCCCTCTTCCAGCTGCCTGTGGTTGATTATCACCACAAAAACCCGCAGGAAAAGAAGCAATGATGGCCAAAGATAAGATAAAGGGATGGGAAACATCCATATTATTAAAGATGCAGCCTTACAAATTGGTTCATTTCTGAGTCTGGCCACAGCAGAAAATCATAAATTCATTCTAGTGCTTCCCACTTGGAGAATTTAGGAGGGTTTGCCCCAAGATTTGTGCTGTCTAAATTGAGAAAAATACCAGCAATTTACCTCATCCTAGGCTGGGAATCTCCAGAAATGTGGATTGCATGACCTGGTAACAGTGGGTTACTTCACACAAGGAGTTGGGTGAACTCCTCCTGTGGATATTCTGCTGCTTTGTCTGTTGTGGTTGCACTGCTGCAGCAGAGAGGACGTTTTGGGCTGTAGGGATTCGTGGGATTTCCTCCTGCCAATCCCTGGCTTTCCCTCTGTACCCAGAGCCTGCTTTTTAGGAGTTTATACTGGTGCCAAAGGATGCCTGGAAATACTCAGCTCTGTTTTTAACTCATCCTCTGTGGTGGGGAGTGAAAGGAAGGTGCTCGGGATGGATGTGTCAAACAGGGAATACAGCAGGCATATGAAAATAAATAGAAAATTGTCATGTTATTTGATGCAATAGTCAATCCAGTTCCACATCATTTTCTGGGTGGTTTTAAGTTCTCTGTATAAAGATAAAATATTAATATTTTTAAATCTCCGGTTATAAAACCCCAACATTCTTCATTGCTATGCTAAATTGATACAAACTTTCATTACAGAAAAAGTCAGCTCAAATATTGGAAGAATTATTTTATCAAACTAGTGTACTGACAACCCTGGGTTTGTAGAGAAAATATGTTGTAGAGAATATATTGAATTTTATGTTATGGTTGAGTGTCATGTCCGTCCCTCTTCCCCAAATTCCAATTGAGTGACTGAATTCTTCTCCCCTGGAGAGACATAACAACATAATCTCAGTAGGAAAAAAAAAAAGAGTGGAGATTAGTTATATCAAGTATTCCAGCTGATTTAATTTACCTCTAAATAAAATGCTTTAAACTTGAAGAAACTGTTATTTCAAATCTTCTACTTGTTTAAAATGATGCAGCTCCACTGCCTCCCACGGAGCTGCCTCATTTTATCCAGCCAGAAGTTCTGAACCATTTCTAAAACCATTGGCAAGGGCCACCCTGATGCCAACTGAAGCAGAAGCATGTGCACGGTTGATTTGTTGTTTTTCATGATGATTCCTGTCAGTTATGCAACTGTGTCCATACTTTAAGCAACTTGTCTCGTTCTTTCCTCCGTTACAGATCGAAGTAGTCAATACTTTCAAGAGTGGCACTTCCTTTCAGGGGGCTCTCAGGAGACAGTCCTCCGTCACAAGCCAGACCCAGGATGTAACCAATATTTCTAGCCCTAGTCACGTATCGTTATCCAATGCTCTTTCCTCTCCTACCAGCACCTCTGCTGCTGCGGCTGGGCGTGAGTGTGAATTCTTACTGCACCCGACCCTCAGAGATGCCAACTTAGGCAGAGTCCTGCAGACTCTGCCCCTCCCCGGGCTCTGCCCCGCTGCAACGGGCCCCCAACCCCCTGACGTGGTTGCTTTGTGTACAGTAGATCCTCCCCAGGAGCTGCTCGCTCCTTCCTCTCTGCTGACCCACGGGGAGTGTGGGAAATGGGGAGATAGAGACTTGCACAGGTGCTAGAGGGTTTGATTTGCAGCCTTGGGAGAAGCTGGGGTTCATGGTGTGGGAATACACAAGTCAGAGAGTGAAGCAGACTTAATTAGCATAGCTGGGTTGATAACTAAGATGCCCTGGCAAGAGCAAACAGAGCTTTGAAGATTATGGAAGATGGGATTAAACCTGTTTACTGGAATGAGGAAATGGAATCAAACTTCTCTGAACAAGATACGTTGTAAAATGTAATGATAAAGGTACGCAGACGTTAAGCAGAGAAATCATCAACTTATGTTCCTGCACTTACAAATAAGGGTATGCCTTAAATAAGTAAGAAAGTGTATTGGCTGAGATAGTGAAGGATTTTAAGGTGGAGTGATGTGATTTTATGGGCTAAGTTAAGGGTTTAGATGCTATAAAAGAAGTGTATGTGTGTACGTGCAGTAGCAGCATTGGGTAAAAGCAGACACAGCACGGCAGAATTAAGCAGAGGTGGTAGGTTAGAAAAACAAAATAAACTCTCTGGCAGCTTTCCATTGGATCAGAACGTTATGTATTGCTTTGTAACAAAGAAACTTGTGACTACTTTCGAGCCGTGGCTGACTTCTTGCTCCTCTAAAATCTCAGGGCCTCTGAGGCTGATGTTTATCTGGGTAATAAATCGCTTTGAGCCCCCCAGTGGTCCCATCCCTTCATTAAGGCATCAATAACAAGTGGGGACAGGAATTTATGGTCATTTTTTACCCATTGTGAGGAGATGTAAATTTTATTTGAGGGCTCTCTGTCATGTTTTCTCAGTCTCTCTGGGTATAGTTTCTACTGCTTATAAAATACTGACTTTTGATGATTCTAGAGCTTTTCAGATATCAGATCATTCCACCAGGAAGACTCTCTGTAACATGTCCAGGAAAGACATGGAAAGAAAGGAACAAGAAACAGGGAATCTAATTTAGGATGCCAGGCTTAAACTTTACGTGAAAGATGAGAGACTTATTTAAGTTTATTCTCTTTATCTTATTTAGTTTTAGATTTATTATCTCTGTCTTATTTTGATTTAGATTATCTCTGTCTTATTCAGATGTAGATTTATTATCTCTAAATTCACTGGCAGGTCAGCACTGAAGCAGGAGGGACCTAGACAAGTTAAAGGACAGTGTTAAAACAACAAAATCAGTGTGGTAACAAATTTCTTAGAAGAAACAGATTTCTCAATCCTAAAATCCTGACACAGCTTGGTTCTGGATGCAAAATATCTACTGAAGAATACTGAAGTGAATGAAAAAATCTTTGAGGCAGCTGATAAGGAGGGGCTGCTTCAGTAAAATTCCAGTTGCTCAGAGAGATCTAGCTGTGTTTCTAGACTTTTATTTATTCAGGACTGTGAGTAGCTATTTTTTATTACAGCATTACAAGAATATTTAAATGTGTAGAACTCAGTTTAAAAGCTTGGCACACACTTCAGAAGATAATGGGACATATTCCTTATACAAGTTTGAGTGAGAAGTTGGGCAAACAGAAGAAACTGCTCTTATCTGTCTGCCCAACAGAGACAGGGAAGGCAGAGATGGGCAGAAAATTCCAGAACTCCTGCAGAAATAAGGAAGCCTGACCTTTCCATTGCGTTTGAGTGCAAACCCCCTCAGTAAGTCCACACCAAACATTCAGACAGGAATTTTATAGCAGCAATTAAAATCTTATCAAACAATCACAAAATAGTCTCACAGGTATTTGTCATCAGACAGATCTCTGAAGGGTATTTTTGCTTTTTTCGTGTCTGGTTGATTGGTTGGTTGGTTTTTAAAGTGTTTTCATGCAACAGCAGAGCACAACACCAGGAGTTCTGTTGGATTTAAAGGAGAAACTTCATTTTTACTAAAGCTATTTAGGTTCCAACTTTGGCCATTTCTTCCTGCAGATTTTTCCATATTTTCCTAATTTTATCATGAGAAGTTTGGCCTGAGAACTTTCACCCCAACAGCCCCGAGAATTCCAGGGCAGCAGCAGGATCAGGGGAACTGAAGTCATGGAGCTCCTGAGCCCAGGTTCCCTCATTTCCACACTGAGCAGGGCACAAACCCCCAATATTCCAAAGCAGCCTTTCATCCAGGGAATGATTGCCTGGGATAGAATTTCTCCCTTTGAGCAGGAAACTGGGAGCAGCTCCTTGTGCTGTGGTGAATGTTCCCTTAACATGCTGTAGCCAGCACTCTGGGAGGAAAGAGCTAATAAAATGTAAATAGACAACTTATCTTCCCTCTCTGCTCTCCACTGCAGCAAAGCAACAAGAATTGGAGGTTCTTGTGTCTCGACAAGGGCCTCACTCGTTTATGGGCTGAAGTTAATTAATAGGAGAAAGCAGAATCTGCTCCAGCTTTTGTCACTTTTCATTTGGAGAAATAAAACAGGTGTGCAGAGCTCCTCGTGGTTATAGCCACGTTTCTTCAGTAAAGTAACAGCCAGGGGATTGATTTGTTAAACTTCCCAGAGATATGGATCTCTTTGGCAGAGGGCAATTAGAGATTGGGATTTTAAAGTGGTTATTCTGGACTGTTGGTGTTTTATTACCACAGCAGAATGTCTGCTGGTGTTAAACCAGAAATTATAACACTTAGGGAAAGTTTTGATTTATTCGTACAAAGACACAGATTTATGAATGGCAGTGAAAAAACCCCACCAAGTAAAACCCCCATGGTTTTTGTTTTTTAAGGGGGTGTTTGCAGTGGGTTGCTCATATTAGGAAAACCTTTCCTAATCCAAATTTCATAGAAATGGGGGATGTTTTTGTGAACTGGCATTTTTTGAGGAAATCTCAGTTGCAAAATTCTCACCTAGGGCTGCTTTTCAGCTCTGTGCTTAAAATGTGTGTGGGCAGAGGCCTGGCTGCTTTCCTCTGAGCTGCTCAGGATGGCTCAAACCCCATTTCCTTCTTCCTGTGGGGTGGAAGGGAAAATGGGATAATTGTACTTCTGATTTTGGAGCCTTTCCCAGTCTTCAAGATTGTTAAAAATATATGTAAATGTATTATGGGGGTATCAGGGGAAAACCTTGAGAGTATAGGAAGGAAAACAGGGTCTGGTTCTTGAAACTCGCTCAGGATATTGCAACAATTGGGACATTTCAGGTGTCATTTGGGGTGCCCAAAATGGAGAGGATCTTATAGCTATAAATATCTAAAAAATAGGAATCACATGATGCTCTGTTGATATGTCAGTCTAATTTAACAGAGCATTTATGAAGCTCTTCACTAATCATGTTGCTTTTTAATATAAAGTTCATTGTGAGACCTTGCCAATCTGTGAGATGTCTCCTGCAGGTTTTTAGGAACATTTTGGATTTTTTTTTTTAATGGAAGGTTTTTCTAGAATTTTTGGGAAAATTAATGTTTGATTCAAGGCTTAGTGCTTGCTTAAAGAGAAATCTGCCTGTGGAATGCAGTGGCCCTACAGTGGTTTGTGAAAGAGGTTAGCAATAATTTGCAGCTATTGACCAACATGGCCCATTCAGAGTTGTGGAATCCCTTAGTTAAAAGCAGTTTGTGCAAGGAATTTTTAATACAACACTAAAGTTTCCTAGTGAGCCATCAGGACGTTTTTGCCAATAACAAAACACAAATTTGGGGATGTCACCATTAATGGATAACAGTGTGAGTCTCTCATCTCTTTTGAAAGACCTTGCAGCTTTAATAAACAGAGCAAAAATCCCTGCAAGTTAAAACCTGGCATTTTGTATATTCTGAGAAAATTAGGAAATTCATTTAAATGCACACTAAATACATGCACCTGTTTAAGATGCAAACCTTTAAGCTGCAGAAAATGAAAATATTGGGAAGTTAAGCAAGGTGGTCTCAGATCCACTCAGACACAGATTTACACACACAAACTTCTATCATTTGATAGAGTTAAGGGTGGGTTCAGGTACAACCTCTGGTGGATTTATGCTTCATATGCATTTCTTTCTATGCTTTATTTGGGGGGGAGGAAAAACCCAGAACCTTGGGGCAGTGGAGCATCTTTTTGTCCTTTTGAAGCTCAGAATGAGTAACACCAAAAATTATCTTGTGCTGCAAACTGAATGTATGATTAATGCTTTTACAACTAGATTGTTTTAGTTAGGTACAGGGTGAGAATATCTAACTGTACACAAAGTAAACAAGTCTTTATCCTACTCTGTGTATTCCTGGTCCTCAGATGTTTGTGTCAGCAATAGATAACCCCTGCAAAAAAACACAGGTTCAGATTTTCCAAGAAAGACACACATTTAATATTCCTTTGTACTTGCTCTTATTCTCATATGGAGTTCATACTCTTCCCAAGTGGGAGCAGTCAGGAACTGCAGGTCCCTTAAAAAAAAAATCTCACTTTCAGAGAATATTCTAATGTTTAAGTTTAGGGAGCACTGGGTAAACAACAAACAAATCAAACCAAACCCCAGCAAGAGGACACCTCCCAGCATTCCTTTTTCTTGGTTCTGATGACAATTGTCTTGTCAGAGGTTTTTAGAAGTGAACATGTAATGAAATCACTTGAAACTTTTACTACACGAACCCCAGCAACAGTGGCCTCAAGTGACCCACTTGTATGGTGAGACAGGAGAAAATGCAGGGTCACGACTCCAAATTTTGTAGCAGCAGTTAAAACCTCACCAATCAATCCCCAAACGGTCTCAGAGGTATTTGTCCATCACACAGATCTCAGAAGGCTTTTTTGGCTTATTTTTCTGTCTGGTTGATTGGTTGGTTGGTTTTTAAGAAGCGTCTTCCTGCAGGAGCAGAGCACAGCACCCTTAAGGCTGGATCTGTGCTCTGCCTCACTCGTTGGAGGGGCCACAGCCTTCAGAGCTGGGGCTTCATTTGCCCAGCAAGAGCTTTCCCTTGGCCCCTTTCATGAGGGAATCCCTGCAGTGTGTGACGTGCCAGGAACGCGTGGTGTGCAGGAGCAGTGCTGAACACGAGGGCAGGAGCTGTCCTTCACGTGTTTACAGGCTGAGGTGTCACCCAGGGCTTGGCTGTGGGCTGGCACGAGGCCACGAGCCTCTGCAAATGATGTCCCACCAACGTGAGGCACTCAGCAAGCTCAGGTCCAGGGCCTCTCACAGCCCATGTCCCCAGAGATCGTCTTAAAGATTTTATTGCACTGTTTGCAATCTGTTGAGTATGAAGAGCTTTTCTATTCCTTACATTTTTAATTTACTAGAAAGGAAATAATCTAGAATTCAGAGCTAAAACTTGGGGTAAAGTCTTGTTTGGATGGAATCTTTTTCATGAAGAAAAATGGGAAAAAATTCCTTTTAAGGAAATCATCTATTTTAATAAACGTTGAGGCAAAGATTGCTGCTCAATATCCATCTGCCTTCAGGTCACAGACCAAACCCAGTGGGCATTTTCTGTACAGGAAGGTACAACCATCAGGAGGAAATGGAACAAGCAGAACTTAAACCCACAGCTAAAATTTATAGAAGTTTATATAAGTTTATAAAAGTTGCACCATTGAACCAGGGACTGGGGTTCCATGGTTCTAAAGCCTAGGACTTCCCACTGGCCATAACCAAGGTTTGACAAAGCCTCCTGGGATATGCAAAAAACCAAAACCAACTCCTGGATCTCCTCCCCGAAGGATAATTAGCCAGATTTAGATCTAAATATAAACCCAAGCCCTCAAGTGGGGATGTGCCATGGCAGGAAGGGTTAGATCCCAAAGCACAAACAGGTTCTTTCAAAACCTCCTTTAAACGTTTGTTTAAATCTGATACAAAAATGTCAAACTCCATAATTTTGCAGCGATCCTGCTGTGGAAAGTGGAAGCCCCTGCACAGGGTTCTGCTCTTTTACTCTAAAACACAGTGCAATTCAGCCCTGTGAAGCTTTTGTGGAAAGAGAATCAGGCCTGTGTGGGTGCTCTGCTTTCCTTGCTGCCCGTGGTTGGAATTTTGAGCAGCACTTGCAGAATTTGCTGCATCTTTATGTGGGAAGAGAGTAGCACAGATAATGTTACGCATCTGTTTCACTCATTAAAGCAGAAAGTAGAAATTCTAATTTTTATACATTTTAACTTTATATTTGAATTTGCTCAACCTCTGCATCCTACTCCCCAGAACATATGAGGCACAACATTTACAGGTGACCCCGATTCATGCAGCATCTCCTGTGGAGACCTAATCTGATTTTACTCACCTAAAGCTGGGAGGATTCCAAAAGAAATACCAAATACTGAAGATGTTTTCTGTTTCAAAGCTTTCTGTATGCAGTAGCCCTTGACCAAACTCCTTTACCTTTGCACAGTTTAGTCTTGACCTAGAATAGTCTCAGTTCCACCTAAGAGTTGGCATCTCTTTGCAAAATTGACCTCTTGTTTACAATTTTATACTAATCACCTTACTGACCTTTCAGTATTGAATTTATTTGCTGTTGCAGTGCCCTACTCTCTACTGTCTGAATATTAAATGTGTTTGTTTTCCCAGAGGGCTAGAGAACATTGGACAAAAGGGTTCAGCAGGAGAGAGTGAAATAAAAAGAGGTTGTGAGTCTTTAACCTTGAGCCTGAAATGAATGTGAACCAAACTCCAGATACTTGGCTTAGATGAAGCCAGGTAAACATTCGAGTATAAGCCCACACACTACCAACCAGAACAGCTGTTGGTGCTCACCAGGCTTTGCAGATTTTGCCTAGATGGTTCCACTTAGGATTGACATTCTGAATATCACCTTTTTCTTCTGATGGAAAAAAAAAATGTAGTATCTAAAATTCTATTTCTTTTTTTTTGTTTGTTTTGTTTGATTTTTTTGGTTTTTTTTTCTTGCCTGATGCAGTATAATAAATCTGACTTTCAAGGTGGGATGAAGCTGAAGAGTTTTTTTCTGTTACAGCTCCAGAGAAGAAAGAAGTGGAAACTTATAGCAATGTCAAAAATGTCCTGAAGTGTTGTCCCCGCAGTCTTTTGTTAAAAGCAGTTCATTTTTTTCTGTTGTCTCCATTACTGTGAGAAAAGGGAGCTGTATCTCACTGTTTGTCTTCCCTTGGCATTGTCAGTCTCATAAAGAAACACCGTTACATGAACTCTACATAGTTCATACTAAACCAACACTTCCCAGGTTCTATCCATCATGGATGTCCCTGCTTTTCCATGCTTTTCCAGCCATAACAACATCCCAAGTTCATCTGCTTTATTTTATCTTCAAAAAACCCCTGGCTGGGCTTTGTTTCAGCAGAGCCCTGAAACATTTTTACACCAGCTATTACCTCAGGTCTTGAATTTAAGCATGTGTTAAAAGAATTTGGTGCTGTTGGGCCATGTAACTCTGGGTAAATAATAATTTTAAATCTGGGAGTTGGATCAGCTATTATAAGTAGATTAAATATTGTAGTATTTTGGTAGAGAACTTAAAATGCCACCTTTATATGCAACAAACCCTCTGCCTTTGTTTCTACCAAGTTTTGTCCCTGCAAGCAATAATTTGATCCATTGGGGGACAGACTCTGAAGGAGATTTTGAATTTTATTGTAGTGCAGAAACTCTGTCACTGAATGATGTGTGACATAAAAAAAAAGTTTTCTTCTGGATGCCAAGCTAAACATGCAACATTTTAAGCTGAGGAGGGAGTTTCCTCTAAAGTGAAAAATCAATGGAAAACGAATATACCTCTCTGTAGAGAAATTTCAAGTAAAGATACGGGTTTCTACAGCTCCCTTGTGCAGAAAGTTCTTTAGAAATCTGTTTTGATTTATTGTCACCTTTAGGGACTTGCCCAGTTTGGCCCTTCCATTGCCTTTGCCTTCAGGAGATGAGCTACCTTAGGTATCAGCAGAGCTGAAGCAGTTTTAAGCTAATATTTCCAGTACAAACCAATGTGAACGAGTGGAAGCCACTCTAGAAACATCTCAATGTTCTTGCAAGACCCAAACAGTCCAGGCCCAAAATTTTGCCACACACCTTCACCCAAAGTGAGAGGCAGCAGTTCTATCTTCAGACCATGAAGCTCAAAGTCATTATTGCAGTGCTCCCCTGCAATGGCTCATTAATTAATTAATCCAAGAGCCACTGCAGAGCCCCAAATCCAGGCCATGGCAGGCACATTTGCAGAGCTGCCTGTCAAACACAGCTGGAATCTGTAGTTTTCCCTGGATTGAGCAGAGGCTTGGAATTAAATCCAAATGAGATGCCAAATGTTGGTGTTAAAGCAATACAGGTGCTTTCCCTACTGTGGGACCTGGAGCTCACAAACTGAGATCAGTTCCTCCCTTGCTAAATCATGGAGACTTAAATGCAGTTTGTGTGATGAAGAAAAGCTTTCCTTTCTTTGGATTCTGCTGGATCTGCTGAGGATAATATCAAACCCTTTTATTTACGTAAAAAATTACCTTCACTTTATCAAGAATCCAGCTGGCAAATAGAACCTAAGTCTGTGCTGTAAGAAGTGGCTGTTTCCAAGATAATAGAATTATCTTGTTAATTGATAAGCTTTAGCAGCCAGCTGCAGCTGAAGAGGTGACTGGTATTTGTTTTCAGAAAGCAGAAGTAGTGGGGAGGTTTGCAGAAATGTCACCTCATCAGCCCAAACGATGAAGTACCCACGGCACAAAAAGTTTCCTGGTTTAAAATAGGGCAATATGGGAATGTGGTTTTAAGGCTGCCTCAACAATCACACAACCTTTTTCATCATTTAGACTAATTACTCTGCACTTGAAAAGACAAGCTAGGAGGGCATAGACATTGAAGGAGTTTGTCACCTTTTCTGTCTCTAGCAATGCAGATGAATCTCTGTCCCCACTCTGTTGACTCTACAGAGCCCTCACACAACTCAGATTCAGCTCTCATAAAGCCCTGGGTTTTAATTCCAGGAGCTCTCTTAGGTACAACTGTGTGATTGCAGTGGGTAAAACCAATTAAAAATTTATTTGTTGATTTTATTGTGCAAGACAATCTTCCCTCTTGCACCTCTGGCAGCCTAAAATGTTCTGGCACGCCAAGGTCTGGCTGGGCCGTTCTGCACCACTCCAATCCTCTTAGCTGGAGCATAAGCAGTTACACAAACTACTTTTTGTACTGTGCCTGCTGTTACCAAATGTATCTGTGAAGGGAAGGGAGAGGATTTGGGCTGACCCAACCATCAGAACACGGCAGGACTTCAGCTGTTAAGATTTTTAAAAGATGATGAATGTCCAAATTTGGAGAGCATAGGCAAGGACCGAGTTCAAAGAGAAAAAAAAACAACAAAACCAAGTCAGCCTCTTCCTCGAATGTGCTGAAATTCTGTACAACTTGGCCAGCTCCAAGCACGGGATCAGCTGGACCCCACAGCTGGAACCCTGTGGCCCCGTGCCCCACTGAAGTGCAGTCTGCCCAGGAAAAGAGGAATGAAGGCATTCCAAAGCAGTGGTGTATCAGGCCAACCAACAACGTGCAGCATATTTACACGTAAAAAGGTCCACATGCCAACCACCAAACCATCTCAAATGTGTGTGGAGAAGCTTTCACAGTACCTGCTTGCACCTTTTCTGCCTCTGCCTGTGTTTTAGTCTCCCCCCTGAGAAATGCTCAAGGTTTGCTCATGGACGACATGGAAGTAGAGGGATAGAACTCATACTTAGTCATGAAACATTTGCCAACAGATCACGTTTTGCCATTCTGTTTTTTCCTCTCTGCCCCTCCACCCCCTTCCAAAAAGTTCTGTTTTTTTCAGCAGTAACCCAGCACAACCCTTCACTTCTTTTGAGAACTGGTAGGTCCCTGGGACGTAGAGAGCATCCCTCCCTTTGCCCACCCACAGAGGATGGAGCGTCCCCGCTCCTCGCTCTGCTCCTCCCTTTTCCTGCTGGGAAAACGGTGGGCACCGTCCCTGAGAATCGCTGGGCTGACTCTTGAGTTGGTTTTCACCTCTGTTCTTACTGCCAGGTGGTTTCTGGCATTAGGGGGCCCCTGGCACAGGTCACTGACCTGCTTTAAAGACTGCATATATGGCACGAATCGTGTGGCTTTCAGCGTTTAACTGCACGACTGAGACACCAAATCCAAACAGCTCGCTGTTAACAATGGGACTCAATTCAACCCAACAACCAATCCATTATTTTATTACATGTTCTTCTATTTATTAACAAGCTGAATGGCTAGAACAGTGGGTCTATACTCGAGTGTTTACCTCACATCTGCATGAAGGACAAATAAAAGTTGGTTCAACGATACTATGTTCACATTATCCAGGCTTCCAAGTATAGTTGTTGTGTGCAAGTTCTCTCTGTTCATGTGGTAGCTGTGATTTTTTTTTTTTTCCCCTGTGGTAGCATGATTACGCTTAGTACTTTGTCTGCTTGGCTTTTTGTGCTCTTGGCTGCATCCATTTAGATTTTGCTTTAAAACATTGATATTCTAGTTTTTTACACTTGGCTCCTGTGTGTGTCTCATACGTACCCATCCAACCGTGTCCGTGTTCCGTGCTTTTCTGTTTGTGAAGTGTGATATGTTATGTGTAATGGTTTTTTTAACAACAATACAAAAGAGACTTTTTAATTTAAAAAAAAAAAGCCTTTCTACTTACTCACTGCAAAAAAACTATCAACATGCATGGTTTGACATTTGCATTACAATTAACATGGCTTGTCTTTTACTAGGGATGTGCCACACGAGTGGACCTTGGCTTTCTTTAACCACTCCTCCCCATCAGTTCTTTGATGGCTTTAAACCTTGGTTTATTTTAATATTGCAGTTGGTACAGACATTCAAAATGCACATAACTGAGCCACTCGTTTATGCATATAACATCCAGAGACTTTGGACTCCAGCTGCCTGCACTGCCCTAACCATGTGCTACATCTCTCACGCAGTGTTCTCTGCCGCGGTGCTGCCCTGGGGAGGTGCCCTCTGACAGCCCTTTCCTTTTCTCCCCCCAGATCCGCGTCGTGAAGGCATTCCGTAGCTCTCTCTATGAAGGTTTAGAAAAACCAGAATCTAGAACCTCTATTCACAACTTTATGACTCATCCTGAATTTAGGATAGAAGATTCCCAGCCCCACATCCCACTCATTGATGACACAGACCTAGAAGAAGACCCTGCTCTCAAGAAAAACTCGAGTCCACCGTCCTCGCTGAACAAGAACAACAGTGCTATCGACAGTGGAATCAATCTTACAACTGATACAAGTAAATCAGCTACCTCTTCTAGTCCAGGAAGCCCAATACATAGCCTGGAGACATCACTTTAGCTGAAAAGGTCACTGCAAAAAAAACAAAACAAAAACCCATCAAAAGAAAAAAAGAAATATAAAAAGTTAAAGTAAAATAAAATAAGAAACCCCACAGCAACCGAGATATATAAATATATATATTAAAAACATTGCTGGCTGAAAAGCTGTTTGAACTCTTATTCACTCTGAGACAAGCGAATGAAATGTTGATCACAATGGTTTTGGGGAAAGAATGAATGGCTGATTTACATACCCCTCCATTCCCTTTCAGAAAAACAAAAACAAAAAAAAATCCTCCTGCATGAATGTACTGTACACTGCTGGCCCTTCTTTCTCTCTTTTTGTTTGTTTTTATTTCCTTTTGGGGTTTTTTTTTTTTTGTTTGTTTTTTCCTCCTTAAGCAGGAACTGCAGAGGACTTCTTTCTGAGGCTATTTATCCAATTCACTGGTCTGTGAGTTTTTTGAAATGCTTGTGTGGCATGGACTCAATTGTATAGATTAATTTAAATAACTTTTTTGAAGTTGCAAAGCTTAACTTGCACAGTAGATTTGCACCAGTTGGACAGAGGAACTTAAACATTTATGAGACTATATATAGAGATATATACATATAAGTATATAGATAATTAATTATATATATGTATATATCTATCTATATATATATAGTTATATATATATAAAGTTTCTTTGTTGGCATGTTGCCTTGTTTCTGCTCAAATTGCTCTGACTATTTTAACTTATTTATGTCCTAAAAAAGAATGTAATTTGTTTACAAACCTGTAGATAATATCCTTAACTATTTGTAGGGTTAAGAAAGCACTTCCTGCCGAAGTAGTATAAAAATGGCTCAGCTCAGCTCATTGAAATGTCTGTACTCTCGCACCCTGGATATTTTATTACAACCGTGCTCTGATTTCTGCCTGATTTCTTTTTTTTCTTTTTGGTTTTTTGGGTTTTATTTTGTTAATAATGTCGATACTGCTAGTAAATAACAAAAGAAGCCAAAATATAACACATTGGATGTAGCATTGTGATCCTATATACAGGGAGGTAAACCAGGCTTCCTTTGTTTCAAATAAAAATCAAAATGATCAGGTTCTCTCCTTTTTTTTTCCTTCCTTCCTTCCCTCTGATAACCTGCCTGAACTCGTTTTGGTGCAACATACAATAATGGAGGCTATTTCATTCTTTAGACATACAGCAACGGCTTCAAAAACTATTTTTAGAGAGACATTAAATGAGTTTTTAATTTAAAATAAGTTATATTTGGTTTGTCTATATGGAGATAAAACAAATGTTAAAATCTTGTGATATACTGTGTTAATCCTTTTCAATTAGTACTTTAAGCATTTATTTCCTTATTATTTGCAAAGTATGGGCTGTTGGCATTTTGGATGAAAATCACTGTAGGTTGTTGCTTTGATTTTTTTTTAAAGAAAAACATAATTTCTGCACTATTAGGACTGAACGAATCTTTATTAATTGTGTATTGAGATGTGCTTTGTGTGATTTTTTTTTTTTTTTAACCAAGCTTGTGTTCCTGTAGTAACACAGTAATACATTCTTTTACCTTGAGCTTTCTACCGAGAAAGCTGCTTTGAAAACCTGCAGTATGGAAGGTGAAAAACATTTTCAAGATGGTAACAGCCCTAAAAACGTAAAAATGATGAGCTTATACAATTGCTATGTCAACCACTTGAATGCTAAGCACTTTGTGGATCACAGATTTTTCATAAATAATTTTTGTATTTAATATAAAGTTTGCTTGAAGACTTTTCAGCATATGATTTTTTCCATAACTGTACAGTGCAAAAGACATTTGGAATTACACAATCGATTATGCCAGGCGCGTTGGAACAAAACACCCTCCAACCATCTCGGTCAATTGGGTCGTTAAGGTGTTTTTCTGGTTGTCCTAGAGTTGGCTCCATACAGTGGTGCATCTCTGCAGTCACAGCAGCTTAACCAAGCCAGAACTCTCCAAACCAAGCTTAGCCCCGTGGCCAAACCGCAGACTGAACCCAGAAGCTTTCAGGCTGCATCAGGACCATCAGCCAGGCGAAGCTCTCAGCAGCTTCCCTCGCCGGCTGCCGGACTCTGGGGGGGAGCTCGGCTGCTTTGGGCCCGTCCCCGGCTCCGTGGGCCGGGCTGAGGCCAGCAGGGTGCCCAGGGGGGCCTGGCACAGCCCCCAGCCGTGGTGGCTGGGCTGGGCACGCGGGCAGGATGGTGCTCTGACCGTGGCTGGGCGCCCTGGGGCCTGCCGCGGCGCCCCGGCCAGAAGACAAACGTGCTGTCTATTTACAGGGAAGCCTCTAGCTTTGGACTCCAACATCTACAGAAGCTATTAATACTGGAACGGTGTCTTTTCAGCATCTTAACACACTGACTGTTTGCCTTTTTGTTTTCAAACACTCTTCATGGGTTTTCTTGGTTCCATTTTTCTTTCTTTTTTTTTTTTTGGAATGTTTTCCTGTAGGAGTAGCCCTCCCTAAGGTACCATTCGCAGACTTGAAAACTGTTAAGAAAACGAACACTGCATTCTGTGTATATATAGTAAAACATATATAAACTGAGATGCATAGAAAACTTGGGCTTTTGTGAGCAGAGACTGTGCTTTATGTATATGATAAATGATAGACTTTTTTTTTTTTTTAAAAGCAGAATAGCTATGACCTTTCAACTACAAGTCGTGCATCACAATTCCTTTCTTTTATTGCTTGACCTCTCTGTGATGGGAACAATGGATCAAAAACCAAAATGATCAGTTTGTTAAAATTCCCTGCAATATATAAATGCTCGCTCTCTACGTACTGTACTTAGCAGCATGAGATTTGTGGACAACAATACAGTGGTACATTGGCAATCCATCCCACTAGGGGTTATTAATATATGTTCATTCATCTGTTTTTATGAATTTTTTTATCTAGACAATAATTGTAAATAAAGAACTTACTCTGTCTGTTCATTTAATACTATGCAAAAGGTTATGCTTTCTATTGTTATTCTTATTCCTACAGTGTGATGCTGGAATGTTTGTGGTTTCAAAAAAAAACAAACAAAAAAGACAAAAGTAAGTAAAATATGTGATGTAAATTATTTTATAGTTTGAAAGAAAATGATAAAGTTTTACTCTTGCTGCTTTCTGTCTAATAGATCTCTCTTGGCAGGAGCACAAGTGGAAAATTTAAAGAAATAAATTCACAAAGCAGCATGAACAATAATGGTCTGAATGTAACAGCTTTCTTTATTCTCACCTGAAGTCACTAGATGCAGCTCTGGATTCCCACTGGGACATTTGGATGTGCAGGTGGATGTAAATCTTCTGGATTGGCAGTGAGCACCCTGCTCCCCAGGCAGAGTTTGCTTTCCTTGCCCCAGGGGCTGAGCAGCCCCCGGGGCTTTAATTCCTGCCTGGCTGGGCCAGGAAACCTGGACGTGGGAATGCTCCTGGGAATGCTGCAGGGAAATCACTGGAGTGAGAGAAGTCCAATGATGAGGTGAATTTGCTTAGGAAAGAATGAGTTTAATCTTGGCCCTAAGACCAGCAGCTCTCTGAGCC
The DNA here is from genome assembly GCA_013400495.1 of Nicator chloris. Taxonomy (NCBI): domain Eukaryota; kingdom Metazoa; phylum Chordata; class Aves; order Passeriformes; family Pycnonotidae; genus Nicator; species Nicator chloris. Next base: position 46,765 of record WAAE01023880.1, read on the forward strand.
TTTCCTGGCATTGCTGACAGTTCTGCACTTACATTGATTTTTTTCAGCTCTTTCTGCCTCTGTCACGGTCAGAAAAATGAACTTTGAACCTTCCTAGAATTGGGGAGTTCAGTCCAGGACTCATCCTGCCACTCAAGACCTAGGGGAAAAGGAGGGAGTTTTCATTCCAGTGCTCAGGCCCTGAGCCCAGAAGTTCCTTCCCTTTTTTCCCCAGCCTAGATTGATGCAGTTGTTCATAAGCTGCAATGCAGCTGTGCTCACACAAGGTTGTTGCTTTAGGAGTTAGCCAACCAGGCCAGGTGAGTGGCTGGCAAATAATCTCGTTTGTAAAGGGAAAATGCTCCAAATTACAGATTCTCCTGTCTTCTCAGCTAGATTTCAACCTTCGATTCACCAATTCTCTATCAGAAGTTAAACTTGATAGAGGCCAAAATGAAACAGCGCTACACTGTGAGGAAAGTTACCAACAAATAAAAACGTACTCAACACAGTGAATTCAACAAAAGCCCTACAGAAAACAATTATTCAGACTGCACATTTCTTGGTCTAATGGAGCTCTACAACTACTTTGGAATTAAACCGTTCTCTGCTTTGATTTGGGAAGCTCGGTGTAGGTAATAATCAGAAAAAAATTTTACTTTAATTCTCTGTCACTCCCTTGCCTCCTCCTTACACACATAAGTTGATTTGCAGCGTTAGTCCAAGTGCTTTTGGCAGGACTCTCCATCCCTGCAAAGAAGGGTCATGAGGAGGTGCTGGGCAGGAAAAGGTCTGGATTGTTCTGTGGGTTTTAAGCACTCTGGGAATGCTGGAGCCTCAGAGGTGTGTTCTGGGAGCTCCACCTTCTCAGGAGAGTTTGTGAAATACTTTTGAGCACGAGATGGATGTGAGTTGTAGGTGCAAATTGGGAAGAAGAGCAGGAATGAAATTCCCCACCACACTAAATTCCTGTTCTGTGCATCCAGCTGGGGCTTCAGAAAGGCACGTGCTTGAAGCTCTTGTCCCATGAGGGGGAACCAGGGCTGACACCCTGATTCAACATAGGAATGCTGGAAGTGTTTGGCTGTTTCATGCCAGGACCATGAGGGGAAACATTGAGACCTCTGTCAGAAAACCAGGTGGTGATTTCCTGAGGTGCTGTACTGATGAAGAAGGGGAAATGAGTAAATAGGGGATAGGGGAGAGGCAAAAAGGGGAAATGAGGGAGAAAGAGGAAGAAAATGCAGGTGCATCTGTAATTTGCTATACACTGAATTGAAATGGAGTCGTGATTGCTTGTTACTGGCTTGATCTGGCATTGAGTTCCAATCCAAGAGTATTCCCTGTCTGAGGCCTTTTCCAATGAAGTCCATGAGATTCCCAAAGCAGCTGGGAGGAGGTGACCTCCAGCATCCCCGTGCCCCTGTGTATCTGCTGCTATTCCATGCCAGGAGCAGGGCTGGCACCTCCTGGGGCTGCTTCCTCCCTGTGGCAGCCACTGTGGGCACAGGTGAGGCACCAGGGCTCAACTCTTCCCACCTCCTCTTGGTATTGCAGCAGTTTTAGAGTGGCTTTTGGGGAACCACAAAAGGTAAGCACTGGATACTTGCCATGTGTGTTTGTATTCCTGCAGCTGTGCGCAGCACTGGCAGAATGGAACAGAATAACAGTAATTAAGAATAATAATAATAATAATAATAATAATAATAATAATGATAAAATGTATTCCTGGCTCAGATCCGGACGGGGTCCATGTGTGCAGCGCCCTGGGCTATGAGCTACCAGCCCATATTTCTCATTTTCTGAAATCCATGTAGGGAATGCTCGGGTTTGATCACCAGCACACTGCTATAGGGGGTACTGGGAAAAGCAGGGAAGTGTCTGATTCTGTTTTTCTTTTTGCAAGCAGGTTTTAACAGGCACATTATGATGGGAACTGAAGAGAAGCATGATTAAACAACTCATTTATTAAAAAGGGCAGGCTGTTGAAAAACACAAACCCAAGGAAATATTTACAACCACATTTCCTCCCATATGTTCAAACATACAGATTTGCTGTCTCTCTGGGAGCCCACGTTTGCCTGGTAATGAGTGAAGTGTTAGATTCCAAGTAAGGGAAAATACTTCACTTCTCTCTCTGATGGCTTTGGTTCATTTTCCAGCAAATTACAGAGCACCTCCCTCTACCCCTTGTGTGTGGACATTTAAGAATCTCTAGGAGTTGAGCTGGTATAAAATCAGCATTGTTGGTGCACAGCAAACAGTTTTTACAGGACTATGAAAATTAGAAAAACGAGTTATGCAGCTTTCTTGGAAGTTTCACAGAGCATTTATGGCACCTGCTAAAGACAGCCCTTTATCCCAGAATCCCAGAGCAGCCAGGGATTCTGTCTTAGCTAGATTTCAACCTTCGATTCACCCATTCTCTATCAGAAGTTAAACTTGATAGAGGCCAAAATGAAACAGCGCTACACTGTGAGGAAAGTTACCAACAAATAAAAATGTACTCAACACAGTGAATTCAACAAAAGCCCTACAGAAAACAATTATTTAGACAGCACATTTCTTGGACTAATGGAGCTTTACAGCTACTTTGGAATGAACAGGTGACACTGAGCAGGTGACACTGAGCAGGTGACACTGAGCAGGTGACACAGGAACACATCCAGGTGGGTCTGGAATGTCTCCAAAGAGGGTGCCATAGGGATTTATAAAGCCTCCTAGTGCTTTCATCAGTGAGTTATTTAAAATTATTCCAGCTTTGAGTTTCAAAAGAGGCATTTAAAATAATGATCTAAAATTATTAAAGGAAGTTTAATAAGAATTATGGGACAATAACTCACAGGAATGAGTTACAAATACTTTCTCACCCTAGCACGTCGAATGGGAAAGCTGGCTCAAGCTTCTTTGCATATGGAGAGTTAATTACAATTTTTAATTTGATACATGTTTAGAATTATTTTCTAGAAGACAAAGATTCCAGGAGCTCTAGGAGATGTCACAGTGCACATCAATAGTGCTCTGTGGGAAGGAAGGCAATCAGATAAAACCCTCCTGTCCCAAATGAAGCTGCTGAATGCCCAGCACTACTGCGTGGCCCTGTGACAACCTTGCAGTTCCACCAAAAACATCGTGGCTGGGATAGCACTGGAGTTCCTGGCCTGGGGCAGACTGGTTTTCCACTTGTTTGTTTGTTTGGGGTACTGCTGGGGGATTTCAGTGGCTTTCTCTCCAGTTCCAGGCCTGGTCTCACTGTATGGTTTGCTGTGAGTGCTGCCTGATCAGGGAATGAAGCCATAATTAATTCAGACTAAAATGTCTGTTTTACTGAGCCTACAAAAAATTAAAGGGAATTGAGCAGATGCCTCCAGAGGTCCCCACCAGAGCATTCAGAGCTCTTGACTGTCTTTGTGTCTTGGCACCTCTCAGAGAGGATTATGGCTTCAGAGGCAAAGCTGCAGAGCCACAAACGTCTGCTGCAGAGCAGGAGGGGTTCCTGCCAGGAGCCCGATGTCTCACCGGTGACAAACCCATCACACCCCTGGGAAAGGAGAGTGAGCAAGGCTGGTGACATCCAGCTCTGGCTGCTCCTTGGGAAGCTGGTTCTGCTGCCATAGGGACCTTTTTGGAGGTTTTATTCTGCTATTAAGAAATAAAGTACCTTCCAGCTGGTTTTGTTATCCTGCTGTCCGTGCTTGGGAGGGATTTGGACAGTTTCAGTATTTCTCTGTTACATTTTCTGTGCTATTTTCTGTAAGCCTGAGGTGATAAAAGTGGCCCTAGTGAAATATTCCTCCTGACTCCTTTCCTTGTATTAAACTCTACAGCCTCCTGTATCCCACGACTCCTGGGTATAAATTGTATTTTCACTGGATGAGAAAACACAGAGAAAACCCACTTTGGCTGAGCAGGCTGCAGGGATGATTCAATTGCCTTCCTTTTCATTTTCATGTATCAGGACAGAAGCACTCCCCAATAAAGCCAAAGCATTTTGTCTCCTCAGTGTTCCTGCCAGGACATTTTGTTCCTGAAAATTTGGAGTCTGATCTACGATCTGCCACTGGCAGAGCATCCTTATGCTAATGGTGAGCCCGGTGGAAATTTGCCATCCCTCCTAACAGCAGGCACTGAAAATAATGGCTGGGACAGCCCTGAGTCACCTCACATCAGAGGAAAGCTTACCTGTAGTCAATAATTAATTGCATTCCTTTATCAATGCAGAACCTCTGCAGTCTCATCACACTGAAGTGTTTGGTTGTGTCACTGAATCCTGAAATGGGACAAAGCTGTGGTCACAATTTGAGTTTCCTTTCTTCAGTAGTTCATGCATACTTTACATTTTACAAATCATAGATTTATTTAAAAAAACAAACCCAAACAAACAAAAAACCAAACCAATATTCCTTAGGTTCCCCAGCAATCTGAGATTTAGTAGGGAAGACAGGCAGGTACTTAAACATCCTGAATGATCTCTCCTTGTAAGTTAGTCCCACAGAATATCATTCCATAAATGCTGTCAAAGTAGAAACAAATCTGGCTGGCTTTAGAAAATAACTACTGCTCATTGAATTATCCTGGGCTCAGAAAACACCTGCTTTTGGTGTCAAAACTTTGCAGGCAATGTTGCAAAAGAAAAGAGTAGAAATCCTGCCTTTTACAATGGCAGCACCTTTAAGAAATACTGCTTTTTGTCCTGAGGCTGCAACTAAAGGGTGTCAGAATGGCAGGAAACTCCAAATACTGAAACACTGATCAAGTCATTGCAACACAGGAGAAAAGTCCACTGTTTAAAGAAACCATTTAAAAATGTTGTCAAGACATGAGTAGCTGAAGCTCAATTCTAGGCTAAGGCAAAAAGCACAAGTGTTTGAAACCTGTGGTGAGGGTTCTGCTGGGCAGACAAAGGAAACAGCAGTTGCCCAAAGGGAATCTTTTAAAGGTACCCAGAAATTTTAATGTGTGTGAGCAATTGCATCCAAACCTCGGAGCTCCACCATGTCTGCTGCTGTGACAGGTTTCTCTAATTTGCATCTCTGAGGAGCATCAAAGGCAGGGGAGCTCCAGGTCAGCCTGGGAGGCTGCAGCAGGTGAGGGGAGAGCTCCTGGAGCTGCAGGGGAGCCCAAGGTCAGCCTGGGAGGCTGCAGCAGGTGAGGGGAGAGCTCCTGGAGCTGCAGGGGAGCTCAAGGTCAGGCTGGGGCTGCAGCAGGTGAGGGGTGAGCCCCTGGAGCTGCAGGGGAGCCCAAGGTCAGGTTGGGAGGCTGCAGCAGGTGAGGGGTGAGCCCCTGGAGCTGCAGGGGAGCTCAAGGTCAGGCTGGGGCTGCAGCAGGTGAGGGGTGAGCCCCTGGAGCTGCAGGGGAGGGGAGCCCTGCCCGGGGACCAACTGCAGAGCTGGGATTGCTGAGCAGGCAAAGGGAAGGAGCTGAGCAGGGGGGAAGGGAGGGAACATTTCATTTCTTGGGGAGCCCAGGGGAGTGATTCCCTCCTGTTCAGCCCTTGTGTCCTGCAGGGTGTTGCTAATGGAGTTTGGGGGGGATTGTGAGGGTTGTCTGCTGTGTTTATCACCCACCCTGCTGGCATTTATCATCTGCCACAACCTTGCTCTCTTTTTTTTTCTTTCCCCCTTTATTCTGCTGTTTGCCATTAGAGACTTTGAGAAGCTCCTGCTAAAATTTTGGCTTTTATGGGGCAGAACAGTACAGCAAAGCCCAGTGAGGACACCCTGCTTTTCTTCTCTCATCCCAAAATCGTGATCCCCTTTGGTTGCAGTGAGAGGTGTTTGCACCCTGGTAGTCTGGATCCTCAGACATTATTTCAGTTCTTTGGAATATGATTCCAGTTATTGGTGTTGTTTTTTGCTTCTAATCTGCTGGTTTGAAATTGCACTAGAGACCTATAATTGAAAACATTCCCATAAATGATGAAAAATTCCAGTGTTCCAGAGTTAATGCGTTGTTCTGTAGCTTTTGACATCTCAGCTGATCTTAGCTTTGCATTTCAACTGACAGAGCACAGATATCTTTGGTTTCAGGAGCTACCTCTTCCCTGCTGAGCTCCCCCAGCTTTTCCTGTTTATCATCCTTCATTTCCCATCGGTGTCCATGGGTGTTGGGTAATAGAGAACAAGGCCAGGAAAGGGTGCCCAGGAACTGTGGGCTTGCACTTCAATTTTGTAGTTGTTTGGTGTTTTAGGTTCTCTCCACCGATGGGAAGCCATGGTCAGTGATTAGAAACAATCCTGGAGTATAAGAAAGGCATAAATTAACGTTTATGTTTTCCTGCTGTCTAAACAGGGAGGCAGCATTCAGGTAGGAATTACCTAAAGTGGAAATCAAGATCAGATTTCAAAGGTTCTGCTGATACATCTTAAAATTCACTGAAAAAACCTAATCTCATCAGCCTCTTGTTGCTCATTCTTGCACTTAATCTGTCACTGACAATGTGGGCAGTAGTTTGTTTTTAGGATTGGTGTTAAATATTTTCAGATCTGTTCATGCAGAGAAGGGACATTAATGTGTTGGTTTAGATTTAAGGGAGGTTCGGGGGGGTTGGGTTTTTTTAGAACCTCCTCAGAGTGGATTTCTCATTGCAGTGATGCTTTTTAATTACAGTCTCTTGTCTTATTATATCTTGGAGTAATTTGTGTTAGGTTTTTCAATGTGTTCCTCAGATTATAATACTGAAAGAAAGCAAACATGCAACTCATTTTTATGTGCTTCTTGTGGCATTAAAGATTGAGATGATGCAATAGAAATGCAACAAATTGTTGGCACAGGGTTTGTTTGTTTTGGATTCATACACAGGGAAATGCCAGGACCAGGTTTCTGAACGAAGAACATTCAGAAATGAAGTTTCTGATTTCCAGCCAGGGCACGGGGATGTGCTGTTTGCTATGGAAAGCTGAACAAAAAATAAATAGCAGTGTCACATTTCAGGAACGATGGTGATCTGTTCTTGTCCCGCCAATCTCTGACAAACCCTCAGAGGCTTGGATTGGAAAAACTGCTCTTGTACATGAGCAGCGTGACACAGAGGCTTGTAAAGCTGTCAGCAAGGCCCTTAACCCCGGTGGCACATCTCTGCAGAGAAACATTTGCTGCACAGGGCTGCCAGGAGGGGCACTGGGCACAGTGGGAATCAGAGCAGCATCCTTCAGGCACTAAATTGGGATTGCTCGGGTTTCCAACGTCACAGAGAGGCTGTGTTTGGATCCGAGAGCCACGGGAGGAAACGTGCTGCAGCAGTGCAGGAGCAGTGCCAGAGTGAGGGAGTTTTAGCCACCAGAAGCTGCTTTAGTCTGCATGCTGCCCAGCCCAGCTGAGTGCTGCAGGGTGGGTGTGTGATGGTCACTCTGGTGATTCCCCAGACCCACTTCATGCTGCAGCTGCAGCCCCTGGTCGTGGCACCAGTGAGGGGACAGGGCATTTGTCACCACACCAGTGGTCCAGGCTGGGAGAAATTCTCCTTCAAATGGAGCTAAGACATCCCAGGTTGGAAGATCATGTTAAGAATAACAACAGAGGGCAAAAGTGGGGTGAAGTAAGTGGGGTTCCTGATGCCTTTTTGGGCTACCTAAAACCAGAGGCCAGACAAAATGAAGGGAATAAAAAGCAGTTCTGTTTATTGAAGGCCCTTCAGGTACATCTTGGGCACACAAAGCCCCCAGGGGCTGCACCCAAAAATGGACAACAGCTCACGGGTTTGACACTTTGATCACTTTGGGCCATTTGCACATTGGGGGTTCATCTCCCAATGACAGCTGCAGGTAATGAAGTCATTTACCCCAAGTTTGCTGTCCCAGGTCACTTTTGTTTCCATCTCTCAGCCTGAGGCAGTGAGGGCTCCTTGACTGCCAGGCCTGGAGAGGAATTGTTGTGTCTGCCCCAAATGGGGGAGCAGCAGCTCCCACTGTGTGTGCAGTTTGGGGTTCTGCACTAACAAACTGCAGGAGTACAAATGTATGAGCAATATTACAGCTAAAATCCTAAGGCATCACTGAATTCCCCACCACCCCAGCCCACACTGCACAGCTCTGTCACCAAAGTGCCACCACTGTGTGTCCCTCTGAGGGGTTAATGAACCCCCTGACACCCCATTCCTGCTCCTTCCCCCACAGCAGCACTTTTGTGTGGAGAAGAAATGCACAAATTATCTACAGCCCATCTTCCAACTGAATTTTTATGTCTCTAGAATACAAATGCTGTCCATTCACGCGTGCTGGGTGCCCTCAGCAGAGATTGACATGCAGCTGTGAATGACCTGTGACATTAGAACTGGATCTCATTGGGGCCATTCTGTGCAGTCCACCCCAGGAAAAGGGCAGGTTATCACTTGAAACACCCTCCTCAAGCTTCATTAATTCCCAGAAAACTGCTGAGCTTTGAAGCAGTCTCTTCCATGTGAAGTTATTCTGATCAAAAGGAAGAGCTGTTTCTAAGCCTTGCTTTTGCTTTCTGATCAGTTTTCCTTCTTTTGTTTCCTTTTACCTCTTTTTGTTGTGGTGGTTTCATTTTAATTTTTTTTTAACTGCTGCAGGTGGAATTTTGATTTTGGTTTATCAAAGCAGGACAACCAAAAATCTTATCAGTAGGTTATGGTCTTATTCAGGAGGTTTTTTAAATAGAACCCAAACCAATTGTTATTGTCAATAACAATGCACATGGTGATCCAAACTCTTTGATTTTGTTTCTTTTTCGGGGTTCTTCTTTTCCACTTGGTTTCAGTGTGGCTGCAGAAAAGTTGATGATAGTCTAATGACAGAGTAATATAATTTTAAGTCTTTAAGAAATAGTGCTTAAAACTTTTCTTCACAAAAATCAATTAAATCATTCTTGTTAAGGATAGCAAAGATGAAAACAGTTCATCCAGTCATTTTTTCTTTTTCCACTGAGCTGAAAGAGGAGGCTTTTCCAGAGCCAGCAGTTCCTGTGTGGAATTCCCAGTGTTGTGCAGGAGCACTGGATCTGCTGGAAGCACAGATGAACATCCCACACATGACAAACCCCACTCCTGAGGGGGAATTCAGTCACTCCCCTGCTGAATTCACAGGACACAAGAGCACAGAGGCTTAACAAGGAGGGTGGACCAAGGGGTTTGGGGAGCTGCAGGTGGAGAATTCTTTATGGGCTTGGAGAGTGTGCAGGAATTCAAACTGTAAATTGGGTTTTATAACCAGAGCTCTGTGCCCCAGGTACAAGAACTCATCTCTTCACATATTTTATAAATGCAGGGCTAAACTCAGACTGGGAGTCCTTCTGAGCCCTTTTCAAGCAGCACCTTCCAGCAGGTCTGAATTAATTTCTAATCATTTAAACAGATTAAATCCCTTCTGACCTTTGAATTGTATTTTCTTATCAGAGTTTTAAATGCAGACTTTCACATGTACCCGCAATTCCTGCAGATGATCCCAGCTTTGTTTAACACCACACTTGTGATTTCACGCTGCTGAAGAGGCAATCAGGCTGCTCTGTCTGCTGCAACCATGTGACAAGGAAACAGAGGGACAGGGCAGCACCCTGCCAGGGGAAACCCTCTGGGATGCTCAGTAGTGATATAGTCAGTGAAGGGATTTGGGAAAATTAATGGGTTAGTGTTAAAATTCAAGTGTGGGAAAACCAAAATTGTCAGGTTGGTTTTTACTGCGTAATAAATGCAAGGAAAAGTGTCGAGCGAAGTAACTGTAGAAATTCCTTTTGAACAAAGAAGTTGTTTGGAAAAGGACAGTTCTGCTGTAAAAGTGATCTCTCAGGATAGCAATTCCAAGAGCAGCAGTGGCTGCTCAGGAAGGGGCTGAAATGTGCTGTGAGCATTGATGTCTCAGCTGGTCCTTAAGCAGCAAAGCTTCCATGGCTCCGCAGGAGGGATGGATGGACTTCAGAAATGAGGCTGGGAATTGTGAGCCCAAACTGCACAGTGCACAGCAAAGGTTGGAATACAGAACAGCTGTGGAGGGACACCACAGGAGGACTTTCCCTGTAGTACAGTTAGACTTGTTCCTGCTGTGGGTTTCAGTGTGGCACGAGCAGAGCAGCTGAGGAGAAAATCTGCTTTGGGACGGTCCCTAAATCCAGGCAGACTCGTGTCAGTTCTGAGGGCAACACTGCTGCAAACTGGGTCGAGGGCAGGGCAGGCCTTTGGAGAAATTTCAGTGTAAACACTGCTAAAATAGCCTCACTCATCATTTAAGTCAAGAGAAGAGCAGGATCTAATTATGTAGAGATCATGCAAAAGTGCTTGAACTAATTATGAAAGCTCTTATTCACTGCTGCAATAGATGAGGGCTGCACATTGTAACAGCCTCAAACTCTTTTCTATCCTAAATCTTCCAAGTGGTTCCTGAAAATGGAGTTGCAGCTGAAGGACAACAGAAGAAGCTCTCAAAGCATGGAAATGCAATTCAGAGTGGTGGTTTGTGTCGAGCCCCTCACCTGGAGGTGCTGCACAAGGTGTAACACTGGCACTGGTTTTCCCAGCTGGGTGCATGCTGGAAAATTTAAATAAGAACTGGTGTATCTGCAGTATTAAAAGTCAGGGCTGCCTCCACCACTGACTCCTAAAAAGGGATTTTTCCTTGGATAAGTTCACAAGGTGATGACTTTGGATTGCTAAGGGGTGGAACTGGTGAAGATGTGTTGAAATCTGTGGAACTCTGAGCTACATTTCCTTCAAGATGCATGAACTGAGATCAACTGTCCCCCAAACCTGTGTGAGGCCAGCCAGGAGCTGTAGGGATAAAGGAGAATCCACGGAAATAGGGAGGTCTGGTGTTGTTTGCACAAAGAACTGCACATCCATGTGGGTGGGTGAGACAGGAGCAGTGATGGGGCAAGAGGAGGGGTGTGTGTGAGGGGTGGGCAGCAACAAGGAAACCAAAATGAACTCCAAGCTGACAGGAGAGAGATCAAGGTGATGGGCTGGGAGCATTGCCTGCTGTTCCCACCTGCAGGAAAACACAGCTGATATCAGAGAAAGAGGACACTGACAAGGAGATTCCATAAATCATTTTTCCCTCTCTATCCCATAGCCAAACTGTTCTGTCCTCTTTAAGGCAGAGTAAAGGCACTTCCAGTGAGATCCTTCCCTTGTTTCGGGTGTTTATGTCGGGTGATTCTCTGTGCAGCTTTGAGCTGAGAACAGTTCAGACATGCTCACCACTCCATATGACACACCCCAAAATCCAGAGAAGCTCCAGACCTGCCTTCTCAGGGTTTTAAGCAGGAGGTGAGATCACTTTCCCCCAGGTTATTCCAAGAGCTGACTTGCAATTGATATTTCAGTGCTCGGATTAGCCACATAGTGTCACCCTAGACCACCACAAAGTCTAATGAGAGGCACTCTACCAAATCCCCAGCTTTGCAAAGTTGTGCTGGCAATGGGCTGGAAGAAGCTTTCTGTTTCTAAATAAATGAACAAGCTTCCCAGGTGAACCTGTGGCATCCTGGATAACACCTCTGAAGCCAGTCTTGCTGCCCAGGGGCTGCTGACATTTTGGGCAGGAGCCACCTCCATGATTTGTGCTAATTGCCATCAGCAAAGGGCTCTGTGCAAGTTCTTTCTGCCTGAGAGCTTGGCCTCTGCACTCTTCAGATTTCAGGAGAACATTCTAAGTCTGCTCTTTATGATTCCTGCAGATTTCCTGCCAAAAGCACAGTTTTCCAAACTTTAAGAATGTAATTTAGGGTTTGAAGGCATACATAGGGTTCAGAAAAAGCCCAACCCCTCAGCTTTACTCCAATAAATTACTGCAGTGATGCTTCAAAGGTGATCCCAAAGCAAAACCTCCTATTTGACTTCCTTCTCCTTGGTTTCTGAAATCAGTTGGAACACAAATTGATTTATATTCTTGGGCTGTCCTCATAGAGCTTTCATTTAAAATGAAGCTGGTCATGTCAAGATTTAGATCTAGGTGATACAAAAATCTTCAAAGAATGATCATTTTTAAGTCTGGAAAATAGGGGGTTTGGCTTTTTGAGCTTTGAAAGGTACAAGCAGAATAGAAAATACATTTTTAAAAGTTTGAAATGTTTACAAAGAGGAAAACATTGTAAGGAGGACCAAAAGTGAATTATTTGCTAATGCATTCATGTTCAAGAAAATAGCATTGAACACATAGAGAAAATGGATTAGCAGCTTTCAGGCAAGACCAATGCCCAAAAAATGAGAATTTTAAAAGGGAAGATTTCTTTGCAGCACTGTTTTCTTGCCAGTTTGTCCACAATCTGTGCTTTAAAATGGACCCAGGTTCAGTTCCCAGAACTGGGAATTCTGGAGATCAAGGGCCACTCAGGATAACACTCAAGAGGGGAGGGGTTATAACACTCAAATATTTTTGACAGAAGGGTTCTTTTTAAACCAAAGTGAAATTAATTTTCTAATGGTGATATTGTAAACCTGGACTAATTGTTGTCTTCACTACTGAAAAATGAACTATTCAGTATTTAATAAGTTCAATCAGGGCTTCTAAGATCAGATGCTCTGTTTTAAAATGTTGATTTTTGCAACACTCTTTGCTTGATGGTTAATAAGGTTTAACCTGATTATAATACTTAGGATAGTGCTTTATTCCTTCTAAATTTAAGTACAGTTGGATATCAGAAGGTGGAAGCCAAAACAAAATATATGTCCCAGGAGGAAGAGATTTTTAATTTCTCAAGTTTACTTTTTGCTGTGTTATATCCATGCATGAGACCTTCTAAAGGAAATAATAATTTTAAATATTACGCTGTGCAGAGACAGATAAAGACATGTTTAAATCTTCCCCCCAAATCAATTCTGAGTAGAAACACTTTATCCTAAACCCCCTGAGGTTCCCTGTGGAGGTTTGCAAGTATCAGTTTTTGAATTTGTAAGCAGGAAAAAAAAAAGCTAGAAAAGAGTTTCAAACTTTGAAAAGATCCTTTTCATGCTGCTGCATAAAAAAGTTTTCCTCTTTCAAGTAAATTTTTTTTATGTGTGATATAAATTTAAATAGTAATTCTGGTCTCTTTTTATTCTATTTTAATGGAGCATTGCATAGGGAAGAATTCAGAGTAAAAGCTCATCAGCACTACCCTTTCTAACAGAGTAATCATTGAAGAGTGTGGAACTCACCTTGGCCTTGGGTTTGGCCTTCAAATGCCCTTAATTTCTGTAAAAACCACAGAAATTCCAGCTGTTTGCTTTCTAATCTGGAGTCTGATCAAACAATCTGTTGACAGTTTCAAGTTGAAAAAATGCTCTTAATTTTAATTTCCCTTCATGAGGAATTTTTCAAGTATTTTGCAGCCAAATTGAATTTCAGGGAGTCTCTACTGCTAAGGCTCTTATTTGAGACTCACTTCCAACCTCCAGTAAAACCATATGACATAAAAAGTCATATTTTTGTCTGGAAACCTCCACAGAGATATTTTCCAAAAGGAATATGAAGGATATGTATTCCTTTTAAGGAATATGTGAATATTTCTGTGCATTTGAACAGAACACAATAAAGGAAGAGGGTTTTTTGGACAAGATTTTATAACCCATCACAAAGGCTGTAAACAGGCAATGGCCTTGGTGAGGGAGTCTTTGCTCAGGTTAGAAGGATTTAAGTAAATTACATACTTGAATGCTGATTCTCTTTACTCAGCACAGCAAATTGTTTTTAGGTTAAATTATCTGCTTAAAGCCCTTTTTTTTGCTAAAGCTGTTTTTTGGAGGGGCTCACTTCTGACCTCCAGTAAAACCAGCTGATTGAAGCTGGAGTCATATTTTTGTCTGGAAACCTCCACAGAGCTATTTCCCTTCTGTGAATATTTCTGTGCATTTGAACAGAACACAATAAAGGAAGAGGGTTTTTTGGACAAGATTTTATAACCCATCACAAAGGCTGTAAACAGGCAATAGCCTTGGTGAGGGAGTCTTTGCCCAGGATAGAAGGATTTAAGTAAGTTGCCTTCTGGAATGCAGATTCTCTTTACTCAGCACAATAAATTAAGTGTGTTTAGATTAAATTATATGCTTAAATCCTGTCACTTAAGTGTCCCTTCCTAAAGTACCAGCCCAATTCTCTCTTTCCCTGGCTGTTAAGAGGGGACAATTAATATCAGCTTTCCCACTGGAGATAAGGCAGAAAGCACTTGCAGCCCAAGGTGATCTCCAATAACCTGGAAATTCTCTCTGAGGCCTGGCAGATATTAACAGACTCCTATGAACTCTTGCTTGCTTTTGAACATGGCACAAGAAATGATGTTCTTTTCATTAAGTGTCCAAACAGAACCAGCTTATCCTCTTAAAATCCCTGGAGCTTCTGCCTGCCTTGGCACGGAAAAATTCCTGGCTGCTTGGCTCCTTTCTTGGTGCTTTGGTGACCTCCTGAATATTTGTTTTCATTAAAAAGAATTAATGTCTGCATACCTCAGAGCCTCTTACAAACACTCCTAATAATAGCCATTAGAAATTACCTGAATTTGTATCATTTCCGATTTATAGATTTAATAAGGGTTATTTGCACTTCCTGTTTCTGCTTCAATGGATTTCTTCACTTTAATTAGAATTTAATGTGATGCTCTGTGGGGGATTTAATAATGTCATTTATTGTAGTAGTGTTGTTCACACAAAGAAACAAAGAAATGAAAACTTGCAGTCCATAACTTAGAACGTGTATTCAAGTTGGAAACCGAATTACTGCAGTCATATTTAACAAGTTTTGATGCCATAAAAACTATCCTGGGTGTGAAAGTCCAGGCCTCTAACAAGAGGGGAAAGGGCATCCTTCAAGAGTCCCTTATCATTGTACTGAGGGGTTTCCTGTAGCTCCTGTAAACCTGTGAATCCTTTTTTCTTTATTTTGCCAATCCACAGGTAGGCAGAAGCACCATTTCCATCAGGTGTATACACTTTGAGATGTGTTCCCATTTCTTCCCCATTTCCCCCTTGCTTTCCTCAGGGTTTTCCGGGTGCTCCAGACGTGATGATTGGAAGCAGCTGCTCTGTCAATCTCCATTTTTTTTTTTTAAATGACAAATCAGCCATAATGCAAATTATGCTTCCAAAGAATCAAAGTAAAAGCACCATCTAGGGGTCACAATTGTGTAACATCTCCATTCCCTTGTAAAACACGGCAATCCCACCCCAAACATCATTAAATTAACTTGCCCGTGCCACATACTTCCTGCAGTTCATTTCAGCCTAGATTTGGATGATCTCCTCAACTCGTGGGAAGAATTACATATTTGTAAATAGAAATCAACGCCAATCAAGTGCAGCACGTTGTTTTGGATTGATGTCTTCAAAAAATTCTCAGAGGGAGGAAAAAACCATCTGCGAACCCTCCTGCAGCTCATGGTGGGAGAGGATGTGCTGGGCATCACGGTTGTTTCCGTGGAAACAAGGAACCACATGATGCCCGCTGCTGGAGGAGCATGCTCCGTGCAGAAATAAATCAGGGAATTTTATTTCTTTTGTTCTGAAAGCCACTCCAGGTGTGCTGCTGGGAAAGTGCCTCAATTTGCCTCGTGTGTGAGCGAGGGCAGAGTGGGGGAGCACGGGTGTGAAGTCTTGATGAGCGTGGGGTGAAATAACTCACACTTGTTTGGTGGGAAAACTCAGCCTCCCTGCACGCAGAGTTCCCAAGGACATCTCTGCAAAATGGATTTCACTTCCCGCTTTGAAGGGGAAAATTGCCCAAATGACAGATCACAGCAGCAAGCTCTTATCTGCCAAAACAGAGAAACTCCAATTTTTCTCCCCCATTTCAGTTCTGCTCGTGAACTGCTGCTTTCCCTTGTTTACAGCCTCGCATTTGGACAGTATTTGAGTAGAAATCAGAAAAAAGCCCACACCTTAGATGAGGAAAAATTCCCCAAATAAAGCACTCTGTCCTCAGAGGATTTTTTTAGCATGTTTTCAGAAAGGAAGTCGTTGCTTTAAGCTGCAGAAAGAGCCTGGTCTGTGTAGTGCAGCTCTGGTGGTTGGCATTTGTAGCTCACAGTGTGTCTGGAATACAAAATGAGCCATTCACAGACACCCACAGGCTGCTGGAGCTGCAACCTGAATTTATTCAAGTCCACACTCAATCTGATTTCCCCGAAGAATAAGACCTCTGTTGGAGCTCTCTTGAATCACACTTGTTTTTCATTGCTGAGCAGAGGTAGATGGGCTTTTAAAAATAGCCCAAACAGGGACTATAAACAATATAAAAATAAAGATATGTTTTGATGTAAACAACACACAGGTAAAAAAATACACTAAAAACAAACAAACAAAAACAAAACTGAAAAGGCCCCATAAGATTGAGTTCAGGTTTTTTTTGCCCCTGGTTCATGGTGGTGTTGCTGTTGTTGTTACCTTTTCCTAGCTCTTAAAATTGCCATTTCATCTGCTTGGATCATAATAAAGAAATTAAGAAGGAACTCCTGAAAAAGCTTTGTTTTACTTGATAGATAATTCCCATTTTTCTTGATTTTTTTTTGTTGTTCAGCTCTTCCTTGGGCCTTAAAATATTTGCTCTCCAGCTGGATGCAAAGGGAGGAGTTTTATAGATAAAATAGATGCCAGAATTAAAGTAGTTGAGGAAAATTGAGTGTTTTTCTTCCTGTCCCATTACCAACAGAGGCAATGGGAGTATTTGTAAGAAAATAAGATTTATTCTAACACTCTTTCCAGACTTAAATTTCCTAACAAATTTCAGCTCCATCAGCAGGCTGTACGGATCCACCCCAAAACAAAATCCTAGAATTCCTGACTGAGTGAGGAGTAAGGATAATAATCATAAATGTGAATGCTGCAAGTCCAGCACCATGGGCTGCTCTTGCAGGTGCTGGAATTGCCCCTTCCCCCTTCTCCTGGCCATGGAGAAGGCTCTCAGCTCTCTCTGCTGGCGTGGTCTCACGCTGTATTAACGTTTATCACTGTCTTGCACACAGCAAATGCAGAAAGTCCTCGCAGCATTGCTGGCTGGGCTTTCTCCTGGGACATGAAATCTGTCTGATTCCTGGCCCTAAATGCAGCGTCTGTTTGTTTGTACAAAGTGCAGTTCTGTCAATTAATTACTTCTTGAATGAAGTAATTAATTCACAGAACTTCTACCTATCTCCCTAGGTAGGGGGGTTTGCAACTATCCTTGACAAGTTCTGTAAACACTGAGAAATGAGTCCATAATTCCCTTAATACCCTTATTTCCCACCCTTCAAAAGCATTTTATTGGCATGAACTCTCTATGGTCAAACCTGGTATTTTTAATTTTTCTTTTTTTTTCCAATGAAGAACCAAATGGTTTTGTTTTGCTTTCTGTCTGCTCATTTCCAGAAGTTAAAAAATCATAATTACTGCTCTAGCATTGCAAACCCATAACTTTAGAAGCAATTACAGATTCTGGTTAAAAAATTTCTGCCTGTGATGACTCAAAACCCTTCCCTATCATATTTATGGATGTGCTCCATTGCAGTTTGCAGTAGCTCTCTGTGAATTTATGCAGTGATCCCACAAACCTGATTGTCTGAAGGGCACAGCTGCTGTGTTTAAATAGAAAACCTGATCTATATAACCCTGTTTCAATTAAGCAAAAAGAAAAGGTACATTTTTAGTTTTTTTCTGAGTTTCTCAAACTCCCAAAGCTCCGTTTCTAAATGAAAAGGTCACCAAACATTTCAGAGGGCTGATAACAACATTGTTGATAATGAATTAGCAATCTGTGATGCCAAAAGTTCAGAGTCTGCCTCTGCAGCTGATTTGCAGTTTCATTTCTTCTCTCTCTTTAATGACTCGCTCTGCAGTTAATTACATTGTTCTGTTCTGTCTGCACTGACACTCGTAATTTTACAAAACTACTTTCAACTTCAACTTGTCATCAGCACTGAGAACTTCAATTGCACATGTTGGAGGGCTGTGATCTCCACTACATCAAACAGAAAGAAAAGGAAAATGAAATGGATTGTTGAGAAGAAGTAGCACAACAATTTGGTTAATGGAATTGCCATTGCCTGCTCTCAGGGGGTTTTGGGAATATCTGCACTTGATTCCAGTCTTGTCTCAGCCTAAGATAATTTATCCAGTTGAATAATCAAATGTTTTCAGTTTTCAAATAACAGTTTGGTCTTTTGGGCTTTTCAAATCGAGTGTTCAAGAATATTCAGCAATTAGAGCTGAGTGACTTGTTTTTTCCTAGTCCTATCCAAAGTACCTGGTTTTGCACTAAATAACTGGAATTAGTGCTTGCATTTATAAAGGCAATTTCATATATTTTAAAGCCAAGTATGCTTTGTGCAAGTCATTTTTACAATATAATTTTTTCTCTAAATTATTTCAACCTCCTGGTGCTGTGAAGAAAACCTTCCCTAACTTCTGATGGGGTTTTACACCTGTGCACAATGAATATCCAAAGAAGCCTTATTGCCTTTTCAAAGTGAAGGAGAGAGCAGCTTTTCCTTGTAAATCATCTCGGAATAGAGAAAGAAAAAAATAAGAAACAGCCTGATTATTCTGTGACCTTGTGAAAAAACAGACACAAGAGACAGAATCAATGTTGCTGTGACAAAAATGACCTTTGTGGCTGTAATAGAGGGATATAGCCCCCAAATATTGTATCATCCAGCTGAAAGCATCAGGTGCACATGGGATAACAGATTTCTTTAAGGATGAAATTTTATGTTCTGGAAGTATTATCCCAGCCAAACAGCACAGTCCTTCTGTGGTGTAGGAACTCTTGGGACCCTCTCTTTAACACCTCTGTGTGTCCACTTCAGAAAAACCAATGATGTTACAATAATTTACAGTTTTTTCATTTCTTGGACTGCTCAGTGACCTCAAAGCCCTGCAGAGCACCACTGTGTGAAATACAGGGCCCACACTTAGGACCTTCTCTGAAATGGTACAAATCTGCCTCAATTTATGAATATCTTTGGTCAACAAAACTTTCCTTTTGCTCATCATATATCTCACAAAAATATTGGGAAAACATTTCTCTGTTTTACTCAGTGATTATTCTACTGAATGCTCAAACTGAAGTTAATAGCTTAGGATCAGGACTAGCAAAGAATAAGCTTGACAAGTCAAGTCATCAAATATTGTAAAAAAAAATTATATATGTACTTGAAAAAATATTACCCCTCCACCAAAATATGATTTTAAAAATCTTTTTAAAGTTATTTCCTATCTACTTCACACAGAGGTTTGATCTTTTCCTCCTCCTTGGTCTTTGGGGAGTGGTCAGGTTTTTCCTGCATTCAGAAACGTTATACTGGAACTTACCCCTGGAGAAAAGAAATGTATTAACTTTTTAATGCAAATCTAAATTTGGGCCTGCAAAATCCCTACAGTCAAATAAAAGCACAACTCGCCAGTGACACATTACCCCACCTGTGACAAATTCCTGAAGTTCTACCTCTCTTACACCTGCATTTCTTAACTGGAATACGATTTTTTTCTGAAAGCTGATCTAGAACTCAAATAATTACCAGGAAAAAAAAAAATGTTTGGCTGTGCTACCCACTTAGGTTGTCAAAAGAGATTATCGTAGTCTGGCTAAAAAATTTAATTATTTTAACACTTCACTGTATAAATAGAGCATTCAAATAACAAACATGAGGGAGGAATGTTTTCACTCTTGGAAAACTTCCAGGAATATTTTTGGGAGGAATTATAATTTTGTCTCGGTGGATGCATGGCCTTGCTCCTCACGTGCTTGAGTGAGGTGCTGTGCAGATGGTGAAGGCCACAGTCATCCCTCAGAGCAGTGAATTTCCCTGCCATGACCTTATTGTGCCTCCAGTTCATGTGCAGTTACATTTTTCAAGTGTAGCAAAAGAATTTGTAAATCTGAGTTAGCAGCAGCACCCACCAATGGCTAGAATTGCATTTTGTGTGGTATTCTCATCACTAGTTACTGCTCTCCTTGGAGCACAAAGTGAAGGAAGGAAGATTGGGGCACGTGCCATGAATTGTCCCTGGTATTTGGCAGGTTGGTGCTGCTGAGCAGGTGCTGCTGCACAATCCCAGCTGGGAAATGCCAGGCTCTGCTTCCCTGGTGTCACAGCACACCAGGGCAAGCTGCACTACCCACCCTGCAAACCAAGAAACATTTTCCCAATGCTCTTTGGAAATGAGCTCATGAGCATGGAATGCTCATTTATAAGTGTTACAGAGGTTTTTATCTGATTATTACATCCTAAAGTGCAAGTATGTACAGTGCTCTTGATGCCTTAGGATTTTGGCTTTTATATTTTGCATTTATTTGTACTCCTGCAGTTCTTTGGTGCAGAACCCCAAACTGCACACACACTGTGAGCTGCTGCTCCCCCATTTGGGGCAGACACAACAATTCCTCTCCAGGCCTGGCAGTCAAGGACCCCTCACTGCCTCAGGCTCAGAGATGGAAACAAAAGTGAGCTGGGGCAGCAAACTTGGGGTAAATGACTTCATTACCTGCAGCTGTCATTGGGAGATGAACCCCCAAGGTGCAAATGGCCCAAACTGATCAAAGTGTCAATCCCGTGAGCTGTTGTCCATTTTGGGTGCAGCCCCTGGGGGCTTTGTGTGCCCAAAATGTACCTGCAGGGCCTTCAATAAACAGAACTGCTTTTTATTCCCTTAACTCTGTCCTCTGATTTCTGTAGCCCCAACAAGGCATCACTCTAATATTCCTCAATTTGGTATTGATTTTAGTGGAATGGGAACTCTGAAGACATTCCCAGAACAAGCACTGCCACCATTACTTACCCTGCAGCACTCCTGTCAGTGCTACTCCCCCATTTATTAGCACGTGCAGCTGGTTTCACAACAAGTGTCTCTAAAGTCTGGCAAATATCCTTTGCTTTGTTTTATTTGAGTTTAAGGGAATTAGAGACAGACTAATGGCACAGCGGGAAATTCAGGGGTGACAAGTGCAAAACCCCAAGCAGAAGTCTCAGCTCAGGGTGACTTCATGTGTCAGCTCCCAAAAATTCCCTGAGTGGCACCAGTGATGCCCATTTGGTACAAAAGTTTCTGTTCTTGTGGCCTCTTCTTCCACCTGCTGCAGCTTCCCCTGGGTGCTGTGTAAGGCAAGGGGATCCTGGGGCAGGAAAACTCGGCCTTCTTGGCATTCCCAATCCCATTCAACTGCAAAACTGATTTTCCCAGTGATCACTTCATCTCTGCTTCTGCTCTTACCCGTTTTTTCAAACAGGTGGGATTTATTAATGATAA
Organism: Nicator chloris; assembly: GCA_013400495.1. NCBI lineage: Eukaryota > Metazoa > Chordata > Aves > Passeriformes > Pycnonotidae > Nicator > Nicator chloris. The sequence goes on from WAAE01023880.1 coordinate 67,883, forward strand.
AATACAAAGTTGCAGCTGCAAGATCTCCTTTATGGATCTAAACACTGAAGTATAAAAAGGAAAATCCAAATAGTCCTGGGAGCCAACTGCAGCCCTTTCTGCATGATGTCCTTGGGGTTTTGATTTGGCAGGGTCCCTGCCTTCTGGGTGGTCTGAAGATCTCCAAGTCCTCTGGCAAGTGAATGGCCTTTTTTTCCAAAGCAACTGGCCATATCCTCTTTTTTTTTTTAAATTAAAAAAACTTATTCAGCCACTTAGTCCTTTCAGTTTCACTCAGGAACTCCATTCTAGAGAGACTTTTGGTGGTTCTTAATTCAGCTAGACAGAAAGTTTCTAGTGACAGTGCATTATGCAAAATCCCCAACAAACACAGAGGGGAGGAACAAGTTAAATATGTGTTAGAGGAAGAAGGATGTTTTTAAAAGTCTCTGGAAGGAGCTCAACGGAAGTTTCATGTCTTACACACTCTGCCTCTTAACTGCCCCTCTGAAATATTTATTTTATATTTTGCTTGCATAGCTCCATCTCCTAAACAAGAGACACGTCAAGGTATTAATGCATTTATTCTGGCTCTGTTGTGTGGTTATAATGAGACAACATCCCCAGAGTGAGACATTTTAGCAAGGAGGAATTTAGCAACTTGTCCTGTGATGAACCTGCCAGGGGAATTCAGGAGAGGGATTGGGATCAGGGGGAACCAAACCTTGGCAGGTGCTGGGGGTCACAACAACCCAAGGGAAGGGTTGAACAGACTCCTCAGTGTGTACATTTCATCCCTGCTGGAAGTGGACAGGATGTGCAATCCACATGGAGCAGGGACTGAGGTGACAGCTTGATGGCATTTGCATTTTGCAGCCCTCCTGTTTCAGGGGGGAAAAAAGTACAGAAAACTCCTGTTTGGCCATAGAATGAAAAAAGAAACTTTCCATCCCTCAAGAAGAAACCCCTGAAAACGCTTCAGTTACAGGACCTGTTCAAACCTTTACAAAGGTCTAATACCAACTTATAAAGAGAATAAAAATGGAATCGATTCCTCCTGGAAACTTGGAACACTGAGGCCAGATTAGTATTAATACTTCCCCTGTTTCTACAGATGTTATAGAAATACCTTTATTTAAATATTTAAGCTATATTTAACGATTTACTGTGTTCTGGGGAATGGGAAGGTATCAGCTTAGTAGGAATACCAGAGTTGTCTCTGTCAGAGAATTCTATATTTTTTAAAATTATGCTATAAATTCTAAAATCCCAGCAGGAATTCTCCCTTCCCCCTGTCATTCTTGACTGTGCAGCACATGACTGGAAGAAGCAAAAATGTTTTATTAGCATCTCAGAAAAAAATTCAGCCAATAAAACCTGAATTTCAGCTGCTGAAACCTTTAAAACTGTCACCAAGGAGTTGTTTTGCATCCCATTCTGATTACAGCAGAAAAACTCTTTATAGTGCAGAGCTGTGGGATCGCTGCCCATATTGTGAAGTGGTTAAATGCATTATTGCTGCATAGGTTGTACAAAATCCCAGCCCCTCAGAGAAACGCAAGTTTTCCTTTTTAAACCGAAGAGTGACCCAGCAGGCTTTCAACACACTGAAAATGCCTTTCCTGTGCGAGGATGTACTCACAGGGCTCACCTGCCAGAGTTTTCTCAGCAAGGTGTTTACTGCTCTTGGGTTGTGCTTTGAAAGTTAAGCGAGACTTAATACCTGTGCCGCACATTTTTGGGAAATAAAAAGCAATTCTAAAAAGCTATTTAGGTGCAAATTAGCTCAATTTGTCATTTCCTATTAAACTTAAATGCGGATTAAGACAATGGTGCAGCATGGAAATCAAGGGTAGCACAGAAAATAATCAGTGGGAATGATTATCCCTCTGGATATGTGTGACTGCAGCCTGCCTCCCTTAGAGTTCAGTGCCTCACTAATTACCCTGCTTGGAGAAGATTTAGAGGGTGATTAAAAACTGGACGAATTTCAACAGGAAAAAAAACCAAACCAACAAAACCAGCAAACACATTCCTGAGCTATGCTTCCTATTAGGTTTCTAATTTTCCCATTTGCACTGAAACCCAAAGTGCTGGATCCTCCCAGACCTTATTTCACTTTTATACACACAACAACACACTCTGTTCCATTTCACTGTAATCATCACAAAGCTGTAATATCAGGAAATCAGTTCTGGAGAAGAGATTCACACTATAAATGTGGGGTTTTTTTTACCCCAAAACATGATAAGATATAATTTTGAAATTTTTTCTACCAAATGTAAATTATTACTAAAAGTTTATCTATGGCCATGTCTCCTATATTTTCACATTTTTTCTTTTCTCCAGCAGGTTCCTATATGCTTGAATAAAAGCAAATTAATTCAAGTTCATCTTTCCAATTTTTTGAGTGAAGAAGAGAGACACCAGTCATTTGAATCTTAAGATTCTTAAACAGAAATAGATATTCTGAAGGAGTACTCCAGCTACCTAACAAATTATTTGAAATTCCTAGAGGCTTAATCAAGTACTATTATGGCTTGAATTATTAATATTAACCCCCCTCCCACCCCTCAAAAAATGTCTGGCATATTAAAAGTTTACTTATCCTGTAAAGAATATATATGCTATTTAATGCCCTCTCAAAAGCATGGTCAATGAAATGAGGATCACCACACAAAAATATTAAACAAAAAATTCCAGGAACCAGAATCTTGCACCGTATAACCCCTCTAAAATTAAAAGAAACAAACAAAAAAGAGGGTATTTTATGGATTTTAGAATAGAAAAATTAATCAAATTTTGCTTTATACCTAATGGTTTCTAAATTGCCTTAATACTTTTCTTAAGATTGTTGAGTTCCGGAGCAAGGTGACCCTGGGGAAGGGGCAGGGGGTCAGTCCTGTGAGGGGCTGAGGGAGCTGGGAAAGGGGCTCAGCCTGGAGAGGAGGAGGCTTAGGGGGAATTTCGGGCTCTGCAGAACTCCCTGAGAGGACGGGACAGCCACAGGGAGGATTTGGGATCCTGTCCCAGGGAACAGGGACAGGAGGAGAGGGAACGGCCTCAGGCTGGGCCAGGTGGGACATCAGCAGGAATTTCCCCATGGAAAGGGTGCTCAGGCCTTGGAACTGCCCAGGGAGGTTTGGAGAGCCCATCCCAGGAGGTGTCCAAGGAATTCCTGGAGGTGGCACTCAGAGCTCTGGGCTGGGGACACGATGGTCATCGTGGACAGCTTGGACTCAATGACCTTGGAGCTTTTTCCAACCTCAATGATTTGGGATCCTTTGAGTCAAGGATTCCATGGTTTGTTCTGGGATCCTTTGAGTCAAGGATTCCATGGTTTGTCTGCAGCCCTGGGCTTCTGGCTGAGCCTGGGACCGTTTCTGGGGCTGTTCTTGCCTCCTGTGGCTGCTCCAGGCAGGGCTTTGGCTGCTGATGCTCTTTCCTTGGGGGTTTTGCTTCCCTTTCCTTAGGGAGCAGTAAGCCCATGGAATGCCTTGGCTCTACTCTTCTGGAGTTCTTTGAAAATGACCTGTTAGACCTCAGTAATTCTTAATTCCTACAACTCATTTTCCTTTGTAAATCTTAAGTTTTGTACTATTACAGCCTCTGCATTTTTAATTCCATAAGCACTGCAGAAACACAACAGTATTACATTTTTTGCCTTTTTTTTTTTTTAAAAAAAGTAGATTTACATTCCCTGATTTGGCAAGTTCGTAATTATCCAAATGTGTTTCCATTCCAGTTTGCTGTTTTCTCTCTTTATGCAGCTGCATTCGGATTCTTCCCAATTTGCCATCTTAGATTGCCAATGCTCCAGTTCCATTTACGCATGCAAAGATTATACTTTTTTTGTTTTTAATTTAAAAAAAACAATGAAAAACAACTAAAAAGACAAACGTGAACTCATTCTTGTGACTCACATCAGGGTAAGAGGAAGAAGAGGAAGAAAAATCCCTGGTTTAAAAGGGTCAAAGAGATAAATGAGAAAATACATCAAGGGAAGACTCCAGGTATACATTTTTTTGTCTGAAACATTATGCATTGCTTCAGCTGGAGTAAGGAAATAGTCAAGCCAGACCAATATAATGATCTCCAACTCTTCTGTAAGTAAGAAACCCCTAACCTTGCATCTGTGACCTGTGTGGCATCAGAAGGGGTGCAGAACAAATCCTTGCTGGTGTCAGACATCAGAATGGCAGAGCCATGGGAATTGATTATGGCACTGGCAGCATTCAGCCTCACTGAAAGTTTTTAAAGTTCTCACTGGCTGTCCAGGGAAAGGGGATTCTGACAATTTCTGACAATGTGAAGAGGCAGAGGTGCCTTTCATTGCTGAGCATCGGCAGAGCAGACAGCTGGCAGGACTGCCCTCCCTCAATCCTGCACCAAGGACAGCAATTCTCCCTCGTGGGACTCAGCAAGGAGAAAATCCTGCTCCATTTTCATCAAGAATGTTGGTTTGTTAAAGCCTAACACTCCTCTGCCTTGCATTTCCTCTTAATATCTTGAGGTAAATATCATGTAGAATCTCTCTGGACTGAAACACCAAACATGCCCTGGCTGTGGGGTGTTCCTGAGGATCTCCCATGGACACAGGGGTTATGCTTCAGGAATTATTCAGGCAAAAAAGGAAAGAAGAAAAAGCCATCAATGTAGATATGCTTGATGGCCTAAAAATCACAACTGCATCCAAATTCTGGAGGGGCCAGAGCAAGGATGGCTTCATCCTTTGCCTGGATCTGATCAAAACCTGCTCAACCCAGCGGAATAGAGAGCCCTGAAAATGATGTGCTTTGATAATCCCAGCAGCTTTCCATCAGTGCTGGCTCTGCCTCGGAGTTAATGCAGGGAGTGGCAATTGGAGCTCTCTGCTGCAGTGGATTTGAATATGCAAAATGAGATTTCCTTGAAATAAGCAGAAATGTTACTACACTTAAGATGAAGCAAAATATGCGAGGGTTGATTTCTTGGCAGTGCTTCAATCAATGGTGCATATTTTAGTGAAGGGAAAGAATCTCCGTATTCAGCTTTACTTTTCTTGTGGATTTTTTGCTGCCAAAGCTATAAATGGAGAAAAGTTCAGTAGAACTAAACTGATATAAAATGAGAACTCCACAGCTCTGTCCAACACTGAAGCCTTAGATTCTACCTGGTTTTAGGGATTCAGGTTTGCTTAGCTGAGCTCAGTGCGTTATGGAATATCAAAAACTCCAAAGTTCCACTGCCAAACATGGATAGAAATAGAAATCTATAAATTTATAAATAATTATCAAATATTCTGCAAACAGCAGGAGAAACTTACCATAGAGTTTGTCATATCTTAAACTTAATGCAGTGAGTCAATGCTTTAAAATTCCATATGCCTGTGAAATTGGGGCTCTATGACATTCTGCATTCCTTTGTCTCAAAAAGAAGGACCATGAAATTTTGGCAGTTGCTGGAACTGGGTGTTTAACTCAAAAGGTTAGAGATTTTTAATCCTTTTGTTTTATTTCTACTGCAGCTAATTTGCCTTTTTGCAAGTATCCTAGCAACCTTTTTTTTCCCCTCCCCTTTCTCCAGCACTGTAAAGGTTAGGTAAGGATTCTGGAGAGATTGGCCTAAAATATAAAACAAACTGACAGAAGAACATTTCTTAAAGGCACAATTTCCTTTAGTACCGTTCTGACAATTCCGACAGGTTTTAGGGGAAAGGGGACAAGAAGCAGAGGAACAATCTTGGAATAACTTCCACCAGTTTGTAACTCTATGAAATATTGAACTGGAGAGGGGTTGATGCTTCACAAAGGGCTACCTCAGAACTAGGGATCATTCCAATGGAGACTCAGGGCCAAATCCTTTAGAATAATACTTGGTGAGGTGAAAACTTGAAGCAACAAAAAATTGTTGAAGCCTACTCCAGCCCAGAGTTTTTTCTGCTGCAGCCAAAACATTTACAGCCAGGATTAGGAACTATCCAAGTTCTCCTGGATTTTGCAGAAGCTCTGATGAGATTTGTATCAATAACACAACATTGAAATGGGTGGGAACAGAAACCATTTCCTCCTCACTGCGGGTACAGCTCCAGGAGCTGTCAGAGTTAACTCCAGTCTGGTGGAAAATGTTCTGGATGTGCTTGGGTTACCTATTCCAGCTCCTGACCTGCTGGAAGGTTCCATCCACGTTGTGTTTCCTGGCTGGCAGGCTATATTTAGCCAGGTATAAAATTTTAACTACTTCAGTCAAAATCTGGTAGGTCTTGGGAAGGACCACATGGGATCAAGGCTGAATAGCCAAGTTCAAGTGCTGGAAGCTGTGCAGTGATGTTGATTATACAATCACAGGGCCTTTGGGTTTTTATTTTTAAGGTGGGATGTGGTTTTGGTTTGTTTTTGTTTTTAATTTTGACATCTTCTTGAACTAAAAGACATGTACATGTCCAATAGCAGCTCTCCCAAGTGTTTATGCTTTTAGTTTGTTCAAAGTCTTTCACTCTTCTATTCTAAGCCTCATTCAATTCCTGTATCTCCAAAAAGTAGGAAATATTGACTTTGAAGTTATCACAAGGATAGTAATTTTTCAAATAAAAGGGGGGGTGGTGGAATTAATACTCAGCAATTTTAAGCATTATTAAATAAAATTACACTGTTTTACAGTTTATATACTTGTTTTAAAAGGCTTTTATTTTTTAAAAAATGAAGATTTCTCTATGCTTTCACAACCTGCATAGCAACAACAAAGAGCCTGTACAACCCTCATGTCTTAACTCATAATAAGAGAATTGTTCAGCGCTTTACAAAAAACCTTAGAGCTTCTGAACCTTAGTGCTCTCAGACAGGTTCCACCTCATCCAGCCAATTGGTTGGACTGCACGGAATGATATTTTTGGGGAAAAAACTGTCATTTATGGAAATGAGCCACCAGAGGGAGCCTGTACCTGTGCTGGTACAGATGTGCTCCTCTAGGAACTTCAAACCCAAACGAAACAAAAAACCTCCAACAAACAAAAAACTCCCAAATCAAAACAAAACAAAAAACCTCCAAAAAACCCCCCACCAAACCGCAAACAAAAAAAGCCCCCCCAAACCCCAAGCCAAATCAGCTTTACTCTCAGCTGGATGGATTTGTGTTAAATATGCTTCCAAAGCTGACTGCACACCCCTGCTACAAACTGACAACTTCAGCAGCAGCCAGTTTTAGTTTTTGGTGGTAAAGAGTTGGATGACTGCCCCTTTTCCATTCCCAGTTTAGACTTCTGCCTTTCTCAGTTGGTAAAACAAGTGCCACCCTCAGGAACGAGCCCCACTCCCCTGTTCCTCCCCAGATCACTATTCTGGTGTTTCCCAGATGCTCTGGACTTTCTGCTTTCCTGGAGCAGGGCTGTTCCTGGTTTGCTCCTTAACCAACAGCTTGGAAATGGCATGGAAAACCAGCTAGGAACAGCAGCCAGTGCCAGAAAGGGTTTGGGAAACCTCCCCTCCACATGTTTTTCAAGGCACCTTTTGGATAAAAGGAGAGTGTGGCAGGAATGCCTTGAAATGGCCAGGCCATGGGTTACATTTCTAGATTTAATACACAGGTTACATTTAATAAAGACTACAGCAAAAAAAGGTTGCACTGAGAAGCCTGTTAAAGGCCTTGTTCCATCCTTGATCCATCGTTTGTCTGTCCTAGAGCTCAAAACTCCTTTGCTGCAAAGCTGATAAATCCTAAGAACATAAAGGAGAATATCAAATATAAGAGACTACCAAAGTCTCACCTTTACACTGTGGCTTCAGAAAAGTTCTCCCTCAGCCCCATCAAGCCTTCATCTTTTCCTGCAGTTAATTGGTGTAATTGCAATCAGACACCTGATAATGGAGCACCAGAGGGGACCATGGGATGGGAGCACAGGGACAGCTCCTTGTTATTCTTAATCCACAACACTTGTGCTTAAAACCAACGTGAGGAGGAGATAAAAGCTGAGGCTGGGGGTGTGTCCTTCTCTTTTCAGGCTCACACAGCCCATGGAGCAGCTCCCACCCAGCTGTGCCCAGGGGAATGTTGCCAAGGCCCCTCTGAGGTAAGAAGGACGGAAGGAGCCAGGAGAAAACTTTACCACAAATAAATACCTGTACCTGCACAGTGGGCACAAGGAACACTTCTGCTTCCTAAGCCCACTCCCAGGAAATGGGGCAGGGATTTAGGACTGGGGAAGCATTGTCACAGTAGGAGGAGTCTCCTCTCATTCCCGGAGACCCAAAGTGAGGGCTTTCCTGGCAAACTGTCAGCATAATTGAACTTTCCTTTTCTGTTCGTTACACCAATACCTGAACAATGTTCTCTAAACCCGCCACCTCAGTTCACATTTGTCAAGCAGCTCCTCAGGTACCTTTATCTTCACCAGCAAACAACTTTTATGGGTTATGTAAGGAAACTCCTCCCCAATCCTGCTACGAAAAGACAAATGTGAACGCCTGGCGTGAGTTTGGATTTCATACATATCCCTGTGTGAACGGATGTCCTGCCCCTTTTGCTGGAGAGATTTGGTTACACTGTGGAGATTAAGGTAAAACTGAGATGAGTCAAATTAGGTCACCTTGGTTGAAGGGGAAGAATTGAATTCCATGGTGGTAACTTGGGGAATTTTAATTGATATTCTGTGTGTATCTTCACCAAATGAAGGGAAGAATGGGTGATACTTAATTACCAGCACTTACTGCTGCACAAAAGCTTTGCCTGTGTTTTCTTATCTATGAACCATCCCCAAGTTCTGATTATAGTCATTATGTAATTCATCCAAACCAAACAGGGATCCTGGTCTGACCAGATAAACAATGGCCCTCCACTCTCCAGCCCCAGAACTGAAAATGCTGAATCTTGTAGGCTGGTGCCCCATGACAAACATCAAAGAAAGGATGGGGGTTATTCTGGGTGTTTTGTGTTTCTAAAGTTCAGGTAAAATCAGCCTTTTCCGAGAAGACCCACTGGAATTGCACTGCACGTACAAGTAAGGCTGATGAATCCTTCCATTTTCATAGTAGTTTTAAATAATGCTGGAACTTCTCACTAAATTCAGCACGTGGTTTTCTAAGCATGGTTGCTGGGATTCTGCTGCTGCCATAAATGATGGTGAGGACTGCCAAGGGCTGCCCATCTTTCTGTGAGCGAGAGATCTTTTGTTCTCCACAATATTTTTAGAATTCGAGAGACTCTGATCACTCAGTTATGCACAGGTCCTCTGACAAGTGGTTTGGCCTTCGTTTCTTAGTTAGAAATCGGGAGATAACCCTGTCCAGCAAGGCTTCATGATCAATAGGTCCTTAATTGAGATTTAAATGTCACAGCCGCTTAACAAAAACCACAGGGATTTGGAAATGTAGTGGTTTGATTGTTCACTTTAAGTTTGGTTTGTTTTTAACACTCTGGCCACTGTGCTGGGTGAGCGAGTGACCTGGAGCCATAGGAGAGCAGAGAAAGTATTTCTGTAGCACACAGAGTAGACCACCCTAATTTGGAGGACAGTCAGAAAAGGATTTTTTGTTGAACATCTTGCCTGTTGCTCTTTGGTAGCTCTCAGAATGGGATAGCACTGCCCTTGTCTATAGCGTGGCATTTTAAATGGGTCTGTAATTTAGCTTCCTGCTTTTCCTACCTCGTTAACACCTCATTAGTTACTCTGCGTTGCTTCTAAGGAAAATACTTCATCTGTTTCATGGGGATTGCAATGCTAAAATCGAGGACACAGCAGAAAACCCTTCAGTCTGATAATCCTCACAATCTCAGCTCATGCCCTCTGGAGACTTGCTCCTCTCATCCTGCAGCACTGCCTGTGCTCGTGTGATTGACAGGAGTCAATCACTGCCCCAGTGGTTTTAAACTAGTTTACTGCATTCAAACAAACTCTGAGGTATAAAAGCTGAAATAGTATGTTTTATAAATTCCTTGAAAACAAATGGAAGAGCAAATGCTGGAACGTTATAGAGCTACAGCCTTTTTGAGTTTGGAAGTCTCTGTTGTGCAGTTCAGGAATAGGAAATGCACTTTTTAGCACCAGTTGACTGAAGAACTTAGCATAGATCATCTACAATGAAATCCACTATATTAACAAGACCTTTTATTCATTGTGAGTATGTGGCCAAAAATTGTTAGTGTGGTTTTGTGGAGGGGATACAGAGGTAACCTATAATCTTGTGCTTCATTCGCATATTTGTACTGAGGATACTGGATTTCAAGGCTCAAGAATGGCTGGCTGTGATCTGGAATGGTACTGTGCCTCTACCCCTGTACTAATCCTTTTTATGTGGTTATAGCAGTTAATGTAATGTTTGGTGTGAATCATTTCTTCACAAATTCACTAGTTCTAGAAGATCATTTCCATAAGGAGGCAATTCCAGAGCATCTTGTCTAAGACTAGGAGTGTTGTGGACAGAACAGACAGTCAAACAATTTATCTTCACATTCATTAGTGCTGAGATTAACTATTGTCAAATACCAACATTTTGTACTAAATTAAACTTCCTTTTATCTTGCCACAAACGATACAGCTTTGATAAGCTTCCAGTTCGTCTTCAGAAGAGTGGCACTGGATGGATGGTCATAGGGTCTTGCACCCTCTAGGACAGGCTGACGCTGTGCTGGGAGAGAGAAGATTCCTCCCCAAAACCCAAAGTGTGTCTGGAGCAAAACCTTCATCCCGGGAGCTTCCAACCCAAGGAAAAGGCTTTGTGAGTAACAGGCCTGACATCTGAACCAAAATTCCCAAGGATGAGAGAGAAAGGTAAATCAGCAAAGGTCCCAGAGGAGAATTAGGAGTGGAAATCAGTGCATTAGATGGGCTTTGAGGTGCAGATATTTCTCCTGAGGCTCTAGCAATGTGTCCTGGCAGCCACGGGGACATCAGCGTCCTGAGGGCACCGGGCCCGACATGGCCAGCCAGGCCAGGGGGCAGATTATCCTGCTCTGCTCTGGGCTAGGGCAGCCTTAACCTGAGTAGTGTGAAGTTTTGGGTGCCAAAACATAAAAAGAATATTAAACTTTTGGACAGTGTCCAAAGGAGGGACACAGAGGTGGTGGAGGGCCGTGAGGGGAAGCCATGTGAAGAGTGGCCCAGGGCCCAGGGCAGTTCTGCTGGAGGAGGCTGAGGGGAGGCCCCAGGGACCTGCAGCTTCCTCGTGAGGGGAAGAGGAGGAGCAGACACTGATCACTCTGTGGTGACCAGGGATTTGGAATGACCTAGAATCGTGTCAGGAGAGGGTCAGGCTGGATATCAGCAAAAGGTTCTTGTGGAAGTCGAGACAGCCAATGCACTTAGAGAGCTTCTTTAAAAACCTCTGAGGGCTCCAAACATCAGGACCTTATTATCTGCAAGTCTCTCATACCTTTTCTATGTAGCTTCCCATGGGCATCTCCACACAGCTCTCAGGGTCTGTCCCTTAATGCCAGCAGCTAGTCTGTAGAATCAATGCCTCAGCTCTTCTTCTTCCCTCTGCTGCCCTGGCCAGCTCCTTTCTGTCCCTAGCCCGGCCACCTAACCCTGTCTGTCCCTCATACAAAGTTTTACCTTGTCTGTCCCTTGCACCACCTCCTGTCCCTTCCTCCTCACAGCACGACCAGCAGACTCCAACTCAACTGCATCTGCCTCCAACTGCAACTCCCTCTGCAACTCAACTGCAACTAACTGCAGCTGCAACTAACTAACTGCAACTCCAGCTGAACTGCAATTGACTCTATTTCCCCACAGTCTGTCTCCTTACAGGTTCTTCCCCTAGAGGGTGCTGGGCATGGCCCCGGGGCTGCCAGTGCAGGACACTGTTTGGGTGGGATTGTTGGGTGTCTGTGCAGGGCCAGGGCTTGGACTGGAGGATTCTTGTGCGTCCCTTCCCACTCAGGACACTCTGTGGCACAGTGGGTGTCCCGGTGGCAGCACTCGAAGGTGTTTCTGCTGTACTTGATGTTGTTCTCTTCTCAGGAATCAACACTTGGTCTCTGGGCACTACTGCGAGTGCCTGACCTGTAACAAGGGTGGGAGGCCTCATAAGTTAATTTTATTTTTATTTTAATGCCTTTCAGTGATGCTGGCTGCCCTCTGGATGAACAACTCGTGCTGCTCAGAGGACAAAGTGTGTGTGAGCTTCTGTTCCTCTAATCAGCCCCATGAAGCTTCTCTGCTTTTATCCCAGAGATTAAACTCCTAGCAGTGTGTTCCATTCTTCCTTGCTCAGTAAGAAGCACAGGGATGAACACGAAGGAAGGCATTCCAACATGTTCCTTTCTCCAGCATGTTTTCTGGCTGCCTGGAGCAATTTTTCAGCGTGCACTGCTCCGTGTCAGTGCTGATATGCACCGTCACCGTTGGATCCCTGCCCACAGGCTTCAGGAACGCATCCAGTCTCCGTGTGACACCTGGGCCTGGCTCTGGGAATGCAGAACAGACTTCGGTGATGTATTCAGCTTCTAAAAATAACTCCAGCAGGTAGCTAGCAGTCTTTTTCCAAGACCTCACTCAAGAACATGGTAGGCACTAGATCACTGTAAAGCTGCTCCATTTCTCCTTTTAAGAAAGGAGAATGATATGGGGAAGAAAAAATATAAAGATGAATGTAGCTCTAATTTCTTGGCAATGAATAATTTTTAACTTCAGACCGTTTCATTCAAAGTATTTCTGTTTATAACAGATATTTTTTGAACTCTGTGACTCAATTAGTTTTTAATGAAATTAGTGCATGTGATATAGATCACTTCCTGTGTCTCATGTCTGTAAAACAAACTGTTGACCAGACTGGGAAAAAAAATTCTGGAAGTTATGAACAATGCTAATCCTTTCTTTTTTGAACATTGAATAATTTTTAAAAGTGTGTGTTTTCCAGACACTGTCTTTGGATTCAATGTGGTAATACAAGTTTCCACACACATTTTTTTTTTTATTATGGGGAAGTAACAAAGCTTAATTGATTCACTGGGATTGCATTTTCTACAGTCTGGTCATGTGTACCAAGGCTAAGCAATAATTCACTTCTCATAGTGAATGTACCCTCTCACAAACTTTTGTGTTTCCCTGATGATTCCTAATTTTCAAAATCTTTTTTAAGGCTGCAGCTCTTGATTTCCATGTTTTCCATATTCAAAGATGGGACCGGATCAGGTTATTCCACAAGGAATATTGGAAGGTCTCTCTTTTGTCTCAGACACATGTATCTTTCCCATAAGGCCACCAGAATGTGGGTAACTTTAGTTGTGAATTTTCTCCTGTCCATGGGTACACTTAAGTTGTTTTTCAAATGGCTTCATACTGCTTTGCTCTTCCAGAGAAGATTTGTATGAAGTGTAGCATTTCTTTTCAGTCTATATTTAAAGAGTGTTGATTTGTAGTTCCACAATGATTTTTACCCTTTATTTTTACTTTTGGAGAATCCCTATGGTTTGGGGTGCTGGTGCTCAAAGACACAAGTGAACCACAAGGAAAATATGTATATATCTGTGTAGTGTCATAGCTAATTTCCAAATATTTCTACAGGAGAAAACTGGAAAAGAAATGTTAGATAAATTCTGACAACCTTGCTCTGCACACTGACTATTACCACAGAGTAATTCCCACCTGTTCTGCTCTTAGCTGGGCACAAGGAAAACAACTTACAAGATAATTAAGCCAAATGCTCATATCCAGACTAAAACGCTGTTAATGAAATCTTAAAAACTTTGTATGTTGTTATTGAAACTGTGGACTCTTAAATGAGCACCAGCAGCTTCAGGGGAAAAACAGAGAGGGAAGAAGCTCTTTTTAGTCAGGAAAAGTAAAAAGTATTTTCATTTTTTTTGGAGGCAATTAAAATACAGAACATGAAAGCTGCTCACTCAAGCCCAGATTGAGGTCAGGATTATTTGAGATTCATATCACAAGCTGCAGGTGAAATCAGAAAATGCTGAATATTTTAGAGCAACATATAGATGCTCAAAAGAGGTGACATGAGGCTCCTCCATTGTGCAAACGTTTGGCCAGGCTTTGGTTTATAATCTCCTGTGATTTTTGTGGTGGCTATTCTCTTTTATCACAGTTGATATTGCACCTCCACCCACAGATTTTCTGCTGTTACTGCAGTGGAATATGATGGATTTCCAAAGCAATCAATTGTAGAATGTTTTAACTCATTAAAGCTCAGCAGTGCCACCACAATCAGTGGGGTTTTTTTGAAGTTGACCATGATTTCCCACATCCTTTCTCCCCAAAATGTTTCTCTCTGATGGGGTGCTGCCTTACCAAATTATCCTTTCCTAACTTGCTCTAATCACTGTCTAAATAATGCCATAAATAAATGCAAATAAAACTCTCTCTGCCTTCCCATCACCTACTGCTTATTACAGCCATTATTTATTGGCTGCAAGGAAAATTATAACCTGCACAGAACATTATGAGGGTATTTATAACATTCTTCTTTGTGGACAGCAACAGCATTTAGAAATCTTCTGCAGTGATGTGAAATTACAGATTAATTATTTAAAGTCTCTCCTGCAGTTTGTGTGCAGATCTAGACTGAAATCTGTTATAGAAGGCCAAGGGTTCTTATCTTTCATGAGGTATTCATCAGCCAAACCATAAAATTTAACTGCCTTTAATATACCTCAGCTAAACTTTTCTAAGCAGTTTATTTTGCTGTAATTTCTCCACCAAGTGTGTAGAAAATCAAAACCCAGTGAATCCTCACTGAGTAATTGTTGCATTCAATCATGTTTAGAAAAGGCAAAAAAAAAAAATGAAATCAAATTCCATTTCTTCTTTAAGCACTTTTATACACATATTTCTATTTTTTAGTATAAATATTAAAAATATATTACATATAAAAAGATCTGCCTATATTTTTAGATTCCTGTAGATTTCGAGTGATTGTGCTGTGGAAAAATAAGTTTTGATAACTCAGAAGACTATTACCAAAATAATTAAACAAATTGCAACAGTCGCAAATCATCTCAGCTGTGATGTAAGGAGATAAATGGGGCCATGCAATGAAATTATAAACAGATCAAATTATTTTTATTGGCCAAAAATAGTCCCGAATTGTGCTTGATAGAGTTTGAGCCAGGGAATAATTACATCTAAACCCCAGCAAGCTACTCAAATATACAATAAATGGGCTGAGACTATAACAGCAAATGTGGGGGATTTAGAGAGAAAATATCCCCCAAGTCCTGCTCAGCATTAGCAGGATTAGCACTCACCATGTTCCAGAAGATTACAGGAAACAAAATTCTTTTTTTTCTTCTTATTTTGGCAGGGAGAAGCTGACATTTTCTGAAGGATCAAGCTAAGTGATTCTGTCATATTGTAATTTTCAACTTTTTTTTAATTTTTATTGAGAATTACTGCTGGTTTTGCCCCTTTTCTGGGCAAATCCCCTGTGGCAGAGCAGGTATGTCCCTTTTCAAAGTGGAAAAGGGGGCTCCAAAGCACTGACTGCTCAGTCTGGTGTGTGGAGCAGTAAAAGCAGTCACTTGCCCTGGCTGGTATTATAAGAATTAACATATTTTTTGTATAACAACTTCGACCTTTTTTGTTTTCAGAGTAAATGAAAACAAGATGCTTCGACTGAAAGGTAAATAGACAAAATTAGTAGAGGATATGAAACCCTATCCTCCCATCACGTGATATTTATGAGCAATGTTTAAAATACATATCATGTTTGGAGTGTTGGCTTTGCCTGGCATTTTTGATCTAGCAATTTTCTGCTTGAGAAGTAACTTTGTTCTGCCTGTTTCCTCTTCTGGTGAAAAGAATACATTTCAGCCTTCTAGAGATAGAACGGCTGTATTTTTTACCCACAAACCACAATATCATGAAGTCAGTTTAAATCTGTTCATAAAAATATATTTTCTGCGAGTAGAGGAAACATTTGTGAGGAAATAGATGATTTCTTTGGCATGCAAATGGAGTTTATCAAGGTAATACAGCAATATACATCTGCCAGGGGTCAGGCCACCCCAGCTGACTTAAATCACTGAATTAATCCAGGGGGACTGGTTTGATCACCTGCTCTGACCCTTTTTGCAATGAAACCCAGGGATACCACCAAGACTCACAGCTTTGACAATGCTGCCAAGTTCCTGTCTGTTCTTCCTTTCAATTGAGTTCAAGGTTGGTTTTGGAATTTTTATATACACAATCTGGGAGTGGATTTAGGATCTGTCCAATTATTTTTAAGCACAGGCAGGTTCTCATGATTTTGTTTGCTGATATTGTATTGATATGATATTGGATTGGTATTGTGGCACCCCACAGTTGGTGTTTTGGGCTGCAGAACTCCCCTGCATTAGAAATGAAAGTGCTTTAGGAGACTCTATCTTTACCCAGATGGCCTCTTCTCAAATTCCTTTCACAGGGTAAAGTCCAGACCCCAATTCCTAACTCCTCTCTGTATTATTGCATTTGAAATCAATAGCATTGTGGATTTAAAAAAAAAAAAATCCTTTTTTTCTCCATGGTATTTGCACAACACAAATTTGCCATGGGGAGATCAATGACTTTAGGCCACAGAAGGGTGGTAAATCAGTGGCTATTACAACTCTAATATTTGTATCCAAACTATTTTTAACTCCAGGATCCTGTCAACTGTCATTTTTTAACTCCAGGATCCTCTCACTTGTCATTTGAACTGACACTCATCGAAAACCTTGATTTGTTTTGCTTGTGCTAGAAGAAGTTACTCAGAAGTTTTTCTGGAACTGTGTAAATGTTTAATCATTCAGACTTGGTACAGGATGAAAATAATCTCTCCTTCAACTTGAAATGAGATCAAAATGACACAGATTTGCCACCAGTAAAAATTCATTTTTGTTTGTTTTGGCAGAGTGGTTCCAGAGGCTAAAGGAGGATCTGTTGTCTGTGAGTGACCAGAACTGGTCACGTCTGTGCGTAATTATTGTGTAAAAACAGAATTTGGGATTTTGGTTGTTAAGAGATGTTGCTATTGAAATTCTTAAATGCTCGAAGCTAAGCATGGGTGAGGCCTGAGGCTGCAGTTGCTGGTATTTTGGGGAACATTGATATTGAACAGGCAGAGGAAAGATGAGATTTATACAGAACAAGGCCACACAATCATTTGGTTGCTTGAGCCATTGACAAATTCATGATGATCTTAAGGAAAAACCCTTGGAAATAATCCAAGAAAGCAGTCAGGGTAAAAATAAATTTTTTATACATTTTTGTTCATATATCAGTGATGAAATTGGACGTGAAAACGCTCTGAATTACACTGTTAGGAACATAATTATTACCATTATTGCACTGGAGTTAATGGAATCCCCGGATTCCCAGTTGCTCAGTTTACCCTGTTACCAAAGATGAACAGCAGCAACAAAAAGTGCATGATTGGAGCACGAGCAGAATTATTGCTGTTTTCCAGCCATTTTGTTCAGTGGTTACAGTGATAAACACAGAGGCAGCTTGGCAGCTGGGGAATCCAGCATGGGGGGGATGTTTGGGCGCAGGGACTGTCTGTGCCCTGGCTCGACAGACGCCGCTTTTCCGAGGCACTGAAGCTCCCAGCAAAGTCTTGGAGAATGTTAATGACTTCTAACTGGGTTCACTGGAGCCCTCTGCTCCCCGGGCAGCCTGGGCTCTGCTCTCCGCCACGTCCCTGCTTATAAACCATAGCACAGCATCCTAGGTGGTCCAGGGCAGTGTTTTGGCTTTGCATTGGTACTTTTATCTTCCTAGGAAGTAGAAAAGGTCAAATCGTTAATGAACTTGTTTTAAGGAATATCAAGCCCTGTTCCAGGCAGATTTTCAGCTCTGACAACATTGGCTGGCTGAGCCAAGGGCCCATTTTGTTGTCAAGCAGCTCCTGCTGAGAAACCCATTTTGTAGGTAATAGAGAGCCCACTGGAGGGTGGGAGGGGGTGGAGGAAAGCTGCTCCTTGGAAAGGTCTCTCCTTCAATAGCTGCAAGTTCAGGGGAATTTGTGCATCCCCAGCAGTCTGGGATACCTGTCAGAGCTGCAGCAAGCAGGTTTCAGGGAGACAGGAGCAGGTTTTATAGCCGTGAGCTCAAACTCACTGCTGCAGATCACACACTTCAAAAAACCCGGCACCTTTCTGTTCTGCCAACACAGGACAAGGTGACAACAGCAGGCTTTTCTTTTAAAAATGGGTCATGCCATGAAGATTCAGCTATAAATCATAGATCTCAACCCTTTGGGGCAGTAGTCACACCAAACATTTTCTAAGCTGTTCCTAGAGTCAGTGGGAGATTGAACCAAGCTTAATAAAACAGGGATGTAACATTGGGGCACTCATGGTTCACCCAGGTAAAAAATTCTGTGGCCTTTCTCTCTCCTCCTTGATGAAATGTTGGGGCACTCATGGTTCACCCAGGTAAAAAATTCTGTGGCCTTTCTCTCTCCTCCTTGATGAAATGTTGGGGCACTCATGGTTCACCCAGGTAAAAAATTCCTGTGGGCTTTCTCTCTCCTCCTTGCTGTTGCCTCTCTCAGTAATCTACTGCTGCAAATCTTCCCTGGTGAATTAAGAATTCTGTATCTACATTGATTTCCATCTAGGTGAGGTTTTTAAATCGGTTTCTCTGCTAGAATCCAAACAGTGACGTGAAAAGCACCGCAGCCGCTGTGGTGAGCCCGCTGGTGACCAGGAATGTTCTGTTTGCAGAGATTCCCTCGGGAGTTTCTTGGATCCCAGCACATCAGGGCTGAGCTCAGAGCTGCTCAGGAAAACAGGCAAGCCTGGCTCGGTTTCTTTTTGAAGTGCCAAGATTTTGTTCAGCTCCGTGCACCCCTCCTTACAGCAATTAGGCACGGTGCTCCCAAGTTAATGACACAAATAAAGGGAGGAAGTCCATTCCTTAGCAAGGAATTTTTGCTGTTTATGGCACTTTTACAATCTTTAGAAAGCATCTGTAGAAGCAGCGTGGGACAATATGGAAAATTAGTGATACTCTATATAAATTGTTACCTGTTTCAGCCAGAAGTGGAGCAAACACAGCCTGATTTGGAGTATGATTTAGGAAATCAGTCAATACTAATAAAAAGGACAGTGGGAATGGGAGGCCCATTTTCAGAGAATTCCAGAATGGTTTGGGTTGGAAAGGACCTTAAAAATTACCTTGTTCTCACCCCCTGCCATGGGCAGGAAACTTTAAGTCATTATCATGTCTAAATGTAGGGATTTTAAAATGTTTTTGTATTTGTGAATATATTTTAAGGTAATCTAGAGCGAAGGAACTAAGTGCAAGATGCAACTTGAACAATAATGTCAAAATTATAATGCTAGAGTTAAAATGGCCTGTAGTTATGGATTATGGATTTATAAGCAAAGTTATTCTCATGTTAAATAATATGTTAAATAACATTAATTAATATATCAAAATATTAAATAATGCATTAAATAATACATTAAATAACATTAAATATGTTAAATAATAAATTAAAATAATGTAAAACCACAGAGAGTTCTTTATGGCCCAGAGACATATTTCAGTTAATGTAAAAGCTGTATCTGATTACATTCAGGTAATTCTGCCTTTCAAATCAATAATAAAAATTGTTTTAGGAAGACATTATCAAGCATTAATAGAAATAAAGATAAAATGCTGACAGGCCAATCCAGCTGGACTATTCCATTCAAACAATTTAGTTCAAAACAGTGAACTGAAAAATCTTGGAAGTTAGTACTTTGAAAAAAACCAAAAAGCTTTGAGAAAAACTAATTCAAAGCAGAAGAAAAATGAGCCTTAATTTGTCAGGAGAGTTTTAGGTGTGCAAGGGTTTTGATGTCTTGCAGTAGAAAATCCCAGGAAAATAAGGCCTGACTCCTATAATAGGGATTGAAGTACAGTACAAAGTTTCAGGAATATTTTAAAATGTCCTACTATTGTTATTTAGTTTTCAGTGTCATGTCCAGGACTGGGCTGGAGTTTGCAGGGACTCCGTTTTCCATACTTTAGGGATGCACCAATGAGAAAGGAAAGCCCATTATTGTTATTGAAAGGGAATTTTACCAGGAGCTGCTTTTTAAACACTCCACTCCCCAAGCCCTTAAATAGAACAAGGACAGTAATTTGCTATAATTGTATGGAAATCTTTCCATTTGAGTAAGGCCCTGCTGTAAAGAGTTTGCAGGGGTGGTATCACAGGTCAGGAACAATTGATGAGGAGTCATTTGGGAAAAAAGCATTTTAAGATAATCTTAAAGCCTGCAAACATAAGAGGAAGATGTGAAGAAACCAACTGTAAGCAAAATACACCATAATGTAACCCTTCTTTAAATAAACATAGGTGAAATATGCATTTACTCCATCTAAAAAAATCTAAATTAGGACTTGGAACATGGACAGCTTAAATAATCTTTTTTTCAAATTTGAGAATATATGTTTAGCACTATGAATTATTTTAGAATTATTTTAGATTCTTCATAGTTGTAGATGCAGAGTGAGAATTTATTTTCAGCCTAGAACTGGAATAGGATGATGTTTGTAGAGTTGAAATGGTAATTTGGGCAGATTTTCAAATATTTTAGTGCACCTGACAAAGGGTAATAACAACATCTATGTTAGAATAGTATCTTGTAAAACAACAATCTTCATTAAACTACTTATGGGAAAATAAGATTAATTACAGAACTCAAGTGTGTTGTAAGCTTATTGCATTTAACTATTTCAATTTCCTCAAAGAAGTTTTCTTGACTATCTCATTTTTTTAATAGGAAACTGTAATTTACATCTGCTTCAGCTCAGAATGGAGTGGTAAATGTTGAAGGTGGTAAAAAGAGTTCCTGAAAGCTGTTCCACAGATTAGGTGCCATTCCCTCTGGTATTTTGACCTTTAACATTGGATTTTGAATGCAGCTCAGGAACTTGCTTTGGCCTCTTCATTTTAATGCAACCCAAACGCTTCCTGAGCAAGCCATTAGGCAGCAGCCAAATTTTGTTTTAATCAAATGGACTCATAGATGGGTTGTTTTCTGTGTCTGGCCAGGATTCTGATTTGCAGTTAGAAAAGGGGACTCAGGACTTCAGGATGCTGTTAGCAAAGGGGCACTGAAACAATTCAAGAAATCACGCAGGGCTCCTGTGCTTAAAAAATTCTGTGTGTACGAGAGTATAAAGTGTGAACAAAGCATTTTAGGGGTTTGGAGCTGTGCCAGGACAGGTTTAGGGTGGAGATCAGGGAAAGATTCTTCCCCCAGAGGGTGCTGGCACTGCCTAGGCTCCCCAGGGAATGGGCACGGCCCTGAGGCTGCCAGAGCTCCAGGAGCCTTTGGACAGCACTCCAGGGATGCCCAGGGGGGATTGTTGGGGTGTCTGGGCAGGGCTTGGACCCAGTGATCCCTGTGGGTCCCTTCCAGCTCAGGATATTCCACAGTTCCATGATTCCTCCTCATGAATCAGCACAAAACTCAACCTGTGTCCTGCTGAGGGGTGGTCCTGCCTTCCATGGTTCAGTGTGCTGTGACACAACCACAGCCCTGCAAAAAGGGCAGTGCACCAACCCCAGCCTGCATTTCAGTGTGCAGAAATGTTTCAGAGGATAGAAATATTTGGTAGGTAATGATTTGTGTTACAGGTCACAAAATGCACGTTTAATGAGTGTGGCCTGCTGCAGATTTATCAGCCGTGCAGCAAATGAACATAAATTGTTATTTCTTTGGGTGTACAACAGCACAGGAGAAAGTTTCCAGAGCAGCTGCTCCTTCTGTATAAACTCAGGTCTTCCACCTGTGAGTTCTGCCTTCATTGGAAGCAGCTGAAGCATCCCTGTGTGTCCAAGGGCTGCAGGAGAGGGACACTTTGCTCTGCTCCTTGCTCCAGGCTCTTGCAAAACCCAGGGCTGAACTGGGGAACTCTTAATAAGCTTAAGGAGACTTAAAATAGGAATGAAGTTAGAATCAAAAATCCATGTAACACAAGCAGCTGCAATGTAATGCTTTCTTATCATCTGAAATTTAGTACTTTCTTATCATTGCTAACAAGGACCTGAAATTAATTGCACTAAGAGCTGGCTGCTTCACACCCTCCCTCCTTGGTTTAAAAACAAACCTCAGAAGAAAACCTTGCCTGATTTAAAACCTTTATTTCTACTACTGTGTGGGTTACAGCTTTTTATTCTGCGTGTAAATTTACTAATGAACTGAGGAAACTCACATTTTCTGGAAAGATAAAAGCTCAGCTACTTTAATCATCAAAACAATCAATGTCAAAAGTGCACCAACCCCTTTTGAACTGCAAACAGTGAATCAAGTGCCATATTCTGCCCCTCTTCAGCAGAAAAGACCACCTCAGTAATTTAGCTCCTGAAAACTTTGGGACTTTTAGGCCCCAAATCTGCAAAGTATCTTTAGAAATGAATTTCAGGCTGAATATGCTGAAAATTTTGTAAATGATGCACTGGTGGAAAATTTTATTGTGTTTATTTGCAGCATATTCTGTAGCCTGTAAGAAGTTAAAAGGTTGTGATTATGGAGACCTCTGCAGAGGAAATTTTCCTCTTCTGGGTGCAATTCTTCTACTCTTAAATGATATTTAATCTCAGGACCAGGTGGAGAAGTTGACTGCAAAACACAGAATCATGCTCCCAAAAATTGTATGGCTGTGATACCAGGGCTGATAAAGATGTGATATTTGTGGATGTGTCACTGTCACTCATGCTTTGACATTTTAGGGGAGCCCTATTTGCCTTGACTCCATCAGCAAAGTCTTCCTTCCCCAGTGGGACAAGTAAAAGTGACATTGAATAAGGAGATCTTTATGTGTTCTTCATGTTTTAGTTAACTACACACTTCTAGTCAGGAGGAAATGATGGCTAGAACAATGTTCAGAGAAAGTCTTCTAAAAAAATTGTTGGTTTTTCTTTGAATTGATGCCTATCCTTCCTCAGCATAGGGAATTTTTCCTATTAAAAATATGCAAGTAAATTTTAGAGAAAGAGTGTAAGAAATAGGTGCTACTTTGAGAATTCCATTGACCAGATATCGTGCTTAAATTAAAATGTTGTGGGAGAATCTCAACTGATTATTTCTACTACTGCCTTCCTTATTGCAGACTGCAAAAAGAATCGAGCCCAGCTTCTTTATCCTGCTGTTGTGAAACCAGACCTCCATGGCTCAGGTAATACAGGATCTCTCTCTCCTCTCTGCCTGATTTATTACCTATAACTCACCCTACAAACACCAGGGTGTTGAGGGAGTCAAACACAGGCCTTCGGCAGAAGTCATGCATAAAATGACCTCCAGCAAAATTCCTTCTCCTCTCCTGAATTCAGTTTTCCATGGATTAGGCTCCGTGTTTCTGGTAGTCTGATGATTCCCCTGCATGCCAGACACTTGGAAAAGAACTTGAGATAAGTGTATTTTAAGCTTTTCTTTACAACACAGTCAAACCCTGTAGGAGCGGTTTCAGTTGTCCTGTGGATAGGAAAGGAACTGAGATGAGAGGGAGTAGGAATGGTCAGAAATATCCTGGAACAGAAAAATAATCATAGACTATATCCCAAGGTGGAAGGGACCCACAAGGATCATCCAGTCCAACCATCCCACCCTGTGCATCTCTTGGAGTGCTGCCCAAATGCAGCCTTGAGAATGTCACCATTCCCTGGGGAGCCGGGGCAGTGCCAGGAACCTTCTGGGGGAAGAACCTAAAACCAACCCGGGGCTTTCTGAAAATTTCCAGGAAGGCTTTTCCCACTTATAGGATTCTGTCTGTTTTGTCCTCTGTGCCTGAATTGTTCATCCAGCTCCAAAAGAATGCAGCAGCAATTCCCACATCTCCTCCTGCCCTCCCACTACACCCATTGTCAGGCTCCTGGAATCTTGGGCCAGCAGAGTCAGGATCTCCCTTGCTGGTCTTTGTTCCTCCAGGCCCAGCTCTGTGCACCTAAATGTGATGTTTGTCTTGTTGCTGGAGGGTTCTTCTCTCATTGAGTTTCTTTGTTCACCTTTAACAACTAATTGGAAAAATAATTGTCTAGCAGAGATGAAATTTGGGATAATCTGGTGCTTTTGTGTTTTCTCCCTTTGCCTTCTCAGTGGATTAGAGTCTACAATAAAATATCCCCTCTTTTAGCTGGGAAAGGCAAACAAGTCCATGCATTTTTAGTAAGTGGATGTAATAAAATCTGAGAGTAGTTTCTCTTTTGGCTCTTGAAGCAGAGATGTTGCTTTTGCTGGGCATAATTAGGTGGGATTTCATAACAATTTATTTTCCTGGTCTGCCAGCTTAGTTCCATTTAGACCCAATTTTCAGGTTATAAACCTACAGGTGTCAACCAACAATTGATGATTCACAGCTGTAAAGAAAGTATTTTAGTAAGAGGAGTTTCAGTATTAAAGTACTGCAGGATATTAAAAAAAAATAACAAAAGGAATCTATATCTGATTAAAAATACCATGACAAAAAGCAAAACAGTGAAAGAAATCTTTGGGCACTTTACAACACTGCACAGAAACACAAGTTGGCTGAAACATCTGCAGTATCACATCATCTGCTCTGCAGGAGTCTTGTTGAAAGCAATTAATTGTTAATTAGCAATGTGCCAGCAGACAGCTCAGGAAAAGATTGTTTGCTGAGTTAGTCCAAGTCGTCACATGTAATTTATGTGGCAGAGCAGTTGCAGCAGCTCAGTCTGTGGCACTGCACTGGGGCTGCTTTAGAGAACTTAACACACTCCAGTTCAACTCCTGTGCCAGTGCTCGAGTGCTGACAGTGCTGAAATGGAAATACTGAATAGCAAAGGGGGTGTTTGACAGGAGCTAATCAATATTTTCCAGGCAATTACTTTGCTTTACTGCCATGCAGCTTCAGCCAAAAAGGCTTCAATACAGGAAATGTTCTGAATATATGGGGCTTCTTTTTAAATTTTGAAGCAATATATTGCTGTTGCACTCTAGTTCAAACATAAAACGTGATTGAGTTGAAATTTTAGGGGGTTATATCTAATTCTTATTATTTTGCATTGGGGAGAAAAAGAAATTATCTTCATTCTGGGTTGCTGTGTCTTTTGGAGTTTTTTTCCTGTTTCAGGTCTGACACAGAACCAAACCACTCCCTCATTCACACCCATCACAGTGCTTCTAATGGCAACTTGCTTTTGATTTTAATGTATTTTACAGCAACCCTTGGCAGAGTGTGCAGTGTTGCTGCCACCCCTCACTGAACCTGAATATTGCACAGCTTCCCATATTGGGAGGGTAGAGAACCAGAGAGGGAAAAGTGGGAAAACTCATGGGATGAGAAAGCCCAGGGGCTGAGATGGAGACAGTTTAACATGTAAAGCAAAGCTGCATGTGTAAGCAAAGCCAAACAAAGAATGAATTCCCTATTTCCCATCAGCAGGGGGGTGTTCAGCCATTTCCAGGAGGGCAGGACTTCATCCCATGGCATATTTGGGAAGACAAATGCCATCACTCAAATCATCATCCTCCCTCCCTCTTGGCCCCATTTTTTACTGCTGAGCGTGACACCTCAGAGCATGGAACGATCATCTTCATCTATCATCTGGAATTTCATTTTTTTAATTACTGTGCTATAGACTCAACCTAAAGGCAACTTGCTTTTGTGAAATTCCAGAATTAACCCCAAGCCTGGATCAGTGGGCTGCTTGTAGAAGTGAAGGGCACTGCACCATTACCTTAGGGTTGAGTGAGATGCTTCTTCCTATCAGAGGTGTGAGAGTTATTCAGGTCCTGCAATTTTAATTCCCTGTGTAATTCCTAACAATCTTCCCATGCTGACCTGGAGTATCCAGTGCACAAAGCAGCCCCTTACCCTCCTTTACAACAGGGAAGAAAGAGTGTCTGGGATAGAATAAAAGATTTTACGTGCCTGCAGAGAGCTTTTGTAATTTGAATTAAATTCTGATATTGTTCACTGAGTACCTTTAATAATACGAAATATTTTAATATGATTGAAAATATATCCAGAGGAGCTGAGCACAAACTTTCCTCAGAGTTTATTCCTTTTCCAAATTGGAGCAACTCCCAGTAACTACGAGTAAGGCATGCTGGTAACATCTATATCTCTGCATAAAGACTGCAAATTCAAGTTCTGATCTTGAAAAATGATTGACAATAGATGGTTTTGGTGTTATACATCGAGTTCCTCTCAGGTCTCTTTGCTATTGTTTTCCTTTGGTCTCACTTGTAAGTCCCATTAAAACCTCTCAAAATTGTCTTCTCATTTAGTGCTGTCATTTATTGGCTATTTTCTAGATTTCAGTTCACTAGGATGGGTGACTGCTAACTCTTGGCATTTGTGGATAGCCCAGGATTGGAGGTTCTCTCCAAGTGTTGTCTGTGTATAAAATTCATGTTTAAGAAACTCAAGGTACCGTTAGCAGAGAGGTGTGTCCCTAAAGCACAGTGGGAATGGATGAATTAACTCAAGGAAACCCCAGTTTGTGCCTCCTTTTCCAGGAGATCAATATAAGTCTGCAGCAGAAATCCCCTGTTGTGGAATATTATCTCTCACTCCTGTCTAGAAGAGGAAGTGGAAGATAAAATGCTGGTAACAAAACACAGGTCTCAGACTGACAGCAGGGGACAAGGGAAGGGCAACATCAATAGACAGAAAAGTGATTTTTGCAGCTCTCCTCAACCCAAAACTCAGCATCTCACCCATTGGGAGGCAATAAATTGGATGGAGAGATATCTGCAATGATAGGGGCTAAGCCTTTCTAAATAGAAGCCAATCGTGTTGCTTTACTTAAAATTTTCTACAACAAAGAATTTTTTTTCCCATTACAGAAACCTGATTTGGCACAAATCAGCCTATTTTTGATTGAAGTCAGCCTCTAATAGAACAGCTAAATGTGTTGGTCTTGTTCACAAATGGCTTTGTGATTTTAGGCTTTTGATCCAAAATATTGTCAGATTGTTATCACTGTTGAAATCCTGATTGTATTTCTTTGCTTTTTTGTAGCTATTTACCCACAAAGAGTCCAACTTTAAGAAATCTTTTTAGAAGGCTTGTGCAGATTTTGCTTATAGCAAATCTAAACTGAAGGTTTTAAATCTGGAGAGGATTGTTGTTCCCACTTCTCCCCCACCCCCAAGCAATTACATTGTCACAGGTATTTGTGTTGCAGAAACAACACAGAAATTCAGAGTTACAATAAGGGGAAGAAATGAGCCAAGCCCCAGTTTTTAATTTCCAAAGCTATATCACATGACTTTAGCTGACATTAATTTTTGGCAGCCTGGCAGAATCCTGTGGACATGTGGATTTTTCTTGGAGGTTGTTTTCTCAAGTTACTCTAGGTATGAATGACTTCTCTTGATTAATTTTAGTTTAGAAATCTAAATAAATGTAGCCTTGGAACATTTGGTACTTCACAGCACCATTCTCTGGTGAGCAGAAACATCTGATTTCCACCCCCACCCCTGTACTTTCTGCACAGAGTTGTAAAGGATTCCCTGGGAGTGTGGAGATAAACCTGAAAAAAGCAGAACCTGAATTGCTTTTTAGGGCACATCATTTTAATGTAGGGCCTGAAAGGCATGGCCAGGAAACTTGTACAGGGTCTTCCAACAGGCTGAGAGGAACAGGCAGGAATTCCTGATGAGGAGCACCAGAGACACAGCGAGAGCATGAACTGAGGCCTGGTTTATAATCCAGGGAATTTCCCTCATTGCAACAGCAAAGGCTCCATCAGAATGAAGAAAAAAAAAAAAAAGGGCTTTCAACCTGCTCTAAAATTTGTCATTTTTTTTGTTGCAGGCACGGTGAAGTGTTCACAAGGATTAGCAGCCAGCAATTACTGCCATAAACACTTCAGTTGGTAGGAGACTGAATGGGAATTGGTGCAGGAATACAGCAGTGAGTAAAACACTCGACACCAGGAATTAATCATTCCAAATACTGAACAAATCAGCAAATAAACACCTTCAGCATCTGCCTGCAGGCTGTCCCTTGCAGCAGGCCCTTCAATTTGAGATCATCAATCTATTTGATGAAGGTTGGTCTCTCCTCTGTATTGAATCATCAAATGTTTACTGTCCCTCAGCTTCTCTCCATTTTTAGAATTACTCTCAGGAATAAAATGAGAATTCACTGTCAGCTTTGATGTTTGAGTGTATCCTGTTGAGCCTGCTAGGCCTGGCTGGGAGACAGAAAAACAGGGTCTGTTTTGATCCCTGCTGAAAACAAGATGAAATAAAATCAAGCAAAAATAAATCAGCAAAAAAGCCCTCCAAGTGGAGTCTAGTTTGTGCAAATTCAGCTTGGGAAAAATTGATCTATTCCATCCTCAGTTAATGAATACCAGCTGCATTAAAAACAAAAACTACAAATGCACTGCCCAAAATCAAACCTAGCCCTGGTAATATCTGTGGTGAGGATGCTGTTAAAACAAAAAAAATATATAAGAATTTTGCATATTTTATCAGATTTCCCACTGGCAGATTTCCTTTCCCAAGCTAGGTTTGACTAGAACTATAAATGCTGGCATCAGGAAGAAAAGAGAAAGGCTCATCCTGCACCTGCTAGGTGCAAGGGTTGATGTGACAGAGTTGACAGAGTGAGGTCCCAGCACCCACTCTTGTGACAGGCAGCACTGAAATGCAAAATCCTGAAAACTTTAACCACAGCAGAAGCTCCACATTACAATGGGCAATGTACAAGCAGGGTACAAAGTCAAGTCAAGTTAATTAAAAATATATCCATGGGCATCTTTCCACCCTCTTCCATGAGCACTGCTAACAGGTGGCCAGGCAGTGGGAAAAGTGCTTGGAGCTGGAGGGTGAGAGGGAGAGGATTCACATGGAGGAAGATCTGACAGTCTCTGGGACATTTCCAGCAGGGAATCCTGGATTCAGGAGCCTGTGAGTTCCCAAGTGCATCCCCTGGAGCTGCAGAGCAAAACCTTGCTGATCGTAGCTGCAGCAGAATGTGGAGCTGAGGGAAGATTTGAAGCAAGAACCTGGCTTGGATGCTGCCATTCGCCATGGAGAAGCTGCAGAGATGAAGGAAGAAGAGGTATTTAATTTGGCTTTGGAAACGGTGAAAATGACTGACCTACAAAAAATCTTAAAAAGGAGTGGGTTAGGCAGAAAAAAAACCCCAATTCTATTGGAAATATTTGATTCAACCTGAAACAAAAGCATTTGTAATAATTTTTTCCCTATTCTCTCCTCTCCTCCAGCTTGAATTTTAAGCCAAGCCCCAACTAGCAATGCCCACACGGGCTGCTTCTGCATTTCCCTGGTGTAACTCGAAAGCGCCCACATTGCTTCCACACTTCCCAAATGTTCCCCCTCCGTTTATTTTTTCATCCCGTCTGTCCCCCGGCTTCCCCCGCCGCCCCTTCCAGCTCAAGTTTGTGTCATCTGGTCCCGACGGGTTCTTCTTGTTTTTTCTTTTTTTTTTTTTTTAATTTGCGGGGCCTGCGCCAGCCCCCGAACGCGGCCGGGAGCGCGGACGGAGCGGGGCTGTCCCCGCTGCATGCGGGTCCCCAGGGCTGCTCCAGGGCTGCGGGACTGTCCCTATCCCTGTCCCAGGGCTGCGGGGCCGTCCCTGCTGCGTGCGCGTCCGATCCCTGCCCCAGGGCTGCGGGGCTGTCCCCGCCGCATGCGGGTCCCCAGCGCTGCCCTAGGGCTGCGGGGCTGTCCCTATCGCTGCCCCAGGGCTGCGGAGCTGTCCCCGCCGCATGCGGGTCCCCAGCNTCCCCGCCGCATGCGGGTCCCCAGCGCTGCCCTAGGGGTTGTCCCCATCCCTGCCCCAGGGCTGCGGAGCTGGCCCCGCCGCATGCGGGTCCCCAGCGCTCCCCCAGGGCTGCGGGGCGGTCCCCGCCGCCTGCGGGTCCCCAGCGGTGCGCTAGGGGTTGTCCCCATCCCTGCCCCGGGGCTGCGGGCCCGTCCCCGCCGCATGCGGGTCCCCAGCCCTGCCCCAGGGCTGCGGGGCAGGGCCCGCAGCCGCCGGGGATGCGGAACACGGCTGCCAGGCTGCGGGGCTCGGCCCTGCCCGCGGGGCGGGGGAGCGCAGCCTGGGGATGCTCGGCTGGTGATGCTCGGCGGTGATGCCGGGTGCAGGAGGAGGAGGAAGAGGAGGAGGAGGGGGGAGCTGGCGGGACAGCCTGAGGTGGGCGGAGGGGGGAGGCGGGTGTTAAACCATCGCTCTGGGGAGGGCTGAGCATTTGCAAATTCCGGCTCCAGAGCGCGGGGAGCATCCTGCAAGCCACGCCGGGCCGCCAGCAGCGGCAGGGCAGGACGAGGCTTCCCGGCTCCCGGGGATCCCGAACGCCTCCTCCCCGGCCGGCCGTGCCCTGCCCGCGCTCCCGGAGCCGCAGCAGCCGCCCGCAGGCAGCGCTCAGCACCGCCCGGCCCCTGTCCCCGGCGCGCAGGCACGGGCACAGCCCTGGGTGAGTAATCCCGGAGCCCCTCCGCTCCTCCAGGCAGGCCACAACCATTCCAGCCCTTCTGCACGTCCCTGAGCGCTCCCGGGCTCAGGTGTACGCCTGGAAGGTGCAGCAGATCCCTGTCCTCTGGTAGGTCAGTCAGGCTGGGATCGTTGCCTGGGGAGGGATTTTTGAAAGGCTTCCCTCTCTGCTAGGAAGTCACCTGTCTCCACTTGGAATAACTCCTTCCGTTGTACAGAACCTTCTCCCCCCACCCCTTTCTTTTCCTTCTCCCCTGCTTCACAACTTTTCCAGCCTTGTGGAGTTGCCTCCCTCGTTTTCACCCGCAGATTTCCATAGGTAATAAGAAGCCAATGCCACCCTGGGAGATTTCAGTCGTTGAAGATTGGTACCAGCAAGTGTCTTAACACACCTGTGTGTTTTTCTTTTGTTCTTCACTAGGCTGAAAAGTCATGACAGCTGAAAAGACTCTTCCTATAATTAATGGCAAGCCAGAAGATGCTTTGGACCCAGAAGCCTCAAGTACCACCCTCGTCCACAGCAACGATAAGAAAGTTCATGAAAGGGGTCACTGGAACAATAAGGTTGAATTTGTGCTTTCTGTGGCAGGGGAGATTATTGGGTTGGGAAACGTCTGGAGATTCCCCTATCTTTGCTACAAGAATGGAGGAGGTAAGATAGCATCATGTGTGGATTTACATGGGAATTAAACACGGGGATTAAACAGTTAAGAACGTGTTGCAGTGATTTATGGCACTAGTAAGAGATACGTGTTCTGGATTTCAGTGCATGTGCAGACAGGGAAGCATTAAACATCTGACAACTAAGAAAAATCATTGTGTTTCTCTTTCCTTCTCTCCAAACACTGTGTGGTTTATTTTTACAAGTTTCTGTTGCGTTAGTAAATTGCCTTTTTTTTTTTTTCAGTAGCATTTTTCATGCAGGAGAAGCCAGCATTCTGTTATAGTAGTACACACTGTCTTCTGCATGTGAATACACGCCCAGGCATACTTAACTAAGTTTGTCTGACACAGAAAAGAAGGCAGCACTTTTTTTGTCACAACAGTGTACTTTGGAGAGGATGAGTATTTTTTTTCCTAATAATACCACAAAGACTAGATTTATTTTCTTTGTCACATGAAAATTTTTATACCTCCATGTTCATTTTTTTTCCCTCAGTACTTCCCCAATTCCTACAACAAGGTAGGGGAAGATGCAAAACTGCAGGTTACTCAAAGAAGAGAGCAAGCACTAATAAATATAAAATATGAATGTTATTTGAGAGAGAAAAGATTAGACTCAGCTTCTACAGGAGTATAACATGTGGCATATGTTGGTTATAGCCAACTGTAAACTATAAGATAAATGACAGTTCAGAATAAGCACATCAGCTGTGACTTGGGCAGCAATGAAGAAAGAAAAGTAAATTACAAACTCAGTTTAGAATTCTATGGACTGGGTTCAACATTCTCCCCACTTAAGGCCTGAGTCAGTGGCAATGTAAACACAGAAGCTGGAAGAAAAATAGGATGTCCAGGGCTGATAAGCACTGATCTGCTCTTTGGTGGGTTTGTTTGCTGTGCCAAATTTCTGTTCCTCGTCCCTCCTTATCTGCACCCAGGGATAGTTTTTAGCCCATTTTGTGTGCTGTTTCTACAAGACAAATCCTGCTGTGCAAGTTGTGTTTATGGTTGGAAGTTTCTCTCTTTACGTCTCTGTATTTTGGCTAAACTTAGGTAACCAGGGTTCAGCTCTTTAGAGAATGCTGCTAACAAATCCTGAATATTAACATGCTGCATATCATACACACAACCCTTTCTTGTTGATGGTCAAAGTGTTCCCAGAGAACTTTTGGCAGAGGAAATGACAGGAACATATTTTTGGTGTGTAATTTTTTTGGTTCCTACAGCCACCATTTGTAGGTGTGTGCCGGCTTGTCAAAGGAAAGAATTGAGGTGGAAATAATTTTAATTATTGTTTTGGTGATTTGATGAAAAAGTAATTACTTAAATATCATATTTAATCACCACTGTATTCTTTAAGAATAGACTAAGTGGGTGTGATTTACTTGGTCATGTCCTGGCACCATGGGACATTTTCCATTGACCAGTTTTAGTCAATGGAGGCTCAGTCTATGACCTGTGGCTTTGTAACCCCTGCTGGAATTAGACCAGAGTTTGTTTTTAGTGCTTAAATCTGATGCATCCAACTCCTTGGTGTGTGCTAGGGGAAGACAGTGGTAAATATCTGAGCTAGTTGTGAAATAAATTGCTTTTTACAGAACAAAAGTAGAAGCTGTAGTTTGGAACTTGTGAGGTGTGACCTCTCTGGCACTCACTCCAAGTCATAACAGGGAGTGTAAGAACAATTATCCATAATTTTAGGTTGTGGATGTTCAGGTTTTGAGGAAAATTTATTTCCTTGTGTGTTTAGAATTGGGTATTTCTTGGAATATGATCTTTTTGCAAGCTGGGAATCCTGATGTTTTCTAGTGTTCCTGAAGTATGCCTGTTGGAATAGGCTTGGGAAAGCAGTTCAAGCTGATGCTTTGGATTTCCACAAATTGCCATGTTAAACTCACTGTGATGGTGTGTATGAGAGGGCCAAGCTGGATTTGATACTGACCAATAAATTATCCAGAGAAGCCATGCAAGTGCTCCATTCTTTGTGGAATCCCTGAGGATTGCTTGAGAGGCACCTGGGATTCCTCTCTAGGGAAATTTCCCGGCTGAGCAAGAGACTCCTGGTGATGAGATGAAAGAAACAGCCAGCCAGAGCAGGTGGATTTAATTGTCTCAACTTTCTAATCAAGGTGACTGAAGCCCAAGAGCTGTTGCAGGGTGTGGGCATTCTGTGTTTGGGCTTTGCTGTGGTTCGCTACCTGTGCTGGAGTTTACTCTCAGCATCCAACAAAATCAGCAAAAATGCTGATGCTTTGTTATTTTCCTAGAATTTCACATCCATATTTCTGGCTGCTAAGGCCAGGCCCTGCTTTCCTGTCCTTGTCAGTAGTTCTGAAGTTTGTTCCCTCATTCCCTTTTCACAATCCTTATCATCAGGCTCCTATAAATAACACGGAAAAGATTTCTCAGATTCAATATCTGTGACACTTCCTCACCCCTGGAAAAGGCAAGGAGGGTGGTGCTGAGCAGAGCATGCAGCTGCGCATGGCTGGGCTCTTTTCTGTGTTTGAGAGACTCCTGGGCTGAGTTTCTGCTGAGGAATTTCAATCTGGCCTGTTCAGTCCGTGGCCCTGGCTTACAGGTTCAGTTTGGATGTTTGGGGCAGGAATAAACCCCTCCTGCACTGCACTGATGGCTCACAGCTGATCTTTCCTTCAATGGAAAGATCCTCCCTGTGCTGCTGAGGAGCCCTGTTCATTCTAACCACCACCCCCTCAATATTCACCTGCAGGTGCTTTCCTCATCCCCTACGTGGTCTTTTTTATTTGCTGTGGAATCCCAGTATTTTTCTTGGAGACGGCCTTGGGACAGTTTACAAGTGAAGGAGGCATCACATGCTGGAGGAAAGTTTGCCCTCTCTTTGAAGGTAACAATTCTGTGTTCTACTGCAAAAGAAAGCGTTCAATTTGAAGTAAAATGAAATAAATTGTATCAAAATTGAAGTTAAGAGATACTTAAGAGTAAGCATTTGTTTTTAAATTAAATACAGCCTGAAAAGCAGAAGGTTTCTTTTGTAGCTGACGTTTTATTTTGCTCCTCCAGGCATTGGCTATGCTACCCAAGTGATAGAGGCACACCTAAATGTATATTACATCATCATTTTAGCATGGGCTATCTTCTATTTGTTCAACTGCTTTACTACAGAGCTTCCCTGGGCTTCCTGTGGCCACGAATGGAATACAGGTATGACCTCAGCAGAGATTACCACGATAAAAATCCTCCCAAGTGATTGATTAATATATTGAAATGTCCTGAACATTTGGTGTGGCAAAGTCTGTGAAAATAGGCCAATCTCATCCCACTACAGCAAGAGAAAGGAAACCTGGGGTGAAACTGCCTTGCACCTTTTTGGGTTAGGTCATTGTAAAGCATTTCCTCCTCTTGAATGTAATGGCAGCAGCAAAAACCTATGGATTTGTTAATTCTGTAAGATCTTCTGGCTAAATCCCAAGGCTCTCATTTGCAATCACATCTATTCTCCCTGAACACAGTGAGTGAATTCTGCAGCAGAGAATGACCTGATGACAGGTTCCAATCTTGCTCTTTCACTCTAATGAAATCGGGAGGAGTTTGAATGGAGAGGGAAAAAATATTAAATGTGGATCTTTGGATTTGCTCTTTTAAATGCCAGATGTTGAGGGATAATGTTCATCAAGCTACTTCTGGGAATTCAGTCTCATAACTAATCCTTGCTGCATGTAAAGTAGCCTCCTGCATGAAGGATGAGGTGTGTATTCAGGAGGGTTTGTGGGGCAGGGCTCTGCATCTGTCCTCTCATTGATATTTATATCTGTAATTCCCTGCTCGTTGAGTCTGTGGATCCCAAACATCCATGGGGAGGATCTCATCCCTGTGCCCTTGCTCTCACACTCCTGAAGTTTTAGCATTTATTCTGAATATACAGTCCAATTTCAAATCAAGTACCCATTATGTTGTCTTTCCTAGTTTTCACTAATTGGCCATTTATAGTGCTCTTTGTGCACACCTAAAGCTGCCTGAGATCTTTGTTTCTGTCAGGGAGGTAATTTTGGGCCCAGTGGATGTAGAAGGCTTTGGTAACAATTTTGGCAGCCCTGCAAAGGAGCTTGGCCAGAGTTATCACTGCTCAAATGCTCCACAGTGCTGAGCTGCTTTGACCTTTGTGTTAGAGATGATAAAAATAATAATAACAATAACAATAATAATGATAAGCCAGAGGAAATATCCCCTTGGCTTACCAGGAAAAAGTGGGAGTTTATGGCTGGCCATGTTCCATAAGCCATTTGTGGCCATAAACCATTGAACCAGCAGCTGGACCAGGAGCTCATTGGAATTCCCAATCTGTTGCCTCAGTTTCTTCTGCCTGAGGTGAACTTTTGTCCCTGTGCCTTTGGGAAGTGTTGTGGCAGAGTCCCCATGGATGTTTTCTGGGTTATCATAACGTGGTGTTGCAGAAGTAGCAGCTGTGGCATTCAGTGCACCCAGAAACCCCAGGCAGAAGATGTGGAGTGGAGTGGGGGCTCTCCAAGTGACAAACTGGGGCATGAACAAGAACTGTACTTGCATGTCAACACAACAAACTCCTTTTTCTGTTCTCTTCTAGAAAACTGTGTGGAATTTCAAAAACTTAACATGAGCAACTGCAGTCAAGTCTCTTTACAAAATGCCACTTCTCCAGTGATGGAATTCTGGGAGTAAGTGCACAAAAACTTTTTGTTTGATCAGACTGTTCATTACCTTGCAATGATTTGATCATTTACACCTTGTAACCCTGTAGCACTTAGGCATGTGAGTTCAGCTGGAAATTTTCTTACCCAGCCACAGTCAGAGTGAGAGTTTTTAACTCTTTTTTTAGAGGATACAAGGAAAGGAATTCCATATCCTGAAAGGACACAGAACAAAGTGTGCCACTTGCTCGGGAGCTTGGCTCCTGCTGCTGGAGGAAAGAGCTTCCAACCCATACTAATGAGGAAGCAAAGGTGAAAGAAAGAAGATGATTTACAATATTCCTTTTCTTCCTTTTTTTTCCCCCCCAAATATTTCTTCCCTTAGGAGTTTAAGAGCTGCATCCTCATCCTTGTTTCAGCTAACTAATACTCTGGCTTCTGGATCTCATTATTTTTTTAAGGCCTGTGTAAGTGTTAGTTATTCAGCTAGAATAACAGGAGAGTTTAACTCTCTCCTGTCCCCCTGGCTCTGATTTCTAGTTAGACTAAGGGAGGAAAATCAGATGCCTGCACAAGATGATCTGTTTTTGTGGTGCCAGATTTTCTCTGACTATAAATATTTAATCAGTGCAGCGTAGCCTCCCATTTGTTCCTGCAGGGAGTAGTGTGTGTTAAGCCAATCAGAGAAATGGAATGGTACTTTGAATTCTGAGTGATCTCACAATTCGAAGCCTGTTACGCAATTCTGGGTTACTACCATTTCTTGAGGACCCATAAATTTTATTTTTAAGACAGAGCCTTATTCTGAGGCTGTTTTGTGTTCAGGACAGCAACAGCTATACTTGAAAGAACCAGGAATTAAAACTCCTTGAAGGGAGAAGTCTACACTGACATAATTTCCTTGATTCTTAGGATGTGCTGTTGCCTGCCTGAATCTTTTTCTGGCCACATCAGGAAACTCAGACTTCATGAGTTGTTTCAGCAAATAATACTGTTGTACTTAAAAATGAAATACACCTCACCCCCCAACTAAATTAAACCTGAACAATATGAGAGACACATGCACTCTCTGGGTAAAACTGAAATTTCATTTTCTGTTAGAATTTTTTAATAATCTGAATACTTAACATCTTAAATCAAAATATATCTACCCACAGAAAATATTTCAGAATAATCAAGAGTTTCTCAGGTGGCAACCCCTAATTCTACAGCTTCATTTTATTTTAACAAAAATCTCTTATGGTGCTTTGGAATAACGAGGATTAAGACTTAAAATAAATGAACAATATGTTTTCTCAAGTATTAGCCAATTCACTCCCTGCATTTATATGATTTTTCAACAATATTCCCAACTTGGCCACTGATGGTAGCTCCAGTTATCCAGAGAAGTAGGAAATGTTTAGCTCCATTCTATGGAGGGCACAAAGTTTTATACTCTCATATTTCTATGGTTTTGTGGGGTTTGTGTTAGTGCTCATCTCGGGATTGCCTGAATTCCCGTGTCAGTGTTATTTTGAAGCACACACAAATCCATTTTAAGGACATCCCTTCTCAGACAACTCTGAAAAGGAAGCTAAACAAGATTCTCTAGCTCAACTTGCACTCAAGTTGCAGTGAGTTTTAAACCCTTCAATTTGGGGGCATATTTCCCTACCTGATTTTGGCTACATCAGGAATAAATTATGAAACTAGAAAGGATAATCAGATTTAGTCTTTGGTCTATCTGGTTTTACAGTCTTGTCTATAAAAAGTTGAAAACATATTCCAAACTTTTTAAAATCACAAACACCAGAAGAAGAGGTAAATTAAATAATCTGTTATTTATTTGAAACATCCTTCTTTATTGTGTCACAGACAAACTTCTTGTAACACTAACAGTTTTCTGGCCAAAATAACTTAAGATATTGAACTTATCTACTTTCTCTGTCCAAGCAAAACTGGACTTGCATAGTTTTGCACACAGAAAATAGATGTACTCTCTTCCTGCTAAGGAAGATGTTTGCCTTGTTTGAAATTTAGGTAGCTATGACGTTGCATGGCTTCAAAATTAAAAAAAAAAATCATGAAAAACTAGTTTCAAAGTGGAAGAATGAGCTTTATTAAAAATCATGATTGATTCTGCCTTGAAATAACTCATTGGAATTAAGATTATAATTAAATGTCTTCAATATCAGACATAAAAGCACAGCAGGGTCATTCTGTATAGAGAGCAGATTGCAGAGCAATACACTCAAAGCAAATATTACAAGAAGAGTTAATTTGTCTGGAGACAAGTGTTACCAGCACTGTTATTTCCCTCAGCCAGGGGTGGTGTTCTCATGATGCTGCTTTATTGTTTACTAAATTCTGCTGCCAGGAGCCATAAACTCATTGTAAACTTGTTGAAACAAACAGTAAAAAGGCGAGTTGCTGGAGTAGGGAAGGGGGAGGCTCCAGGTTTCCTCAGAACAACCATTCAGAACCTTCACACTTTGCTCCCTGCAATGCCAAGGCTGCCATTGAAATTCCTCTGAGTTGTGGCTACATAAAGCCAATTTATTGTGTGAAGGGTTGGCTGTGGGGAAAAAAACATGGGGACTTTGTGGGATTTTTTTTTTTTTGTGATGGTGGGTTTGCTTTTTTTTTTTGGTCTGTTGAATCTGTGGATTAGAGTGGTAATTATTGTGCACAGTGATCCTGTTTGCTTTGTGTGAGTGAGCTTGTTTACATGTGAAACTCAATCCTGCATTTGTAAAGTGTCAGGCTGATGCTGCAGCTTTCCTTTCACAACCATACCCCATTGCCACAGCCTTTTGGAGTCATCAAAATATCTTCAGATGGTTTTCATTAAACCCAGCCTAACAAGAAGAGACTCAGTAATCCCCCAGAGTTCTGGCAGTGCTCTGTGTTGCTCTCAAGCCCAGTGCTCCCAGTCTCAGAGTTCCTCGTGCTGGGGAGGTTCAGGTTGCTGTGTTTCACACAGGATTTACATTCTCTAAGTGCCAGCAGAAGCTGAGAGCAGGGGGTCAAGTTGGATTTGGGTTGAAGTGTGTAAATGAATACATCAGGCCCAAAATATCTTTATTTCTGGCTTTGGAAAGGAGTTTTTTGTCTTTTACCTGGTGCTGCTAAGTCTTTTCCATCAGCTAGCCTGTAAGGTTCAGCCCTTGTTTACTCATGACTGGAAGTAAATCCAAATCCTCAGCTGGCTTGAGGACTGCAAACCAAAACTCCAGCCTTTCTGCTGAAATATTTGTGGCTTTTGCTGCTTCTGCAGCCTTGGAGGCTCCTAAAGCTGTGGCTGAAGTCAGGCAGGGACTCACCCAGGAGCTGAGGTGCCAGAGGATACCTGGCAGTGCCATGAAGCTTTTCCAGTCCCCCTTCCTCAGGTGTGCCCAGAGGATGCTGTTCTCTTGCTCCCTCAGCAGGAATAGTCTGACTTCTGACAGTTCATCCTTCTCTCCCTGCTTTGATAACTCCCTCACACAGAGGGTGAGAGTTTAATTCTTGTCTTGCATGGATTGTTTCTTTGTTAAAACAAACAATCCAAAAAAAGGATTCAGAGAAATCCTGCAGCAGGTCCTAGGTGCTGCTTTCCTTCTGGTACACTTCAAAGAACCTCATTAAACGTCAAAACTTTCAATATTTTTGTGAGGCTGTAATTGATAACCACTTCCCTGTAGCTACACAGTGAAAATGGGCTGATCCTGCTGGAGGTGCCAAAATCTGGCAGTTTGGACACTCTTTTCTTCTTTTCCTGCTTAGAAATATCTATCCCTGTTCGTGTTCTAAGGCTTGCTTTGAGTGAGCAGACACCACTGACTACTGATCAAAATTAGGGGATTAAAGGACTTCTTACTCAAAAAGGCCTTGCAAGCCACAGCCTTGAGAAGTTCCACATTCTGTGTGTACAGTTTCTAAGGGAAGCAGCTAAACTGATAAAAATTCACTTTTTATTCTTCAAACTCTCTGCTGCTGTGGTCCAAAGGACAGACAAGAGCCTGAATTTCCACGTTTCCCTTCATACTGGTGCCAGCATTCAGAGACTTGACCTGTTTTCTCCTGTTTCTGCCCTTTCCCTCATCCCAACTGTATAGTTTAAGGATTCTCTAAGAACAGCTAATAATCACAGTTTCAAGCTGTGGCACATAGAATTTTCCGTGCCCAAACTTTACATTATTAATAGTGGTAGCTGCTAATTACTGCTAAATTAAAGCAGGATATGAGAAGGAGCTGTGGCTGTAGGTGAGGGTGTGTTTGCAGCCTGGGGAGCAGAGGGGAGATGCTCTGCTCATCATTTCTCTGCTTTCCTAGGAGAGGCAATTGCCTGGCAGGTGTGGGGGCTGCAGCCATGCCCGTGTGCTCTTTTGGCTGCTGCTGCAGTCTGTCACCACGGGCAGGAACTGGAGCTTTCCAGTGCCTGGGAAGGGAGCTGGACAGAAAGAGGAGCCACGGTTTTGTGGCCGATTCCACCTCAATAGTTTTTTTTATTGGCTGTGTAGCAACAACTTGGTGCTCTGTTAAAGGAGGTCTGGTTGTTGGCCTGTCACTCTCTGGAGGGGGTGACACATCCTCAACGTTTCCAAGTAAAGCCTGGTGAGAAAAAACATTGGTTTTGTCTGGGCAAAAAGAAAAGGGGCTGTTCTCAGCAAAAAAAAAAGAGGAAAAGGCACAAACCCTTTCCTTGCAAAGTCAAAGAAGAGGTTTTTCCTGTTTCATTCAGGCGACAAACGAGGGCAGGAGTCACAGTGTGGTTAATCCCCAGCACACTGAAAAGTCAGGGGCGAGCTGAGCCTGCTCCTGCAGTGCTCAGTGCCCAGGGGACCCAGCACCACCCCGAAGCAGCCCCTTTGTGGGGTCTTGTGGCACCTTAAACCCTGCCAGACCCATCTCTTGCTGCCCAGCTCCTACGGGGCCGTGTGAAAATCGCTTCTCGTTTGGAGCCTCGTGAGCTCTCCATCCGGGTTTGCCTCGAGATCCCCGACTTTGCCCCACCTCAGCTGAAAAAAGCCAATGGGATGGGTGTCAAAATGCTGCCAGTTCCTCCTGTACTGAGGGCTGAGCCCTGAGCCAGGGGGATGAACTTCCATGGGTTTTCATTTTTTCATTTCCTGTTGTACATAGCACTTTCGCCGTGGATGACGGAGAAACGACCTTCAAGTTTGCAATTTCTCCTGACTTTCTGCTCCTTTGGGAATTTGTAGCATTTGGTTGGTTCCTGTGTTAAAATACAGTCAAGTTTTGGCTTGCAGTGGTGTCAAAACCAGAAATTAATTTTTTGTAGCAAAGGTCATATGTGAGCTACCTAAAATATCCCTTAATTTTGTTCAAGGTCTAGCAATGCTGTTATTGCTGCTGATGGTAGTTAAACATGCACAGAAACTGAGTGAGGTGTTTTAAAACTATGATCTTTAGAAGCTGCTGGCATAGATATCCAATTTTGCTGAAAATTGGTGAATCCTCTTTATTTGTAACAATAAGGGCATGTTCATTATTTTGGTTAATGTAGGAATGTGTGTTTAGAGACTTGTACATCTGTATCTGCACTTTTGGCTGTTGTAAGGAAAGAATTACATCGGACAAGCACATTTTGCTTGAAGGGGTGAAATTAATATAAAGTGAAAGGTCTAAAACAGCAAAACCTCAGTGGTGCCATGATGGGCTTGACCAAATCAGCCAGGAGCAGCACGAGCCAAAATAACCAGGAGTGTTTCTTCTGCCTTTGCCAGGGGTTCGGTGGCTTCTCATAACTGGTTTGGTTTATCGTGTGGGGTTTTTTAATTTTATTTTTAATTTATGTACAAACCCCCTCCATTAAAAGGACTCCCTTCAGCTATATCTGGTTTTATGCAATTGTAAAACCAGCTCATGCCCTTTTCCCTGAGTTATGTACAGCCTCCAACAAACATCCACACAAACTTTGAGATAATCTAGAAAACTGAAAGTAGGAAGTGTCCACACAAACTTTGAAATCTTCTAGAAAACTGAAAGTAGGAAGTCTCCACCCAAACTTTTAAACCTGGAAAACTGAAAGTAGGATAATTCTGGTGCCATTTGCTGCCTGAAAACAATTAGTCCCCTCTGGTAGCTCCCCATGGGACAAGTCCCTTCCATGTTTGACAAAGTTGCTCACTCCAGGAATTATTCTCTTTACTGGCTGACCACAGGAAAGAGATGTGCAAGACTGGATGTGCCAACAAATCACATGGAGCTCTGACGAGGCATATTTTTTCATACCTCCATAATCCCTTAAACATCCAAGTAAATAAGAGACTTCTATTTCCAGCTGTCCAGAACTATGCCCATTGCATTTATTCACTGTCTTGGAATTGGGAATGTGAAGGGCTTTGAGAGGGATTTGGGAGGTGCACAAGTAACTGAAAACATCATTTAACAGGAATCACATTCCTCTGGTTTTTGGCTATCTCAGCATGGATGCTGTGTAAAGGACAGATTTCCATGCAATTCACCAAGCCTCTGTCTAGTTTTGGATCTTAAAAAAAAGATCATCATAAGAAAAATCAAATGTTTAGACATTTTTAAGAGTATTTCCCAAATATGGCTTTGTAGATTCAGGGTGTTAATAGGAAGGGTGGTTGCTTGGGATTTTAAATGGAATTAAATGCTCGAAGGAGAGGTGTTTTTACTGTGCAAAAATTATAGTGAGCACAGGCTGGAAGACCAAAACAGAACAACCATGCTTTTTTAAAAAATAATTTCACTGTTTTGCACTATATTCTTACATGGCAGCAAAATTGCTTTGCTGTGCCAGGAGGACTTCCTGAGGAAACTCATTAAATCTGGCACTGGAATTCCTGGAAAGGCTCCAGAACATCAGTCAGGGCAGGCTTTGGAACAGCAATATGGGCACTGCTGTCCTCTGGATGCAGAGGAAATGACTGGTATCTCCCCCACATCCCTTCAACAGCTCTTCTTTAATTATCTCCTTCCTGATGTCCATAGGTTTTAGTTCATAAATGAAAAATAGATCCAGTAGAATTAATCTGGATTTAATTAAGAATTCTGTCATTTCCAAGTGCTACAGCAGAGGGATATTTCATGAAGACCCAGGAGCTGCAAATGTGGGCAAAGCCTCCCGAAATACCTCCTGTCCATTTGCAGCGTTCTTTTTTCCCTTTTGGGCTGTAAATTATTCTTTACTCCTTGTGGCCCTGCTCCTTTTCATGTCTTAGGGGAATTTTTGTGCCTAGAGTTTAGTCCAGGGCCGGTGAGATAAGAATATGTGACAGAGGAATTTTTTCAATTTTTAAAATTTTTTTGCCAGTCAGGTAATGGTTTTCTTTTGACCTGTTCTGTGAGGAAGAGATAAGAGCTTATCACCATTCATTTGTTACATCCATTTGCAGCCAAAAACTCACTCTGAAGGTCTGTTTTACAAGATCATGCAGTAGTTCTCAGTATTTTGTGCTCAGTAGTTCTCATTTGATGAACATTTAATTAACAGTGAAAAGCTGAGTATAACTATACAGGTTTTCTAAAAGGCTCCACACAAATTCTGAGAGGCATCAGCTTGACTTGATTTCTTCTGGGTGCTTTCAGTTCTCAGCTGGTGCTGTGTGCTGAGCTAATTTATACCACTCAAGGTGAATAAAAAGGGAGATTTTTGTCACTGGATGACTTCTTCAGAGAGGAGAAG
This sequence comes from Nicator chloris, assembly GCA_013400495.1. Classification (NCBI taxonomy): domain Eukaryota; kingdom Metazoa; phylum Chordata; class Aves; order Passeriformes; family Pycnonotidae; genus Nicator; species Nicator chloris. The sequence goes on from WAAE01023880.1 coordinate 111,135, forward strand.
AGGGAAAATGACAAAAAAAAAAGCCTGAAGGAGTCATTGGATATATTGAGAAAAGAGACTGTAGAGTAGAGGTGAGTGGAACAGCAGAAAAAAGAGAGATTTCACGGGATTAAACCCTTGGGGTTGGTTAAGGAGAAGTTGCCATGACTTCAGTGAAAGAGGGATAAGGAAAATAGGTCAGGAATGGGATGTTCTGTGATTATCCTTCATTGTCTCAGTGTGAGAGATACACAGACATGACATGTAAGAATGAAAAAATAATATCTATATATACACTAACAGTCAGATAACCTGTACTGACCTTAATGAGACGGGGTTGACACAGGAAATGGGTAATTCTTTTCATTTTTTGCAAGCTGCATGCAAAATTGCAGAGAAAAAGCTGCAGAGGAAAGCCTGGTTTCACTTTTTAATTGCATGTGTGTAGAAATGAGTAATGAATGGAACAACATTCAACCCTAGCAGGAATTTCAGGAGAAGGAGCTAGGCTGGATAGCAGCAAATGTGCCTCAGCCAGGAATGATTCATTGTGTTATGTGTAATTCACACTGGATCTTCTGAAGAAGTAAATATTTCAGAATAATGCTGCAGCTGAGGGATTCTTGCTAATGTGACCACTGGGACTTGTCTGTCTGCTGCTTTGAGAAACAAGCCAAGCATGGAATTAAGTGGATTTCTAGAAATGAAGTCTTACACTTTAAAGAATTTCCAATAAATGTCTCTTCATCTGTAACCCCTGGATTATATTCTAAAAGCTGAGCTACCTCTTTCTAATCCTTGACCACTGATGGTAGGGGAGTACATGTGGATATCCAGCAATATCTTTCAAGGACCATTTGTAGCTCTGGTAGAAACCTGAGGGTATATTTCCTATTTTAGAGTTTCCATGAAACCTTCAAAGGAGAGGTTTGGACACTACACAGAGCCTGTAGCTCTTGTTCTGGATATTCCAGAAAAGCCACAGTGTCAGCTCCTGTTGACCTACAGGGACAGTTTGGCATCCAGATGCTCTCTCTTGATTTTAAAGACTTTTAGTGACTAAATCTGAAAAGAAATCCCCTGGGATTTGTTCAACTTTGCAGCTGCAGCTGTGCTTGTTCTGGAGGTGTTTCAGCGATTAGCACTGAAATAACACCTGGCACAACCAGCCTGTGTTTAGTTTCCCAAATACCAAACTCTGGAGGGGTGGGAAGAAAGTCTGAAAGGAGTAATTTCTTTTTAAGGCATTATCTCTGTCAGATGTTTGCTCTCTGTAGGGTGTTAATGCTGTCACTGTGTCACTCTTGCCCAAGTTATCGTCATGTCACCGAGCTCCTCGTGGCAGCGAGACAAAGCAGGGACAAGCAGCACCCAGAGTGTCTCTGCTTCTCTCCTCCTCTCCTGCTAATCCAGATGGTAGAATTTGGAGGGCAGTAAGGTCAGAAGCAGTGTAATGCAGCCTGAGTCACGTCCTGAGTTCTGCCATCGATCCAGTGTGTGCTGTGTGCAGGGCAGGAGCAGTGTCCAGCCCTGGGCCAGCTCAGGGAGCACCTGGAGCTGCTGCAGAGCCCAGAGGAGGCTCCAGGGGGATCAGAGGGATGGAGCAGCTCTGCTGGCAGGAAAGGCTGGCACAGCTGGGATTGCTCACCTGGACAGGAGAGGCTTTGCGCTGAGCTCAGGGTGGCCTTGCAGGGCCTGGAGGGGTGCAGGAAACATGGAGAGGGACTTTGGACAAGGGCATGGAGTGCCAGGAAAAAGTGGGAATAGCTTCAGACTGAAAGAGGTTAGGGTTAGATGGGATCTTGGGCAGGAATTGTTCCCTGGCAGGGTGGGCAGGCCCTGGCACAGGGTGCCCAGAGCAGCTGTGGCTGCCCCTGGATCCCTGGCAGTGCCCAAGGCCAGGCTGGACATTGGGGCTGGTAGCAGCCTGGGACAGTGGGAGGTGTCCCTGCCATGGCAGGGGTGGAATGGGATGAGCTTTAAGGTCCCTTCCAACCCCAACCATTCTATGATTCTGTGCTATTCTGGGACTAAAACTCATAAAGGTCATCACTGCTCAAATATGTGTTCTCTTCCTGGAAAAGGGAGAGCTCTCCCACACGTTTTTTCTCAAGTCCCTCATCAGAGGTATGTGATCTTCTATTACTTTTTGTTTATGCAATGAAACTCAAAAAGTCTTTAATTTGGCAGTTGTCTTTTACAATCCTGGAATGTATAGAAGAGGATATTCAAGTGTTAAAGCTGAAAAATGTTTCCCGGCTTGGATATTTCCAGGACATAGAATGTTCTATACCTGTTCTCTAAGACAATATTGCACCATTCTTTACATTTTCAGTGTCAAAAGACAACTAACCACACAAGAGAAATCTTGCAAACCAATGCAAGAAATGCAGGAATGAATTGACCAAAGAATTACCAACACTCTTTTTAGGTTCATTTTATTGAAGGATAATTTTTCCTTTAAATTTTTTTTAAAGTCTTCTTAAATTTAAATATTTTAAAATTAATTTTTCTTTTAAATTTTCTTTTTCTTGATCTATATAAAATATGTTTATCTTAAGTAAAAACTCTGGGAATTTCACAAAGTAAGCTGCCAGCCTTTTGGTTTCACAGTTCTATATTTAGCATTCAGCATAGATTTTTTTTAAGTTTCTCAGTATCATTTTCCAAAGTTATCATATAAGTAGATAAGGCAGTGGAGAATATCTCAAATCTTTAATATCTTGTGTACTCTGGTTCTTTCAAAACAACTTGTTCCTTCTCAGCTGTTTCTTTTCCTCCTTGGAGTTATGCAGTCTGGTGCACGGACCTGCCTCTCCCAAATTAGACAGCAATTAGTTCAGATTAGACAGCCACAGGGAAATGTTTCACCTTCCTGACAGGTATTTTGGCATGGGAAAGCTCCTGGCACTTCAAGCATCCACAGAAGATTCTGGTGCATGGAATTGGAATACTGAATTTTCAGACTTCAGTAATATCTGCTCGAGTTTCTGAGTCAGAAGCTGAGTATTTGCACAGAATACTTGAACACACTTGGGTAAGAAATACATTTATTTTCAATAAATGAAGGAATATTAATTGCATAAAGAGCAATGAAAGAAAGATTTTAATTTAGAAAACACATCCTTAGATAGAAATTAAACTCACTTGCACATAGAAATAGAGGGTGTCTAAAAGACATCAATCCTGTTCTCCTAAACTGCTGGGGCCTTGGCCCTCAGGTGTGCTATGTTTTTAAAGAGGAGCTCAGTGATGAGGCTCACAAGGTAAACATGGGCTGGGTCTGACAACTGCAGGGATAAAAGTGCACCAAAATATAAAAAAGAGAGGGCTCTGTACAGGAGCACAGCTCAGTGGGGTGATTTTGTTGTCCTTCCAGCCCCTCAGGAAGCTCTGAGGGCAGAGTCTGGCCCAGGGGAAAAGGGAACTTGGCCCCTGAGTTCCTGGCTGGACTCATCCCCATGGATAAGGCAGCTCAAGAGGCTCCTCTGTTTGGGTGCTGTTTATTGGGTTTTTTAAAGCCAAGTGTCTTGGAAACTGCTGCAAATCAAAGTGGGAACATGAAGGCACCTTCCTCAAATAGATTGGAGCTGTTCTTCAGCTTCCCAAATCATGAAATAATGCAAGAAGTACCCCAGGACATTCCTTTCAACAACGTGTTGGCAGCTGTTAATCCTCTTTCTGTTCAAGAGCCTGGTCCAGCTCCTCACATTTTATTAAAGACGCTCTTTCCCAGGAAAATCCAGTGTTCCCATAGCCAGTAAATAGTGTGTAAACTTTCAGAATGTTTGTTTTCAAACTTGGGTGGAAGGGTTGCTTTTCAGTTATCTTGTGACGCTCCCTTCTCCAGCAATTCCCACAGCAGAGGGGCCCTCCTTCCTCTCAGACACACCGAGGCACCAAATGGAAGTGTGTTTTAGTGCTTTCTCAGACAAATTAGTCCCATTTTCAGTAGGTATCCAATACTTGTCGAAATCATCTCCCAGTGGGATTTTATCTGTGTAAATCTTGTGTAAATTTTGCATGTGCAGTGATGTGAATTGGGAGAACAGAGGTAACCCTTGGCAAGGGGGTGTCCCTGGCATATGGGGAGCACAAGGTCCCTGTATGAGGTCTAATTTCTTCCTGGGTTTATTATTTTATGTGTACAGAAAATATGCTACCATTTTTCTTTATGTGTTCCTGACGATCCATTTTTATTTTCTTTTTAATCCACATTTATATTTAGATTCAAGTGAGATTTGTTACTCTAAGTAGAATTAATCTCCATGGTAGTAATTTTGTCATGATTTTGCTCAGCCCAACTGCACACAGACCCTTGTGACCAAACCTCAGCATTTCTGACAAACACCCTTTGGGAAGTGCCCTGTTATTCCACCCAAACTGATCTTTTATTTGTTAGATTCCTGGAACTTTCGCCCCTTTTATTCTGTGTTATTTACAGGAAGAAATGTAAGAATCTTCACTAACATTTAGTCAGTGTAAATGTGTGTGATCAGAGGTGATGAACCCTTCTAGCACAGTGTGAGACACCACAAACCCACTCTGCTTGGGGTTTAATATTCTCCTTACAAGCCAGATATCCTGTGGAGAATTAATACTTCGCTACTCCTGAATTAAAACCTCGCCCTGGTTTGAATTTACCTTTGATTCCAAACTCCCCCTCCATGGCAGTGGAGTTTGTTTCCCTCAATGCTCTGCTCAAGAAGCTCAAATGCCACCAGTCCCTTCTCCTCTCCCAGGCTCTGGGTGGGTTCAAGGGGCTGAAGTGCTGAGTATTTTTATACAACCAAACCACCCCCCTCTCAAACAGCTAGAACAGCAAAACAAGCTCAATACCTACAATAAGTACTTCCAAACTGTCATCAATTTCAGTTTTCAATGAGATCCAACAGTAATTAATGATTTGTGTCTTCAGTGCAGGACAAATCTTTCTCACAGTGACGTTTCACACAGCCTGAAGCTGTTGCCAGCAAATTCTGCTTAAACTGGCTTGTAGCAAGCAGGGATCTGATGTTCTGGAGTAATTCAAATGCTTACCTGCAGTTGTAGTGCCAGCTACAGTGGTCTCCCAGCTTCTTGGGCTTTTATCTATCAAGGAATGCTGTTAACAATCATTTCTTCAAATAACAAAGTGGCAGCAGTGAATTCCAGTGAGAAAGAGTCAGGACATTTCAATGAAATAGCTGTTCTTTCTCATTTGATTTAAGGGGGTTTTAAAGATGCTCAGCTTTACTAAGTCTTGATATACAGGATAAAATTATTTATTTCTTTTCACCCAAGTGTGATGCAAAGCAGCTGAGCTATAGATTCACCACAGAACTTTTCTTCAAACGTTTCCTTCTTCAAGTCAGAGAGGAGAACATTCAGTGCTGATTTTTCTGCTTGTTTCTGTATTCTGTGCATGAAGAGTTGAGGAGAACAAGCAGTGCAGGGCTCTTGCAGGTAAGAGAAGAGGAGAAAGGTCTAGAGGAAGCTACACAACCTTTTTTTTTGTTGTTTTCAATCATTTATGGCAGCTTTTAGATAGAAGCTGCACCTGACCTCTGAATACATCAACCTCACTTCTCAGACGCAGGGGACGATCATATATTCTCAAAATGCTTCTCCTTTTCCTATTGTTTCAGTTGAATAATAAAATAGGGGTAGATATGACTGAACTGAGGCGTTGTGAGAAGAATTTCATTTTCTGGTTGCTCCCTCCTATCAAAACTTCATCCACTGCTGCTGTTCCAGATGGATCCAGCAGCAGAACTGAGGTCTGGCTTTGGGCAGAGCTGTGAGGGATTTCCCTGCTGGCCTCTGGGCAGGACTTTCCCCTCCTTGCATCCATTCTTTGCACACATTTTAGGCCATCGTTTAATTGTCACTTCTGGACTTGTTGCTGCTCCCTTTCTGAGGGAAACACCAACCCTTTGTTCTGCTGGAACAAAGGAAATCCAGACCGATTTACAGCACTTCGGGGTAATTAAACCCTCATTATGGTGCTGACGGTTCCCGTTGATTGGCACCACGTGTCTGTTTAAAACAGGACCCGCAGGGATAATTAATTGTGGCGAGCCCATTAATTTGCCATTTGCTTTGTATGACACTTTACAGAAGTATCAGGCCGGGAGTCCTGGGTGGGGAAAGGAAGGGTCTCTGCTCTTTGGGACTCCTCAGAGCACCCAGGAAACTCTGAGCTCTCACTTTCTGCTCCCGGGAATTGGTTGCTTTTAAAAATCTTCATCTCAAGCCTTCATTAAAAATTATGTTCTTAAGGCAAAGGCGTCTTTTGGTGTGTGAAATATTTCAATCATGAGAGAGAGAACATTCATTTCTGAAGCTGTTTTGTAGGTAGGGAAGCACAGTGTAGGAATTGAAGTGACTTGCACATCCGTTTTGGAAAAGGAACCTTACTCATGTTGAGGTTCACGTGTACAGAGATAAATCCAAATAGTCATAAAAATGCCGGTTTGATTAAAACATAATTAATTTTTTCATTATTATTTTACTGTGAAAATATAGCTAAATGAAAAAGGTTTTCATTTCCTGTTATTGTGGCCCAAACATACTTCCTATCAATTTTTATCTTAAAAACGTACTATCTTAAAAGGCTTTCTATTATTTATTGCCCTACATTATTTATTCCTTTTTTTATCATATTATGCCAATTTTTGTCCTGGTTCTCTTGCAATTAATTCCTCTTCCTCATGATCTAAGGATTCAAGGATTTCATTTGGGTTTTGAATGAGAATTTGTAAGGAGGGTGGACTTTATCCTAGGTAAAATTCCACGTTAATCTGTCAAACAGCTTAGAAGAACTGGAATTTTAACGATGTATTTCATCACCTCTCTGTGTAATTATGTCTCAGTGATGTTGTTTGCAGGTATCAATTATGTCCTTCCTCTTCTTGATTAAAATAACCCTTCATTAAAATCCACCTCTCTTCATTTGGATGCATTTTGATGACAGAACTTCAGGCACTTTGCAGGTCTGGGCTAACTGAGGGTGCTCTGTGCTGGATCACTTCTCTCCCAAATTAGCTGGTGCTAGATTTGAAGAATAAAGATTTGAAGAATAAAACCAGTTCCTGGATGGGCAGGAAACAGGGATGAGGTGGCAGCAATTTTAAGCAGATAGTACTCAAAAAGCTTGTGTTGACTTCCTGCCCCCTGTTTTTTTTTTTGGCTGGGAAGATCTGTCTTTATTAATTGGGAAATCTGGAGATGAATTCTGGGGTTTGGGGTTTTAATTGTGGTTTTTCTTTCCCCTGTTAATTCTGTCATTCCCAGCTCAAGGGGAAATTTTAAACACGTGTTTTATGAGTGGCTGCATGGTTCAGGAGCAGCAGGTGCAGCTCTGGAGGTGTGAAACCTGCCCAGGTGCTTCAGCATCTGTACAGGCACCTGGAAAACCTGGCCATGGTTCAATATTTCCATTTTCCCTCTGTGGCTCCAGCTGTTGGCATCTCCAGCCTCCCACTCCATCACTAGAGGAATTTCCCTTCCTCCTCACCTGCTGCAGGTGACATCAGAGACAGAGCAGATTCCTCCATTTTTCATTCTTTAATTTCATAGTATCTCATTTAAATATTTGTATTTCATAGAAATAGAGAAATATTATAGATTTTTGACATTCTATATCATTTAGCTATTATGTTTTATTGGCTGGAATTACAGGATCAGACTATATGCCTGGATTTATTGCCTCGGACAATACCTTAACCAAATACAAAAGGAAGAATTATTTTATATATTTATCTGTCATTTGCTTGGTTTAAACTTAATACTTAACCTTTCTACTAAAAGTAATTAAATTATGTGTGTACCTATGTAGACATTAATTATATAATCAGTGGAGACCAGTGAAAATCAATGAATTTCTTTTCACCCCAATGTGGAGGGAAAGGAGTACAAGTCTGAGGTTGTAATAACTTAGAATTTACATTTATATTAACTTGAAACACAGATTTCAAAGCAATCTCTGCTCAGGATGGTTTATTTCAGGTTGAGTGTTAAAAACTTTGATGGGAATGTCTTTATGTGTGCATGTGTTGCTGTAAGGTGCTTCAAAATGTTGAGGTTTTGAAAGGAAAGATTTTAATGTTTTAGTTCCAATTACAAAAGGAAATTAATGAATATTAAGGTCAACAGGTAAAAATAAAGGTTAGAACTTTTTTTTTGGGAAAACCAATCAAAGTGAAAAAAACTTTATTTAGGCTGTGTTTTATTTTTGGCTCATATGTGTTGGTAACTGATTCAAATAATTTCTTTTTCTTTGACTTTAAGGAAAAGTTGTTCTAAAATTAAACTTTTGTTGCTGACCTGAGAAAGGGAAACATTGTTCATTTATAACCAGATACAAAATACTGGGAATATTCTGGTGTTTTCTTTTGTCTTCCTTTCTACCTCAGCACGGGGTATTTTCAGTAGTGAGTAATATTGAGTCCTTGAATCAAATTCATTCAGTTTGAACCCATTGTTTCACAAGTAATGCTGGTTTTCTTCAATATTATAACTTTTTTTGGTAATTAATTCAGTTTTATCCTGGTTTTTCACATGTAATGCATTGCTTTTTTCAGTATCACTATCTTTTTTTGTAATTAATTTCATTTTATTCCAGTGTTTCATATGTAATGCTGGTTTCTTCAATACTGTCATTTTTTTTGGTAATTAATTTGGTTTTATCCCAGTTTTTCATATGTAATGCTGTTTTTCTTCAATGTTATAATATTTTTCTTGCAATTAATTCAGTTTTATCCCAGTATTTCACATGCAGTGCTGTTTTAGCTCAATATTATCTTTTTTTGGTAATTCATTCAGTTTTATCCTGTTTTTTCATATGTAATGCAGGGTTTTTTTCAATATCACTACCTTTTTTTGTAATTAATTTTATTCCAGTGTTTGATATGTAATGCTGATTTTTTCCAATACTATAATTTTTTGGTAATTAATTTGGTTTTATCCCAGTTTTTCATATGTAATGCTTTATTCTTCAATTTTTTTTTTTTTTGGTNGTAATTAATTCAGTTTTATCCCAGTTTTTCATATGTAATGCTGTTTTCTTCAATATTATCTCTTTTTTTTTGGGTAATTAATTCAGTTTTATCCCAGTTTTTCATATGTAATGCTGTTTTCTTCAATATTATCATCGGTTTTTTGGTAATTAATTCTGCTTTATCCCAGTATTTCACACGCAGGGCTGTTTTAGCTCAATATTATCATTTTTTTCCCCTCTTTTTTCCATGAAAGACGAAGGGTGCTGGCAATTTCGGCTGGGATTGAGCACATTGGGAACCTGCGCTGGGAGCTCGCCCTGTGCCTCCTGGCTGCTTGGACTATTTGCTATTTCTGCATCTGGAAAGGGACCAAATCCACTGGAAAGGTGAGGCTGAAATTCCCTGCAGCAGCTTGAACGTGATGTGCTGGCGTGGATATTTATTTCCATCCCAACAGGAGAATTTCACGTGCATGAGGACCTACACTTGGGGGCTGTGCAAACAGCAAAATTAATTGTAATTAAGAGTTGTTTGCATTTTTGGGTTCCTTTTGGTTTCGTGATTTACTTTCTCCCTAATTCTGTTGGGTGAGGCTGGGTGGTTTTGTTTTATTTTTGTTAATTTAGCAGCGAGCTTTGCTGGCCTGTCCTTGAACTCTGAGACCAGGTTGTGTCGATTTCTGTGCACAAATTCTGCAAAATTTGGATTTTGCCCTAAACTGTCAGGAGTCAAAACTCTCAGTCCCACAAAAGAGTCACTGAGAGTTTTGATGCACATAAAAAGAGAATTTAGAAATACAGATTGAACACCAAGAGCAGAAATAATGAAAGCATTCAGAGAGGGATCAAGATGAGCATATTATGGGGAAAAATAAAAATATTTAGCACTTTTTGAGTGAATCCCTGGCAGCAGGGAGAGGGAGCCATGGGGTGAGGGAGAAGCTGCCCCTGGAGTGGTATCAGACACGGCTCTGAGTAGCATCTATGAATAATCAACTACACTGAGACAGGAAAAGAGCCACAGATCTGGAGGGAGGATCTAAAAAAAGCTCTGGTCTCTCTTGTTGGAACTAAAGGAAACCAGGAACAAAATTGGTGCATTGAAACATTTAATTTTCAATTGTTTCTCACGTAGTTTGGTTTGTGGTTGGAGTTTGTTTGTTTGTTTCTGTGTTAGTGACCTCCGTTTATAAATGAAATATTTGAAATGTAATGGATTTTTGAAACTGAGAAAACGCCAGAGTGAAATTTTTCAGCCGTGTCAACTCTATCTTTCATATTCTCAACATTTGGGCTGCTCCTGGTTGCTGGTTCTGGGTGTGTTTGCCAACTGTGCCACTCCATCCAGTGCTGCGTTTCCCATCCCGCAGAGATTCCTGCAGCCCCACTTTCATCCAGCCACTGCAGGGAAAATGCTGAGAAACACTGTCCAGGGACAGGGATGAGAGGAGGGAGGGGAGGGGAAAATCCTACAGAGAAGAATATGGAGAAGCCAAAGTGATCTAAGGGAATGACAAGACAAATGTCCTCACGTCTTTGACTTGGGCGCTCCGGGAGGTGCACGAGCACTTTGGAGTTGTCTGAGGGGCTGCAGCTGGCAGGGAAGAAACTGAGCAAAACTGATTTTTTTTTTTTTTCCTCCATCAGAAGGAATGTCTGAGGATGGAAATGTGTTCTAGCATGGTTTAATCTGCCCCAGGGGTGCAGGGAAAAGCTCTGTGGCTGCACGTGTGTGCCCGCACGCGAGGCTGGGCCAAATGCACTCGCAGAAAGAGCAGTGGGAGCAATCCTGGGCTCAGAGCGGCTGAAGTGACTTCAGAAAGGATTTATTTTACATTTCGGGAGTTTAGATCCAGGATTTTTCTGTTCTTCCATTCTTTCAGTTTACACCGTTTCCCCAGAACCAGATCTTGTGCTTTGAAGGTGGATAACCTGTCTGACCTTTTTTTTTTTCTTCTTCTGATAGCTTAGCTAAACCCTCAGCTTTAGGTAGGTGGAATAAATTGATTTTATTGCAGTGTGATTTTGATAACCACCTCTCTGATGAGGTCAGCCTGGGAAAGAACAGCCTGTCTGGGGCACGTGAAATGGGATAATAAACTTTTCAACAAGCAGAAATAACTTCTAGTCTTGTGATAGAAGTGCAAAAAAAAGGAATTAATGCCCAACATTCAGTATTATAGGTGTCCAGCTTAAAACATTTAGATCAGGGTTCTGTAAGAGGCAGACTCATGCTATATTTGCACCATTTCAATCAGTTTGCCATGGGCAGCTGCTTTGTTTCCAGAATCTTGAGGAATTCCTCAGGACTGGTAAATGCCCACATTTCTCAGGGGACTCTGTGGTATCCATGGATCTGCCTTTCCAGAGGTCCATGGCTCTCAGTGAGGATCTGTCCTGGCCAATATTGATTATTTCTGTTTCCACCTCTGCTTCTGCAGCACAGGTTTTTTCCCCTGGGCATATATTTACTGTTCATTAATAAATTAATTTGCTGTTCATTCAATATTCTTCCACTCGTCACTTTTCCCAGCCTAGTCTCTGGAAATGTGGGCCATGGCACTGCCTTCCCAGAGCAGCAAACTTCCCAGCTTAAAAACAAAGGCAGCACCCAGGTGTTGGGTTTGCTACAAAGGGATTAAATGTTCTGAAATATAAATGAGGAGGCAGATTTCTGGGCTGAAGTTTCCATTTCAAATCCAATGCCATTTCTAAAATTCATATTTAAGATCATCCATAAGCTGTCTTACTAAATTGAATTTATCATATGCTCATTTCCAGGAAGCGTTTCAAATTGACTTCTGGGCTTTTTATTATAATAATATAACAGTCTGTTAAATTTATGATGTACTTTAATTGGATTGAATCATTTCAATGAAAAAATACGTTTATTCGAAGCAAAAAACTTCTTGAAGTTTTATCACCTTTGAAACTTCTTCAAAGGGAGGTGTCTGTGGGACAGGATAATGGAGAGAAAGAGGACAGGGGAACCAGAGGTGAGATGGAGAAGGTGAGGAGAGACTTCCTCTCCACACCCTTGTGCTTTGTGAAATATTCAGGAGGTTGGTTCACCCTTTTCCTCATTTTTACTCTGCATTCTAATGGGTGGTGAAAAAAGAACCCAAGCCTTAAAAGCTGTTATAAAATAACCCCATCATTCTCCAACCAGCACTACCTCAGATCATGAATACTTAATATTTCAGGACACTAAATATATTAAGACTAACATAAAGTTTAACTCCAGAGAAAGTGCTTATTACACTGTTAACAGGATGTTCCAAACTTTTCCATTACTGTTCTTGAAATTCATCACTTTCTCACAAAGCATTTCCATTTTCCATTCCAACAGCCGTGAAATAGCAGAATAAATCCAGGTGATTCTGGCAGCTTTCAGGTGAAATAGATCTGTGCCCTTTCAGAGGTTCTTGTCCTTAATTATTCAAGTTTTCTTGCCCTAAATTATCCAATCTTAGATCCGAAGACATTTGTGTGCCAGCTTTCACATTTTAGATGCTGCAAATATGCAAAATGCAGGATCTCCCAAGGAGAAACTCAAAAGCAGAAGGAGAAAAATGTGCCAATGCAGTGTCACCATAATTGGATGTGTATTTTGAAACTTGCTTGATAATATCTGATTCCATCTCATGGAGAAGAGTTCTCAGTAGATCAAATGCTTCCAAAGATGAGGTATGAACTATCTAGAAGTCTGAAGAAAGTTAATTTTTTTAAACATTTAAATTATCATTCCAGTCTCTGATCGTTAGGTTTGGTTCAGTATCTGATTTTTCCAAAATACTTTCGATTGCTGGGTATGACAGTTCTGAGTTTTTTTATAATGCACATAGAGCCGCTGAGTCTTCCTAATTTTTGATCTTCCTATTTCATTAACAAAATCTTCAGGTAGAAGGGAACCTTCTTTTAGGGATCTTGATTATCCATTTATTAATTTAACTAAATTTCCTTGTGCTTTAAACTTTGAGAGAGCATCACCTGTAGTTGCCAACATATTTTTCCTAAATTACTTGCTGAAGGCAGTAACCCTAATATTTTCCTTTTTGTTTTTTATTCTCATGGGAGTTTTTGCAAACAAAGCGTTCCACTGAGCTATTCCACTGAGCTCAGTCACATCTCGCAGTTCCTTTTGAAGGGAGGAGCCTGCTGGGCTCAAAGTTACAGAAAAGCATTTTGAGTCTTCTTTTCTGCTCTTTCTTAATTTTTGGGTGCATCAGCACATCCTTGTCTCGTGCTGATATCCCTAGTCTGACACCCTGGCAGGGACTTGGATTTATAAAACTGTAAAGTTGGGAGGGACCTTGGAATGTCTCTGGAGAAACTTCTTGGTTAAAGAATGTTCAGCGCTGAACTTGGGACTGTTGTCTTGGTGCTTGGCTGCATCTTAAAACCCTCCAAGGACAGGGATGGCTCATGTCTGGGGGAAACCTCTTCCAATGCTTAACTGCCCTCATGATATGAGCCATTAATCAATTATTTCCTACATGTTGGTTCATTAGCATATTTAGTTTTGTTAATGAAGTATTTCTTTTTTATTACCTTGTTACATTTCTGTTATCTGGCCCAGATGAAATCCCATTTTTTGTATCATCTCTGTCACTACTGAGCATGGGTTTGAGTGTCTCCAATGATTGATTTGAAAAGACTTCTGTATTAATAATCTAAATTAATAGACTCAAAAAATAATCCAGCTTTCCTGCCTGGACATCTTGAGTGGGAATGAGAGCTAATCAGCATTGATGTGCTTCAGAATTTTATGCTGTAGATGAGGAGAAGTTGAATCAAAAGAATTAAAACCCCCCACAGTCTTGCTATCATTTTGAATTTATTGATATTAGAACATTTTACCCCATCCACAGCACATTAATTAAACCGTAGATGAGGTTTTGTCATGTTATGACTCAACACCAAGCCAGCATTTTCTGATGTGAAGGGTTAAAGGAATATTCTTCCTCCAGGATTTTATTGAGTATTAGAATATCACACTGGTTGTATGAACACTGAGACCAATTCTCATATATTTGGGGTCTTTTCCAAAGGGTTCCTGTTAACATGATGAAAATATTCTTTTGCCAGAGCTACACTCAAATAGTTCTTGCACAGTGATTTTTACTTCTGCACTTGTTACTGGTTAATAAGTGATGAGAAATCCTTCTCATTGTGCAGAACCAGCTGCACGAGAGAAAAACTCTCACAGGAATCCATTCCTCAACATTTTCTGGAACTACTCTACATACCATAATCACTGAGCAATATTCTATCTGATTCTGACTTCTGAATATTTTGATGCTTTCCCTCTCTTTGTGCTCAGTTCCCTGAATTTCCACTTCATGCTGGTGTTAGAAGGTGTTGACTTTAAGCTGCCTCTCAATTTGATTTATTTTAGAGCTGCCCCAGGAGCTGAGGCTGTAAATCCAGAGGGAGATGGGGAGAGGTGGGAGCAGGGATGTTGTAGACCCAGAGCCAAGAGGCTCGGATGTTACACCTAAAAGCTGTTGCTCTAAAAGAAATCTGCTTGGTTTTTCAGGTCATAATCAAATTTGCAAATGTCTTGCTTTTGATGATATTGTGGCTCTGTCTGTGACTTTCTACCCGTTTCCACTCTGCAGAGTCTCTGTTAACCACAGCCCAGAGAGCTCTGCTGGGAGGTTCTGCTGTGCTACATGAGCAAAAGCTCTGACGTGGCTCCTCTCTCTACACAAACATGAGCTAACATGCTTGATTAAATAGTCCTGTGAGTCAAAAAACAACAGGTTCATGACTGCACAGGGTCTCCCTTACGACTTTTGACCTGATCCATCACTGCATAGCCACTGCATCTCTGAAAGGACACTGTTCAGTTTGCAGCTCTTCGCGGTGAACCCTTAGAAATGACCTGGCAAGATTTCTTGGAGGTGTAGTTGAATATAAACATAAAAGGATGAGGGACCCTGATACTGTCCTTGTCACCTTCATTATTCATTAAAATGTTTCACTTTCTACCACAACCCTTCTGGAAAAGTTACAAACACCAGAGCAAAGAAGAGAACTTTTTTTTTCTCAAAGGAGCAAGTCTGCTGCTGTAGCTACCACAAGAAGCAGGATTTGGGGTTCAATGTGTGCAAATGAGGGCATCATTTCTTGGTTTACTCCCTTGCTATTAATTTTTTTTCTCTTTTTCCTGCGATTGTGCCTGTTGCCTTAACCTGTAATGTTCTCCAAAAGTTACATTTAGGAAAACTTGTTAGATTACATCCAGACCCCCTGATACTTCCTGGTTTGAGCATTTCATTTAACCTTTACATAAAAAACTTAGACCAGAGTCCTGTAAAGGCTGCTAGGTGTATTTAAAGCTGTGACCAGCCTGAGGGGTTAAAGATGGACCTCATGAGGGAACTGGGGATGTGCAGCCTGGAGAAAAGGAGGCTCCAGGAGCACCTCATTGCTCTCCAAAATTATCTGACAGGAGGGTGCAGCCAGGTGGGGTCAGGCTCTGCTGCCAGGAACCAGGGACAGGAGGAGAGGAGATGGCCTCACCCTGCAGCAGGTTTAGATTGGATATTAGGCAGAATTTCTTCCCTGAAAAGGTGATCAGGCATAGGAAGAGGCTCCCAGGGCAGTGGTTTAATCACCATCCCTGGAAATGTTCAAAAGACACATGGCTGTGGCACTTGGGGACAGTGGTGGCTTTGGCAGAGCTGGGTTAAGGGTTGGTCTTCTCCAACCTCAATTATTCTGTGGTTCTCTGAAATTCATTTCTAACTGCACAGCTGCTGTCCTTTGCAATGCTGCACTGTCCCTCACTTGTTAATTAGTGCCATTGATCACTTGGATTTGCTGAGCTGAAGGCAGGGAAGGGCCAGTTAAGTGTCAGGAAATTTTTGGCAGGCTATATTAATTATATCTGTCAAAAAAGCAGAGATGAAAGAGAACAGGTATAGCCTGTTTGCTGGGATATCTTGACGTAGAATCCTATTAACAAAAACAGAAAAATGTCCTGAAAAGGGGTTTTGACATTATTGTTAATCTGTGAATGTGATGGGTGGGAAACAGTCACTGCAAACTGGAGCATTTAGAGTGAATAATGGAGGTGGCCAAGGAAATGTACTAAAATATCCTGAATTCACACTCACATTTTAACAAGGTGTAACTGAAGTTACAGAGCCTTGGGTTTTTTTCATTTTATGATGCTTTTGAGCACCACTTGTCCCAGGCTGCAGTTCTGAACAATTCAGTATAGAATAGACACCTGACCTGTTGGGAGTTTATTCCAACAAATTAAACTCTACACTATGCACTACCAAAAGAAATCTATAAAATAAAGCTGCAATGGTAGTTAACTTTTGGTTACAATTTATTTTTCATTTTGCTGTTGAGGAAAATGCCCAGAGTTCTTGTGAGGCGTTTAAAATGCAAAATGGGAGCTCCCAGGCCCTGCTGGCTCCGTGTGGTGTCACCTCTCACTATTGAACTCCAAATATTCCCCCCTGAGCTCTGGTTTTGTGGTTCTGCTCCCTCCTCCACCTGCGTTTGCAGGGCAGGGGAGCAGGGCTGGTTCAGGGATGTTCCACTGCACATCCCCAGAAAACTTCACTGTCCAGACATAAGAAATTCTTTTTGCACCCCCCCAACACCCTTCCAGCTCATATCTCTTTATATTTTGTGAGTGATCTATGTCACTCTCAGAGCTTTGAGGGTTCCATCCTTTCTTGCCAAGGATTTTTGTGCTGGTTCTGAGGTGAAGTTCAGCTCTCTTGGCTTGGATGGGGCTTTGGTGCCTTTGGAATCATCAACCACACCATGAGCAGGCCTGAACAGTGCTCTTATTTCTGACTGTGGGTAATTTTGTGTTAAATAAACACATCATCTCTCCTAGCTGCACTTCTCTTCAGGGCAGAGGCCTCTCTGGAGGCCTTGTCATTTCCAGTTGTGCAAAAATCACTGGCATATGGACCTAAAATAAGGGAATCTATTGATCTGCTGGGAAATACAAGCAGAAAGAGAACTCAATGAGTCAACTCATGAGAGAAGTGGGAAAATTTCTGGGATTAGGTTATTCCTTTCCCTTGAGGAGCAAGACATTGCAAGGTATCCAGCGTGCTTGAAGACCCCAGACTCAGAGCTGGGTTTTTCATCTATTTTACCCATCATTTTCCTTCCCCTCAGGAGTTAAGCCTTGCTTGCCAGCAGTTAAGGCTCAGTCACTAGTCCCAAAGAAAATTTATTTCTCAATAGCAGGCCATCTAAAGGCCTTAATGGATTCAATGAGGCAGAAAGAAGGAGCAAAAGGACAGAAACAAAAAAATATAAGAGAAAGATGTGTGGAAGGAAAAAAAAAAGAAAAAAAGAAAGAACTAGGGGCCATTGTAGGAGCCCAGGAAAAGGAACTGGGCAGCAAGGATTGTATCTCCTGAAGTGCCTTTTGTTTTAGGCTGAAGTACCAGCAAAGAATGGCCCTTCATGGCCAGGCTTTAACTCTGGCCAAGGCTGATGTCTGTATTCAAAGGGGGAAAGTAGAACATTCATGAGATGCATGCAGAGTTCCTGCTCTCCGCCTCCTCTCTGGGAGGTTTCAGAACTATTCTTCCTCTCTCCTATGCTCTGAGCATTTAAGGACACCTCGGGTTGGTTAAAAAAAGTGGATTTTTGTGCTTCTAAGTGGTTTTCCTGACCTTCTGTTTGACAGCTGGGGGAGGTATCATAGAGGAAACTTCAATCAAAAGCGTGTCTGCATGATTTCAGTCCTTCCCAGCTGCACCTTAGGGGGAAATCCACTTTTATGTCAATATTTAGGGTGGATCTAAGCCCTGGTCCACTGCTGAAGCAACTGAAGTGTTTCAGTGCACTGAAGGACAGCCCAGGGTGTGAGAGGTTTTGGGCACAGAAATCACCTGGTCTGTCAACTTAAAGCATGAAAAGGCAGAAGGGGTAGGGAGGAGCAGAGGGTGGAAGGGCAGCTGTGATATTTGCTGTGGCAGTGCAGGCAAAATTGCAGCAATGTGGGAGGGAAAGCCCAAAGGCACAGATTAACACAGCAATTTCTGTAGCAAAAATGCACTGATTGGCTAAAGGTAACAAATAAAGGTTATTTTTGCCATTGAGGTTACCAGGAACTTTTAGCTAATTATGAAAGTTACACTGACCCAGCAGAGAGACTTTAGGAATGTGACATTTCCAGTCATTGATTCCTACATGATCTCTTCATGTTTCACTTCTCTCATGGAACCTGCCCTTCCTTATCCAGTCTCTTCCCCCCCTCCCTGAGATCAGTGAAGGATTCCCTGCAGCAGAGCATCCAACAGCAGCCAAAATATTACATTTCCTGTTTATTATCATTGTTGATGCATGTGTCAGAGCTAAAATATTATTCCTTCAGGTGCACAGCACTGCTGCTGGCTGGGATTTACAGCTGAGGGGTTTCCAAAGCTGTATTTCCAAAAACTGTGTGGTTGCCACGTCCTGGGCTCTGTGTGTACACAGAATGTCCACAAAGAAATTGCAATGGATATTGCTTTTCTTGAGTCTTGCTTTGTGTATTTGGAATATTATTTGCACCTTTTCTTCTGCAGAACCACACAGGGTCCCCCAATTTGGATACACAAACGTTTATAGCTCTGACTTTCCTATGGCTGCTTCAGTTTCATTTTTTTTTCCCCCATGAAACAGAAGAACTACAATCCCCTGTTCTCACACAGGTAGTTTGTCCTCAGCTCCTGCTAATCTACCCAGCTTTAAGACTGGCTCCTTCATTGCAATTTAAGGTATCCATCCCCGTGACCCCATATGCCAAGGTTACATTAAACCAAATTCCTGCCGGTGGGGAGGCAGTCTCTGCTTTCTGCTGCCAGCAAAATCCAGATTTCTGGCTTTATCTCCAACGTGAAGATGTCTTTGTAGTACGAGTTTTGTTTACAAGGCTGTTCTTGTGAGATTTACAAACTTGAGTCCTGTATCCCACCCTGGTGTCAGCTCCCGTGGCTCAGATCCAAACTCACTCCCAAGAATGGCAAAGCTTAAGGAAAAAACTGCTCACGAGCAACAAAGGCGGCCTCAGGCAGCTGCTGGTGCTGGGCTGGTAACTAAAACACATCCTCAGGAGGGATTTGGCTGCTGTGCACCTGCTATTCACTCCTGCTGCTGGAAAAAACTTGTGTGCTTCAAAAAAAGAAAGGGAGAGACTCAAAACATCCTGGTAAGTTTGATTGTGCCATGGAAAGGAGACACTTTAGACAATTGGTAGATAATTGTGCTGTAGAAAGTGTGAGGCACTGATCTTGATCAGCTGTAATAAAAAATTCTGGGTTCTTTCCTGTGGGTGTGAAATAAATTTGGGAGAATTACAGTGGTCAAGGTCACTGAGGATTTTGGTGCTCTGGTTGGTGTGTCCCTCGTTCCTGGAGTGCCTTGCTGAGGTTGGAATCTCCGAGTTCCCAGTGTGGGATGAGCACAGGGAGAGGTCTCTGCTCCCCAGGGAGAGACCCCTTACACCCACAGAGCAGCCACTCAGGGATCTCTGCTGAGTGAGGGGATGAAGGGAGAGCTGAGAGATCAAAGCCTTTCCCCAGGAGAGAAAAATAAACCTGTGGCAGTCACGTCCTCCTGTGTCACCCTGGCTTGCAGCTGAAGGTTTTTATCTGTGATCCCTCTCATTGTTTCTATGCATCACATCACCTTTTCTGCTCATGCTGAGAAGCTGCTCAAACCCACAAATTAATTGCAGCAGTGTCAGATTGGTGTCCTACAAGTCAGCCTTGAAGTGATTTGGCAGCTACATTCAGAGGCTGCTCCGAGGGGAAGTTACAGAGCAGTAAACCCTCAGTCAAGGTGTGACTGAGGCATTAGGAGGGATGGAGTAGCCACAGGGAAGGGAAATGTGGAGAATCAGGGTCAGGATGCTAAGGATGCTTGTTAGTTTGGGTGGTGAGGCTATTTATCACACTTCTGTTATTATATTTAATGCACAAGTAGTATTGCAAATGCTTCATGGTACATCCATCTCTCAGCTGTCACCATGGAGATACGAGCTCGTGTTCCTCAGTGGCTGACAGGAACTGGGCTGTCATCCTGGGGCACACAAACACACCTTTCCCCACGTAAATGTGAGCTCTTAATTCTCCTACAAAAGTCCTGAACTTCCCAAGAGGGTCACAGAATGGTTTTGGTTGGAAGGGAAAAGCCAGTTCGTGGAATCAGGGAATACCCTGGGTTAGGGCAGACCCACAGGAATCCTCCAGTCCCAGCCCTGGCCCCCCACCGCCACCCCAACAACCCCACCCTGGGCATCCCTGGGAGCTCCTGGAGCTCTGGCAGCCTTGGGGCTGTGCCCATTCCCTGGGCAGGCTGGGCAGTGCCAGCACCTCTGGGGCAGAACCTTTCCCTGACACCCAGCCTGAGCCTCCCTGGCCCAGCTCCAGCCCTTCCCTGGCTCCTGTCCCTGTCCCAGAGCAGAGGCTGGAGCTGCCCCTGTCCTGCCCCTCCCGAGGAAGCTGCAGCCCCAGACCCAGTGAGGTCTGACTTCAGTTTCATGATTACAAAAATCATCAAAAGAAAAAGAGCTGTGGGTGTGCTATTGGATATCTTTGCCTGCCAGTTTACGAATCTTTCTATTTTTTCTCTCAGCATTTACTGCACGAGCTTAAATAGTGCTGTGGTGCCCAGAAAACTGTAGAAGTGACTGAGAGATTTAGAGATGGCCACTAACAAACCTGCTGGAGTGCTTGGAGGATCAGCAGAATAATTTTCACAGAAAGTCTCACATATGATTCATTTTGGTGTGAAATTCTAGGGAAAATTCGTATTACTATTGAATTAATGGTTTGGATTGTTAATATTTGCAGTTATTTCAAATATTATGCATTTATTTGGTGACTTCTCAAGTGCTGGCTGCAGTTCCTGATTCTCTCCTTAGCTCTTTGTCAGGCAAGGCCCTCAAGGTGACAGCAGAGTCTGGCTGACACATTGACCTCTTCCAACTGGCACCTTTTACCTTTTGAGGGCACCTGAACAGAGTTCTGGCTGGAAAACCTGCCCTATAATCCTCTTGGTTATAGCATTGCTTCCACTCCCAGGCTTCACCCAGCTTTTTTTTTTTTACTTCAGTGCTGATGTTCATTTGTGTCTTTTTGTGTTGTTTTTGTTTGAGGGTTTTTTAAAGACAAGTGAGGAAAATCGAGCAGGAATCTAAACTAGAGATGATAAGGAATGCTCTGGTCAATCCCAAATTTTACTGGAAAATGTTGATTCACTGAAACAAATCATTTAAGGGAATCTAAGAATTCCATGAGGCCAACACCCCTCCAGGAAACCCAGTTTTATGTTCTCCAGGAAGACTCAGAGGGCAAACAAACCTTGAATCAGGAGAAGGAGTTGGCCAAAAATGTTGAGTCCATTCCAACACACATTTAAAATCTTATACATTATGGAGTGAGAGGAAAAAATCACCTCCTGCCCTGTTCTGACCTTTGCATCTCCATCTGCTTGAAGGTTAAACATTTGTAGGATGGGTCAGGACCTCAGGAGCGAGAACTGGAAGGTCTGTCTAGAAAAAGTAAAAATTCCAATTCATGGAGTGCCTTATTGAACCCCTCTTTCTGCCTGTGTACAATCAATTACACAACTGGAAATTCAGGTGCTACTGTGGGATAATTCTGAATTATTTTCACAGAAATGGGGTTGCTATGAGTAATAGTCATCCCATATTACACATTTTTTTAAGCAAAATCCCAACTTCTGGCTATATGTGTAACTCACAGTATGTGGTTTGTCTGTGAAGGCAAACTAGATGGCATTGAGAGGTCTGAAAATCCTAGAAGGTTCTGGAAAGGAACAGCTTTGTTTTATAAAAGCTTGTACATTTTAAAGACCTTTACAAAATGGAAAAAAACACCCCAACCCTCAGTTGATTAATTAGTCCTAATTTCTATTTAAAATTCTTCCTGATTGGTTTTTAAAGTTGACTTTTACTTGATTAAATCGCAGTCTTTAATTCTGTGATATTTGTGGCTCTGCAGATTCCCTCCTTGATGGGAGCTCTGCATAAACACTTGCAGTGATGAGCTCAGCCAAGATGCTGAAGTTTGCTTCCTCGCCATCAGTCTTCCTCTCCCTGCCCACAACCAGAGGGCAGCTCTTCCTCTTTGTGCCCTTGGCTGTTAAACAAAAAAATCACAATATAGTCATAGGATGCTTTTATTTCACTGGTTGATCACTACCATTAATGGTGGAGATAGAATAATAAACTTCAATCAAGATTTTTTTCTGTGTAAAAACCCCTCCAACCCCAAAGCATCCACTGCTTTTAAAGAAAAAACCTCCAGCAAACACACTCCAGGTGCCAGGGACAATAACACCAGGATTTTAGCATTGGAAATCTGTATTTCTGCTGGGAGAGCTGTGTCTGCTTGCCAAACTGGAGTGCTCCTTTTGCTCAAGGTGTTCTGCAACTTTGTGCCTTTGAGAAATTCCACCACAGACCCTCCCCTGCTTCCCGCAGTTATTTCGGGCACACTGTGTTTACAACTGTTGGGACTTTTGGAAGAGCAGGGTGGGAACAGCACGTTAGCAACGTGAGGAACACACTTGCCAACAAATGGAGAGCACATTTTGGGCGTGTTGGTGTTGAGGGTTGTTGCAGCCCTCACTTTTTTCATCGACACAGCTCCTCGAGAGCAGTTGGCGAGCGGAGGATTGAGGTTGAGTGTGGAAAATGTAATTTTGGCACTGAGCTCCTGAGCTGTATTTACTATAGACATTGATCTATGAAATGGAGAAATGCTTTTCTTTTTGGTATTTAATGACAGCAAAAAATGTCATAACATCAATGAAATTTCTCCAACAGCTGCTCAGCTTTTAGTTCAGGTTGATCCTTGTTTAGTGTGGATTCACCTGTGAACATTTAAAAACACTTCAGAGCAGTCACCGAAATCTGAGCTGATTTGTGCAATGTGTAAATTTTACTGTGAATTTGGTACTATGAGCTTGACCAAGGCCTATTCAGGCTAGAATGAATCCTTGAAATAAAAGGAACTGTGACCTAAAGGAATTTTTTTCAGGATCCAGCCCATTATTTATGATCACTCCCCCTTTTTTAGAAGCTGTTGGCACATTATTTCTCACTGATTAGGTCATTATTAAGATGTTCCTGTATCAAGAATTAATCTGGTTATCTGCATTTGCCGTTATTTATTTATTTTTTTATAATGTATTAATGATAAATTAATTTGCCATTACTATTTTTTCATTTTTAATTTATTTCTTATAGTGCTTAAATGCAGGTGCTCACATAAATGGTTGCAATAATGGGATAAAATTCAGCTTCTGTATTTAATATGGGCACTGGTTCTGGTGTCCATGATTGGGATTTTTGGATACATCTGCGTATTCTGTTGTTGCTAGTCTTACAAATGAATGTTTTGGGGCAGGATCTGCTAATAAGAGAAGTTTTACTCAAATACAAGGAAATCTATCTTTATATTAGCTCTAGACAGTCCCCTGATTTGTTTTTTATCAAGTAGGAGGTCTGTAGACCTCATGAAAAGAACCACCAAGCCTGAAGAGCAATTTTAGCAGAAAGAAGACAGATTTTGGTTTTAATGCTCCTGGGTGAGCTGGAAACAAATCCAGCTGTTGGAATTAGCTGGGAAATAACACATGTTTAGAAAACTTGCTGCTGCTTAAGGAATATTTATGGGGAGAAGTAGCTCATCATGGAAGTGAATTATTGACTCAATTCAGCTGGGAAAATGAGCTGCTGCTGTGCATGGATATTGTCTGCCCTTGGTGCTTTCTCATTGTTTTCCAATTTTAGCTGCATCCCTGGGTTTCTAATAGAGCACTTTTGATTCAGCCCTCTGCCATAACCTCTCCTTCTTTTGGAACTTTTCACTGCAGGCAGGCAGTTTTTTGTACACAGGATATTTGAAATGGAATTTTGGAAATGTCAAAAAGTGTATAAAGTCAGGCCCAGTGCAAAGAATAATTTGTGCTGCAAAAAATGTGGAAAACAGGCTTTTTTCACCAATTTTTAATGTGGGATTAAGGCTTCTAAATAACAACTTTGGCTTGTTAAGGCATTTTTCATTCAAAAGAGATCTCCCTTCCACTCACTCATTCACTTAAAAGAATGCCAAACCAAAAGGCAACAGAACGTTTTGGTTTTGGTTTGGTGTTTTGTTTTTTTTTTTTAATTGACTCAATGGATTTTGGAGTGAAGTTTTCATTTCATCGTGAAAGAAACCATTCCAGCAGGGCTCAGACTTCCATTTATTTATTTACTGCCTTCAGCACCATGTAGAAAAAACCTGGGACTTGCACAGCTCTGCCAGGTAGGGATTTTTCCGTGTCCCAGGCACTGACCTCAGGGTGATGTGCTGCTGGCATATTTCCCTTCTGCAGCTATTATTTCATGTGGAGTCTTTTGCTTCCTGTGGTCCCTCAAGTTCTCACATCCCTTCACCGAGTGTCCTCTCCTGGCCCCTCTCTTCTGGCTCATCTCATTGAATTTTCATTCCCAATGAATATTTCCTCTTTGCTACTTATTTCTCAGTCCTCAAATCTCATTAAATTTTCTTAGCTGTTGGGTTTTGAATTTATTCCTGCTTGGAGTGAGGCTGTCTGCACTCACTCATGATTCAGTGGTAATTTAGAAGGAATTCTGCAGTTCATAGGCAATCTGCTTAAGGATGGTTTACCAGAATTATTCTGTTTGTCTGTGGAGAAACAAAGATGACAAACAGAAGATGATGCTGAATAAATCTATAAAGCACACAGATAAAATAGAAAAATCAGCCATTTTACTGATTCTAACCCCCTCCCCTCATTCCAATTATACAAATCCACTTACCTGGTGTTCTGTTGAGTTTTTGCTTTCATTTCTTCATCTGCATTTGAAATTTTAGCTTTAAAACGTAGGTGGACTTGGAATGTTTTCCCCCTTTTGACATGCTTTTAAAAACCTCATGAATCAGCTGTCATTCCTTTATACCACTTTATACCATTTTTCTTGTAAATCCAATTAATGTGGAAAATCTCCCTTTTCAGCTGTCACTTGTAGCTCCATAGATGGCGCAGAGTCAGATGAACAAAAGCCTTTTTTGCAAACAATGCTGCATGGAATGTTTTACACTATCCCATGGCAGTTGAAAAACCAAATCTTTGATTGTGTTTATCATCTGCTGGTACCATCTAGGAAGTCAGAATTTGTGAAACTGGCAAATATCAGTGAGGCCAAGTTTGGTTTGACTGTGGCTTGTGGGACAATTTAAAACCTTTTGGTGGAAATCCTGCCCAAATTGCTGGTTCCTGGGTGTGTTTAAGCAGAGTTGCCAGGCAGGGGTATGACAATAATATTTCTGTATTTGTGCCAATATGTTCTCCTGGATAAAAATTACTCTTTTCCCTCTCACATCACTCGGTGAAATTCTGGTTCCTGAGCAGTTTCTCTGCACAGGAGTAGTGTGGGCACAGCTGGGGGTTTCACTCTGGTTCTCCACACTCATAGTTACAAACAAACAAACAAACAAACAACTAAATAAGGAGTTTAAATGACACCAGGATGAAAACACTCCATGAAAAATAAGGATGTGCAGAGCGTGGGGGCAGGTCTGATTTTCCATAAACACTTTAATAGTGAGTTCTGGCAAATCTCTGGCAATTCTTGCATGGATATTCCTCGTGTTTACAGCCCAATGGAGCAATAGAGGATTCTAGGGGACAGGCATTAACAAACCAGTGATTTCCTGAAGCATCAAGATAAATTTTATCCCATTTGTAAAACACAGTTGGTTCATTATAGTACAAGCAAGCTTGAGCATTGCAGCTTGCAGGGGAGAATTCCATCGGCTTCCCGGCCTCCAAGTCCTACTTTGTTCAGGAATTCTGGTTGTGTGTTGTCAGCAAGAGCCAAGCAAAGCAGGAATGTTCACTGCTTCGTGCTGCTGTGAGGAGCTGTGTGAAGCTCAGGCTGGTGTGTTCTGCAGGAGCTTTGGCCAAAGAAATCTGGTTTGGGCCTTTGACATTCCCATGGGTTCAGCTCAGTTCGCTGCGTGGAAATCTTCCTTCTTATTCTCGGCAGGGTTATCCTGAAGTTCTTGTTCTCACAAGCCAGGTCCGCCTTGCATGATCTCCCTGGAGTGTTCAGAAAAACACCTTTTCAGTCAGGACAAGAAGCTCAGCAGTCCCAGGGGACAAACTGGAACACAGGCACATATTTGTGCTGTTAAGATACTTGGGTACGAAAGGATGAAACTGAAATCTAGCTTGGTTCTCAAAACCTTTGTGATGCCTCACTCATGAAATCATTTCATAGCTACCTCGGTATCCATATATTAATCTTGAGTGACATCTAAGCCTCTTTAAGGTTTTGGTATTTAAATTTCCAGCACTTGGTGGTACTCAACTTATTTCCTATTCTTTGCTATTTAAAGCTGGGGCAGTCAATAAAATCTCCATCCTCAGGATCTTTGGTTCCAGTGTCCTTTCAGTTCAGCACCCAAGCATAGTTCAGAGTCGCTGGGTGTATTTCCACCTACTTGTACTTCTAAATATTGTAAATTTTTCTTTCAACCACATTGTAAGAGGAGAACTTGGTGCAGAAACTCGCCTGCCAGAAATTCTTATTGCGTTTCCAACTGCTTAAACATTGGCATGGCTCTGACAAGGGTTTAAAAAAAGCATTTCGAGCATTGGGATGCAAATTAACATACCAAGCAATTAAAGTCAATTAAAACAGGATGCGGTGTAATTAGAAACAGTTGTGTTCACATTGATATTCAGAGAGGTTCTATGTGTTGGAAGAAAAGAAAACAATTTAGGAAATTTTAATGCCCAGCAGATGTGATGATGATGCTAATAATGGTACTGATTCCTAAATTCCCCATCCTGCCTCACCTCAGGAGCTCTTGGGGAGGGGGAGAAAATGGGAAGGAATGGCTCTCTCCCAGCACACTGCACTCACCTGTTGAAGTAATAGAGCAGCTGGAACTCTTCAGCCCCAAGAGCTGTGTGATCAATTATCAGCAGTGTCAGTGGGCTCGGGAAGAGGGGATCTTTCCACCTGTCCCACTCCTGCTTCCTTGGTGTCCCTTTCGTTGTGGTTCTGCATGTCTGTATTGGTATTTATTGCCAGAAATACTGAGCCAGTGGTGCTTTATTGTTATCCCCTTTCTGCATGGCCACCAGAGAGCAGGGAGAGCCCTCGTTCCTCTAAAGCTGAGGCAGAGCTGCCCTGGTGGCCAAAAAATTCTTTTGGGCTTGTGGCTGCAGCCCTTGCTGCTGTGGGGTTGCACAGATCCCTTTGCCTGGCCTCTCTTGGCTGCACAGATGGGTGGTGTTGGCTTTTCCTCGATGGAGATGAGAGAGGAAACCCTCCCAACGTGACCTGGGAAGGAATGTGCCTCTGCCAGATCCCAGTGTTTGCTCGGGTAGAGCGTTGCAGGCAGTGGTGGGATGTGCAGGAAGCAGTGGATGTGCAGCAGTGCAGAGGAGGAAGGAAAGGTAAGGAGATGTTACAGATATTCAGGTGCAAGGCCTCGGTGCCATCAAATGGATGTGTCTGCTGACTACCCTCTGTTAAATGCAACTTTTGCTTTAAAACAAGGAGGAGAAAATAGCTGGCAAAGAACTAAATAAATGAAAACCGTTAGCTGGCAACTCCATCCTTTCCACCTAATTTAAGGCTCAGAGCAGGACCGTGTCCATCCCATGTGTCTGGTTTTTAATTCTCATTAGCTGCTGATCCTTTTGCACCTGAACCCCAAATGTGGAGAGACAAAATCTATGTGAACTCAGCCAGTCATAGCAGTTTGCATCCCACTAACAGTCAACAAATGTAAGCACTGGGATAAAACTTCCCATTTTGCATAGTATTGACCTAGGAATTCATCAGTTCAGGCTTTGGGGGCCGATAGGAACAGAATGGAGCTCTCCATTTCCTGGGAAATTCACGTTCCTCCATTTGTCAGGGTACCTGATGAGGCACATGAGGTCATTTAATGTTTGGGGTTAAATAGGCTGAAAATCCAATTTCAGTTCATTAATTACAAAAATATGTCTGAGAATCCTTTCACAGGTCCATTCTTTGATCTATCCCTTTTATTTACATAGGAGACAGATATTGGACTCCTGAGTTTAAAAAGCATATTTTTTGAGGTTGTATTTTTCACCAAATTATTTTTTCCATTCTTGCAGCTTAACTAATTCTGACTGGTGCAAGGCAGGTGTAACAGTAACATCTGCCAGGTGGAAATGGTCACAGGCAATTACAGAGAGTTAAACTTCAGGTGGTTGTCACATAAAGAAAATATTGATAGTGTCATGGAATTTATCATTTAATCCTTCTCTGAGTTTGAGTAGCCATGTCCTGGTCTCAGGTTTGGGGTTGTGAAACAGAACCAATTCTGCTCCATTTTTCCTTTGGAAAATGTCACCTCTTGCAGGTTTCCTGTTGCTCCCCGTGCAGAGAACAAACTGATTGCTGGAAAAAAAAAAAAAAAAAGTGTGGCCATGTATGTGAAAACAGAATTTGCTGAGGTTCGGTACCTCGGAAATTTTGCCTGAAGGTTCTCTGTAAGATAAGGGTTCTCTATCAAATCCCAAGGAGATATGGATAGAATTCAACCTTTGGGCTTGATGAAATGCTTGTTCCTGAAACCCAGACATACAGGCAGAGCAGTCTGAAGAGAAACCAGTTTAGTAATTATGGGGTGACTGAGAATCCATTGCTTTTATTGTTATAATATATATAATTAATTACTTGTTATCATGAGTACCTGTGTTTGGAAATAATACATTTGCAGAGAACTTCCCAATCTCTATAAAAAAGTGCTGACCTCTCCCACAAAACCTCAGGAGTTTAGAAGGGAATGTGGTCGGAGGACCGAAATCACAAAGGCATCCAAAGCACTTTTCCTCCATGGGGTGTGAAAATAAGGCAGTTTTGCTGCAGCTGGGAAAAAAAAAAAATCTCCTTTTCTGCTGTTTATTTCCTGCCACAGGTTGTGTATGTAACAGCCACGTTCCCCTACATCATGCTGATGATCCTCCTGATTCGGGGGGTGACGTTACCCGGCGCTTCCGAGGGCATCAAATTCTACCTTTACCCCGACATCTCCCGCCTCTCTGACCCACAGGTAGGACCACGGGCTGCATATTTATTTGCCTTTCTGACTGGGAAAAACTGCAAGGGTTTCTTGGTTTGGAAGCCTGAACACAGGTGGCTGCTGGGGAGCTGCTCCTCAGTGAGGATGTGGAACTGGGGGTAGGGCTGTAAAGCCGTGCTGTGTGCTGGAACAGATCATGTTTTGAATTGGAAAGTGCCTTGGTTGATAAATGAGGATTTTCAGAGCCAGTTGCAGTTGGTGCTTCTGCCACCGAGGGACAAGAGCGTTGCCACCAGCTCAATGGGAACAAATTTAACTGGGATTTAGCCATTTTTTGGTTCTTTGCTCGTTCCAAATCTAAATCTCAGGCAGAATTAACAGAGCAATTACTCATTCAGATGATTGCTGTCTTTAGAGCAGAATATGCAGCCGAGGAGGAATGAAGTGCTCAAACCAGGAAATCTGCCTGGTTTGTTGTTTCCAATGTAGAGAAGAACATGGAAATAATGGATTAAGCTGTTCTTGTGTTGTTTTTTTTTTCAATTTATTTCCAGTGACAGAGGATTACAATAAAACAGTTCTTGTCCATCATTTGTGTGATACTGCAGGGAGGGAAAATGACACAATCTCTATAGAACCTGACAGGTTGCAGACAGCATTTTACTGATCTGCTTTGGCACTGTAAAAGACATTATACAGTGTTTCTCCTGAGGCTATTACATTATTAAATGGATCCTGAGAAGCAGACAGAAAGGAATTTGGGAATATTTGTCAAAATGAATTTTTTTAATCTGCTTACTGAAGATGTGTCAGCATAATTTTTTAAATCTCTGCTTACTTTAAAAATGTGTTTTGCTGCAAAAGACAATAGAGGGGCTCCTTCAGGTAATTTCCATGGGGCTTCTGAAATATCTGTAACATTTGCTTTAAACAAGTAATATTTCTACAGGGGAAAAAAAAAACAAAAAACACCCAAACAAACAAAAACCAAAATCAAAAAAATACCAAAAAACCCAACAAAAAAACCCAAAACAAACAAAAAACCAGAAAGCAAAAGATTCCTCTAAAAGATTGAAAATTTTAGATGAAAATTTGATCATGTTGTGTCTTTTGGACTCGACAATGTCTGTGTTGTGTGTCAGCACGATGGGAAGTGAAAGGGCTGTGGAATGCCAACTGCAGCTTCAGCAGAGGTGGCCTCAGGTCACCTGAGAAATGAGCCCTGGAACGCTGGGAAAACCAGGATTCTCTGGCACACTCCCAGATATTTGTTTGCACCTTCCAACAGGCTCAGTCTGCAGTGAATCCAGCAATCCAGCCTGGTTCCAGCTGAGCCCCAAGTGCCCAAACTCCCTTCAGCCAGGACAAGGAGCAGTCTGCCCTGTGTTTGTCTGAGCACAGGGGTGGCACTGCTTTGTTCTGCCCACTTGGAGCTGGTGCTTCACCCCTGGATTGGGGCTGGAGCTGCAGGTGCCCCAGCAGCGCTCCGGGTGCCCTGATCTTGTGCCACACCCTGGGCTTTGCTCCACTTGCAGTGTCTGTGTGGAGCCATGGAATGGTTGGGAGGGACCCTACAGATCATCCAGTGCCCCCCCTGCCATGGCAGGGACCCCTCCCACTGTCCCAGGCTGCTCCCAGCCCCATCCAGCCTGGCCTTGGGCACTGCCAGGGATCCAGGGGCAGCCACAGTTGCTCTGGGCACCTGTGCCAGGGCTGCCCACCCTCCCAGGGAGGAATTCCTTCCCAATATCCCATCCATCCCTGCCCTCTGTCAATGTGAAACCATTTCCTCTTTTCCTGTCACTCCATTCCTTCAAAAAAAAATCTCTCCCCATCTTTCCTGTGGGCTCCCTTCAGGCACCAAAAGGCCACAACTTGGTCACCCCAAAGCTTCTTCTCTCCAGGCTGAGCAATCCCAGCTCTGCCAGCCTTTCCTTGTTGCAGCAGCCCTCCTGTTAGAGGGTGGCAATGAGCCGAGGCACAGACTTCTTGTTTATCACAGAGTGAAAAGGTTCCTGGTTTATTCCTCTTTACAGCCAGCCATCCTGACTCCAACCATTCCCTGACTCTGGCTGCAGGAGCTCCTGCTGGAGGTATTGGTTTGCAAACTGTGACTGCTGGTTATTTCCTGCTAAACTCTGACTGCAGGGATGGGTTTGCAGCCTCTGACTGCAGCTTTTACCTGGCTAGTCTGTGACTGCAGCTCTTACCCAGCCAGGCTGTGACTGCAGGGGTGGGTTTGCAGCCTCTGACTGCAGCTTTTACCTGGCTAGTCTGTGACTGCAGCTCTTACCCAGCCAGGCTGTGACTGCAGTTTCCAGCAACAGGCTCCAACTGCAGACCCAGACTGAGCTCACAGCAGTGATTCTCTCTCCTCAGGATCTTTCTTCTTCATGGTTCCCCCTCCCCAGCTCACCCCCTCCCTTTCATCACACTTATCTTCACTGGCTGGAGCTGTGACACAGCTGTAACTTACCAGGGGCAAGGTCACCTGTGTTCCCTTCTCCTACATTTCCTCATAGGAGAGCTGAACCCCTGGTATGAATGGGGTCAGTCCTGCTGTTTAAGAGCTGGTTCCTTCCCTTGCCCAGTGCTTTTCTGGAGGCTCTTAACAGGATTTTGCCCTGCCTGTGGATTTCCCACGTGCCACTGACACCCTTGCTCGTGTTTGTCATTGAGGGAGGGCACGCCAGCTTAAGGGACATTATTGCCAGCTGAAGGGACGTTGTTGGCAGCTCCAAGGAGGGTTTATATGCCTATTTACTATCCTGGTGCCACTTGTAAAGAAATATGTCGTTGCCATGGCAATTTGCAAAGCCCATGGTGTTGGTGGGAGCAGCCTGGGAGCACACAGCGCTGGGGACATGCGGGGTGTGTCTGTGTGTCCCACATGTGGGGCTGGAATTCCTCCTGGGAATGCTCTAAGGAGCCAATTCCCCCTCAGCTGCAGGGAGACTTTCACTGGTGAGTTTTTGTCCTCCAGTTCTATTTTAAACACCTTTTAGTAGAAAGAAGCTGAAGTAAAATGTGCCATAACAGAGATGGTGAACACCAATGCAGGTAATTGAATTGTAGTGTTCATTGGTGTTAGAGAATTGTCTTTGTGTTGAAAAAAACTGTCATTCTACCAAAATTGAAATATGTTATTGAGAAGAATTAGTTCAATTCTTGAAAAAAGCTTTCAGACTAATGGGTGCAGTCTCTGGTTGCCTCTCAAGAAAGAGAGGAAGCTTAGTTCTTCAGACTTAAAACTAGAATTTGGCACAACTAGTTCTATTTAAAAAGTAGCCTTTGGTTCAGCTTCAGTGCAACTTTTAATGGTAATAAGATGGATATATAGGCATTCTCCATCTTATGGAAATGTAGAATTTAATGTTCAAACCCACAAATATTAGGATAACCTCTCCCACCCCATAAACCTCTTGCCATTTGGTTCTAGAGCTTTTTGCCAAGGAGCATAACTGAAACTACCTGGAGATTCGTGCTTCCAGTTTCCATGTTTACTCATTTCAGTGGATTTACTCCCTAATGCCAAAGCATAAATCATGTGTACCAGCAGAATTTGTTTTCCTCTTCAGTTGCAGGCCTGTTCCAATAATATTTCAGGGAGGGTGCTGGGTCTGCATTAGGGGAGAGGTATTTGAGCCCCACAGCCAGCTATGCTCACTAGAGATTAAATAAATCAAGTTTCTCTTCAAGGCCCACTTCAGTTTGAAGTTCTCGACTCTTTTGTCTTTGTGCAATTTGCATTCCATGGTGGGTTAAAGCTTTGTGAGCAGCTATTCATCTTTGCAGCTCCCCTCAGCTTCCAAGGGCTGTGGTCTCCATTTCAGTTTTGTATTCTGTCTCTCCAGCAGACCCAATCCTCTCGCTCTGAAAATGCCATTTTTTGTCCTGAGCGTGTGCAGAGCTCAGTCCAATCCCTATGTGCTCCATCAATGGAAGCTGGAACAGTCTGGAGCTCTAGTTAAGCCTCAGAAGTGTTTTCCTTCATCAACAAAAAGGTCTCAATAATGTTCACGCTCAAATTGGCTTGAAATATCTCCCTCTGCCCTAATCTGGGAGATACAGGTGCTGTTTATAGCTTCAATGAGGGATCTTTGCTGAGTTATAACTCCCACAAAAGCAGTGCTTCAGCAAGTTAATGGGATTGTTCTGGGCTTTGTGTGCAAGCCTGACTCAGAATATGGTTCTGCTTGTCCCTGGACAGGTTTAAGGCACTCAGTGTGTGATTGTACTTGTGTGTGCTGCTCACTGAGCCTTTCTGGGCAAAACATTTGGCTCTTTGTAAGAGGATTGTACAAACATTTGTGCCTGGAAGGAGCTTAGGGAGTGGCAGATGTAGCAGTTGGAGGGGTCAGGAAGTAACAGTAAGGATAATGGTATAGAAAATCACATCAATTTAACCCCTGCTGTAAAAAGGAGAGGAAAATAAAAATAAAGCTTTCTTGTTTGTTGTATGCTTGTATGCCAAAAATTGGCCAAGTTGCTAGTTTTTTTTTAATTTTAAAATTGTGATTTGGTTTAATGAACATATTCATGAGAGCATCTATCAGACAGAATTGCACATTCCTCTGAACAGCTGATTTCCAAAATCTTGGACAAATTTCCATTTCTCTGTGGAAAGAATACAGGTTGTACCTCACCTCTGATAAACTCTCACGTGAATGTTGAGTTTGAGGAACAGAGCCAAATTCATCAGGTACGGGGAAATCAGAGCCATGACAGGTAAATTGATTTTAGGTTTCTCAGATCTTTCATTTGCAATGGGGAAACGTTAAAAACGCAATGAGATTTGTGGTGGCAGAAACATTTCTGCAAGTCTTTGGTAGCTCAGCCAGGAGAATTCACTTTTAGGCAGCTGGGATGTGCAGCTGACAACTGGGCAATGGCTTCCAGAAGGACTTTTCCCATAAATTTCCTTGGCATTGAGATTTGGCTGACTGGCTTGAAGCCCACTGGATTTTCCTTTTTGAAAATGAGTACCAGAACATGAGTGCACAGCAGTGAGCATCAGCTTAACCTGAAAACCCACTGACTCTGGATAGATTTTTTACTACTAAGATCTCTTTCGTCCTTACATTGCCCTCTGGATCAAAAAATGCTCCTTCCTCTGTGGCATTAGGCTGTTTTCATGTGTGTTTGTAGAGGAAAAGAGCATTTTAGCACATCTCTTTCAGAGAAAACACTTTTTTTCTGGTAGAAAGTCATTCTAAAATAAATGCACATAGGATTTTTTCCCCCTGGAAATTGTAATTTTTCATTACCCTTCCTTAATTTTTGTATTGCCATGAGTTTATTGTGGTGGTTTTTCCCTCCTTAACATGAAATTAATGTGTTTCAGCACATAAATAACAATATTCTTTTAAAAAGGTGCTGCTCACCAAAACTGCAAACAATTGCTTTCCAATTAGTCTAATTACAGTATACCTATGGGTGAGAGAAATTTGGGAACACTGGATGAGTGTGGAGGTGAGATTTCCTTCAATCCTGGTCTGAAAACCCTGCTGCAAAAGCATTGGGGAACGTTTCTTCCTTTAACTTTTTATTTTCCAAGTTCAGGGAGGCTGAGTTGCTCTAGGGAGGAGAAATAATGCAGATTGCTTCAGTTTTAGGATTTGCAGCCCTGGAATCCACAATCCTATCGCCACCTCGAGGCCAGGGAAGCCTTTTTCCAAGGCAAAGGAATTTCCTCTTTTCTGCCTCTGAGAGTGAAGCAAACTGCTGCATTCAAACATAAATGATAAATGTTAGAGCTCTGCTTCCTCTAAAAAAAAAAAAAAGGTTGCAAAAGAAATTGAGATTTCATTTTTGGGCGCTTTCATTCTCAGAAAATCCAGGATGCTGAGTAGTGGATTTCAGACCTGTCCTGCACTTAAACCTGCTGATCCTTGCAATGGAAACCTTGGAATTTTCAGATGTTGGCAATGAAATTCTCTGATTGCTGGAGAATTTTTGGATGCTTTTATTTTTTTTTGAAATGTGACAGGTAGCGACATTCGAGGTCTTTTCCAACCTTAATGATTCCATGATTCCCTACATGACAAACTTGCAGTGGAATGAGAAACTGTTCCATAGGGTATGTTCAATACTGGGTGGTGAATTTTTCAGGATAGTACTTGGAGAAATGGTTCAAAGGCAGGTCAAACATCCTGAATCTTACCAGAATTTTGGCACCAATAAGTTAGTAAACCCTTCGGTGACTTACTGAACTTTTGACTTTTATGAGAGTTTGGGCAGCAATTAAAAAAAAAAATTCACTGGGAAAAATAGTAGCAATGAGAGGAGGAAGAAGTCCAGCTCCTATCACACTTGTGCAGTGCTGCTAAGGGTATGGAATTTACTCTTTTTCCTCCTGCTTTCTTCCCAGTCTCTGGATTGTTTCGCTCAGCAGCTATTCACAGTCTGAACCAGGCATGAGTTGCAGTAAATTAAAACAAGAGTGAAAGTCAGAAATCCATACAAAGGCTGCAAGGATGAAAATCTTCAGCTGAATCTATTATTTGTTTAACTACATCTCCCCCTTTATGTGAACTTCTGAAAAAGCAATAATCTAAATTTCAAACGGATCTCTCAGTGGAAGGAAAAAGTCTTGCTGCTGGAGGTGATGTTCTTGTGCTGCTGTTGGGTAGAAATCCCCTACCCAAATTTAAAGTTTAAAATTTTCTAGAACTGATTCTTCTCCAAGTCTGCTGTTTGCACCATCATTACAAATTACTGAGGTTTGAAATACAATTACAAAATTGTATTTAATTCCTTTAATTGTAAGGAATTAAATTCAAGGATACAGCCCAGTGTGACGCTTAGAGATATTTTTCCTACAGTGCAGTTTATAACCTCCTCTATGAGGAATTATTTCATTTAATATGTCCTGCAGATTTTGCACTACAGATGATGTGGCTTTAACAAGTAGGGAGAGCAACAAATGCCAAATGCAGTGAAAGGGCAGAGGTGTTGAACAAGGCCAGCAATCCCCCCTGGGATGGATTCCCCATTTTCCCCAAATCAAATCCTGAAGGGCAAACCTGGGAGCACATGGCATTTTCCCTGCTCCAAGGCAGCTGCATCCCATTCTCTGGCAGGAATCTGGTTGGGAACACACATTGCAAAAGGATGGGATGGAGACACCCAGGGGCCTCTCCTGGGGCAACAAATAACTCCCTGTGGTGCCTGGAGCAGCTCAGTATTTGCTCACCACCTCGGTTTTTATATTGTGCAAACGTTTGGGGAATTTTTAGGTGCAGAAGTTTTGTGTGCATTTAAGTGGAAAAGTTTTGGGTAAATGTAAGTTTTCTGTGGGAAAAGCCCAATCACAAACTTTTGTGGTGTGTCAGGGCACGTAACTCACCTTTCACGGCTCACCTGACAACTCTGGTTTATTCAACAGCATAATGTTGTGACTGTTCATTTTATGTGGCAAAAGTGCTTTCTGAACTCCAGTTATGTCTCTGGGGTGTTATTTCAAGCCCTGAACAAATAATTTGCCTCCTTCTCCCGTGGTTTCTTATGGAGGATTGATAGAGGGATGGGAAGACTGATTTGTGACTGGAATTTGGTTTTCACTGTGATTTCCAAATGCTCATATACTATTCTAGGAAGGCTGGGAATTTTTAACTACAAGGATTGGGTTAAACATCACACAGACAAACATACGTTTTATATCTTGCTTTTAGAAGTTTGATTCTATCTTCTTCTCCTTAACCCAATCTTCTTGTAGTCTTCAAAGCTCTGTTTGTTCTTGCCAAGGCATCTTGGTTGTCAAACTGGCTGTGCTCATTAAACCCACAGTCCCCTCTGTCCCATGTTTACAGTTTCTCCCTGTGTTCTTGCTCTTGTTACACAAGCAGCAGCAAGCTGAGCAGGTTTGGGCAGTGAGAAGAGACTTGTTGAAAGAATAGGCTCGTTTTGGAATTTCTCTGGGCTTTCTGGGCCACATGGAATCTCCTCCAGCTGTCCCTGCATCCCCTCAGCAACCTTGGCAGTGGAGAGGCACCATCTGAATTTCAGGGAGGTTTTAATTGCATTTTAATATCAGATTTTATGGTTGGTGCAGTTGCCACTGGAGGGAGACAGGATCCACACATTAACTCGGAGTATGGGAATGACAGCCAGAGATTTCCCACTGCTTTCATGATGGAACCTGAAAAGAAATACAAGAAAAACTTAAAGAGCGTTTTTTGCCTGAATTGGAACATTTAAAGGATTACAAATAATATCAATGACTTCACTCTGTCAGCTACTTTAGAAGTCCAGTCTTCTAGCAGAGAAAAGCTGTTGTTAAAAGGACATATTTCAGCTGAAATTCAGAATTGGTAAAATAAAGTGCTAAGTGACAGATGGATATTAATGAGGAAATAATAATAAGGGAGCTTGCACACAGTGGGGGGAGCCAGTAAGTGAAGCAAATGAATATTCCATGTTATTTCTGTGACACGAGTGGGTTTATGATGCTGTATAAATAGGGGCACTGGAAGTATAGAACTATTTTAAGAAGTGCTAGTAGGATTCTTCTTAATCCCATTATTCCAGAGGAAAGAGAGAAAAAAGGAAAAGATAAGATTACTGCACTGCTGGGATGACGTGCTGCTTGCAGAAAGTCTGGAATTTGCTCTGCAAAAAATTGAGTGCTCCTAAAGATTATTCTTTAAAGACCTGTGCAAAGAAATGCTTTCTAATCCCCCTGACATCTCTGAAACTCTTTCTATTTCCACCCTGGAACTGGAGTAACAGCTGAACTTTCAAAATAACCCAACAAAAAGAAGGCTGGGCAAACATCTGCTGAAAAGTGGAGTCTGCACGCCCCAAACCTGCCCTGGGAGAGGTGCCACGCTCTGGGGCTGGTGTGAGGCTGGAAAGGGGCTCCCCTCAGGATTTGCTGCCATGATTTTGGTATCCACTAGCATTTGTGTGACATTTGTGCTTAAATATGGGATTTATTGCCCTGCTGCCTCTTCCTTCCTTATGGATAAAGTGACTCTACTGTGTTGGCGTAGGCTTGGCTTAGGCTGTTGAATGATTTGTTGGATTATTGCCCCAATTTTAGATCTTTACCTCCCATTGCACAGTTGTTTCTCCCTTCTGCTCGATGAAACACCCCCCACGTGTTCACACTGATGCTACATCACCAAAAGTGCCCGTGAGGATAAAAGAGAGGATGGGAAATCAACGTGCTCCTGATTTCACATTTGGCTGTGGTGCCTTGTGTGACTTCATATTCCTTCCCCCAAAAGGAGTCTTTAAAGGGATAAATGCTCATGTGTTAACATTAAAACCCAGAAAACTTTGTAATACAGGAATTCCTATAGAGATCATGAATATTTCAAGGAAAACCTTCCTTAGCTGTGTGCACAGTCTCAGTTTCCACATGCAAACAGATTTTCCCATATGGATTTTTATAGGCAGCTGCTTTAAAAACTGAGGCTCAATAAAGGGAGCTTGTCCCCAGGATTTTCCCCAGAATCCTGGCTACAGGAACAGCTTTTGATGCCCTTGGGGAACACAGATAATAAAATGGGCTTTGTCCCACCAGGCCAACCCCACACTGCTGCTGCAGTTTGTGTTTGTAAATAAGGAAAAGAGAAGAAAAGTTTTGGGTGTCACAACCAGAGAGGGAATGACATTCCTTGAGAAAATGTGTTACAAATTTGGCAGGAAATCTGCAGATATTGGTGAAGTTTGGGTGTTCGCTGATTTCTCACTTGTTTGTGGTCAGATCCAGAGAATACTTGAATCAAAAAGTGCAGCTGAACCCCTAAAAAATGAGAAATGGGATCTGGTTCTTGGTGATTCTGCACTCAAGTTCTGTTGGCACACTGATATTTTAGCAGAACAAATAGGAAACATTTCACACAGACCAAAGCTTTAAAGAGTGTTTTTATTGTAAACATTTGAATTCTTTATTTTTTACTTACTATTACATTTTGGAACAAAATCTTGTTTAGGAATTAAAAAGCAAGTGCTTCATTTTAAAAAGGGAGCAACAACACTTGGCTTCTCAAAATAACCTTCCAGTTTTTGGCCAAATTCTTTTGTTTCACACACATTTGCAAATAAAATTAAAGCTTCATTCTTCTGCGAAATTAAACATTTGATCAATGTCAGTACTTTCAGTAGGCCCAAATGTCAAGAAGTAAGGTCCTGAATACAGTTTCTAAATGACATTTTTTTATCCCAGGGATTTTTTTGTTTCGATCTCCGTTTTACTTTATGTTTCTGCCAGCTCTGTGGCATAAATGCGAGGTTTTCCACTGCCCAGCTCTCTTGAAAAAGGCCCAGGCTCACAGCAGATTTCCAGTGAATGTTGAGTGGCTTGTTTACTAAAATTCACCACTTGGGTACACAGCTCCTGCCACTCTGAGAACAACTCAGGCTTTTAAAATGCTCGAAATCCCTCTGTGTAAAATAATAAAACAACATGGGCGCTCTGGGGGATGCTCACAAAAAGCTCCTGGTACTCTCCCAGCCTGGGGGGCTCAGGGGATTTGTTTATCCAGCCATGAAGGGGAGCACAACAGAGGTGGGAAATGATGGCAGCACCAGAAAACCTGCTGGGGAGAGGCAGCCCTCAGTGAGTTACTGGTTATGAAGGCAGAAAATGAGGCAGAGGAGGAGCAGGATACAAATCTAAATGATCTGTAAATTTGGTAATTTGATCTTCACAACGAAGTAGGTGAGCTGGTCCAGGGTCGTTGTGTTGAGCAGGGCTGGTTCTTCCAGGGTGGGAATGGAAACATGTCCTGGCAGTGTTCTTTGGTTCCTATAAATCATCAGTCCTAGAAATTCCTCTTTGCCCTGGTCCTGTGGAGCACTTGGAATACCCAAGAGCCAGAGCAGAGATGCCTCAGCTTGAGTGAATCAGGCAGAAATGAAATAACACAGGCCTTAATTGACTTTCTTGTGCATTTTGACACCGAGCAGACAATGGTTTCCAGTGCAGGTATATTGCTGGTAAATGTATTTGTGTATTTCTAAAACTCCACTTACCTGCAGGTTTTTAAGTTGTTTAGTTGTTAATTAGTCTAAGTGGGGTTTTTTTGTTGGGTTGGTTGGGTTTGGGTTTTTTGTTTTTTGGGGGCTTTTTTGTTTTGTTATTTGTTTGGTTGATTTTGTTTTTGTTTTAGGGCTGCTTTTATACTCTGGCTTAGTTTTTACTTTAGTTCCATGGTGATACATATGCAAACAAAAGTAAGAGACAAGTGCATATTTCCAAAATATAGAGTTGAAGAAGGCAACACTAAGTGAGCTGGCAGCAAGTGAGAAAGGGAAAGAAATAAACCAAACCAGGGCCCCTTTTTGTCTTTCTCCATCCTGTGTGGGGACTGCTGTGTGTTGGAGGGATCAGACAGAAGCCAAAGGTCCTTCCCATGGAAGGGGAACACCCAAGGAGTGATTCTGAGGGACAGACACTGCACCAAGGATGGTTTCGGGTTGGAGCCACCCCAAAATCAGCTCTTTGAGCACTTCAGATGAGCCTTTAAAACAAGCCCAGGACATCAGCAGTGCTTTCTCTGTTTTCTTCATTAACTTTGCCCAGACAAATCTCTCACAGGGAAGAGAACACAAGCTTGTGCCTGAGGGTCTAAACCATGTTTGCTTTATTGCTTTGTCTTTTTTGATCCCTCCTTGTATTTATTTATTAAAATTATCTGGGGAGCTCATTCTGATTTTTCTGCCTGGGTGCTGTCAGTAGCTCCTTACCCAGGAATGTGAAATTCCCTAAACTGTCAGGGAATTGTATCTGAGAAAAACCACAAATCCCAAACGTCCCTTTAAAGAAAAAATTGATTCTTAAAATCAGAGATTGATTGGACAAATTGCTGCTCTGAGCTTGCTGGAGTAATCTCAGAGATTCTTGGCACATAATCCTGGGTAGGTGCCAAGCTCTTGGTTTGGCTCCAGGCAAATTCCAGCCACCATTCACCAGCAATTAAC
Source organism: Nicator chloris (assembly GCA_013400495.1). Classification (NCBI taxonomy): domain Eukaryota; kingdom Metazoa; phylum Chordata; class Aves; order Passeriformes; family Pycnonotidae; genus Nicator; species Nicator chloris. The sequence continues at coordinate 152,112 of WAAE01023880.1, forward strand.
TCTGAGGCAGAGGCAGCTGGGCCACCCTGAGTTATCATCTCTGCAGGGCTGCCCTGCCTCTGCTAAAGCTTTTACAAAATCCCTGTTTTCCCTTAGCTGCCACCCCAAATTCCTTCCTGGGGGTTGTGGTCCCACACCCTCGGTAGCTGTGCTTGTGGAATTCCCACCATAAGAGCTGGGAGTATGGGGAGAGATGAATTTAAAGCTAATTTAATTATTCTCCAATTCTATGCAATGGCAAAGTTAATGGCTGTTGCTTGTTCAGTACTTAATCATTGGTGGAATGAGGATGAGGCTACAGAAAAAAAGGAGTAGAGTTTGTCTTTGTGATTTTGGAGCCTTTGAGGCTGTAGTAAATAAATTCGTAAGGTTTTGTGACCTACATTTCAGAGGAGGTCACTGCAGTGGATTCTGGAACAATTCACAGAATTGACCTGCTGAGGGTTCAGTGGAGAGGTGGCCTCGGAGGATTCCTGCTTTTGCTCCCTGGAATTGTTCTGACTGGGGGAGATGAGTGATGGTGGAGCTCATCTGGGTTCGCTGTGCTCAGAGGGGACACATCCATCCACCCTCAAGTGGTGTTTGCAGACATTTATTGGTTTTCCATCTCTGGCTGCTCCTCGAGGTGTCCTTGACCCGTTGTGAGCCCAGCCAGGGTGTGTGGCAGGGTAGGAGAGGTGCTGGGATTCCCAGGCTTCCTGTGGGGACAGTGGGAAGGGAAAGCCACCTTTGGGGAGCATCCCCATGGCACCGTGCTCCAGCCTTTTGAATTGGGATGCATTTTGTCTGCCCAGATTAAAATTGGGCTTTGTTGCTGTCATCTTTCCCCGAACATCTGGTCTTGGCAAAAATGAACAAAAGGACAGTGAGTGACCCCTGCACTGGCTGAACAGGTTTTTGTTATGTATTTACAGCTAGATAAGTATCCCTTGTAGCTAAAGTGAAAAAACAGTTTTATTTCCATGTCTTGATAGTAATTTCAATCCTTTCCATTCCATTAAATCTTATTAAACAGAAAATGATGGTTCTCAAATAAAAAAGAATGTTTTAAGAAAGTGGTGAATGCTCTAGGTTAACTTTATGGATTTTCACCATTGTCTGGGCCAATTTTGGCTGAGTTAGCATGGGATTATCCACATGGGTAGCTTTGGGGAAGGCTGAGTGACTGAAATGGGATTAAATTAGAATAAAATCAAATACTTCCTTGTCTGTCCTTTTGGATTGTTGACCCATATTGTCACTACCAATATCTGAAGCAATGTGTTGGCCCAGATTTCATTTCTCTGTGTTGAGGTTACTTTAGAGAAGATAATTAACTTTTAATTGTGTCTTTAGGATTTATTCTGCCTAAGCAGTCAGTTTTTATTCTGCTTGTGAAGGGCAATATTTCGACTGTTCTGTGGGCAGCATGAAATCAGTGCTGCCTTCAGTGAAGTTTTTCTTTGTGTGACACAATGGTGGGTCAGAAGTTGTCACTTGGCCTTTTTAATGCGTTTATTAAACACTGGGTTTAGTTGAGGGATTTTCCAGAGACATTTCTGTTAAATTAAAAATATTTTCCCTTTTATCCTTTTGGTCTTTAGGCAATAATTTGGATTTTTAAAATAAATTAAATATAATAGAGTTACTTAGTGGATAATACCTGGAAGCTGGGCCACGGGTTTGGTGGTATTGGGGAAAATTGAGTGTTTGGAGTGGCTGTTCACAGATTTGTATTTATTTGTGATCCTCATTAAATAGCACTGTGGGGCACTATACACCCAACAGCCTCTGGTTTTTATGAGAAAAGGCAAAAAAAAAAAGAAAAAAAGCTTTTACAGAGTGTCAAACCTGGAAATGGAGCTCAGCCCCCCTGACTGCACAGCCAAGGCACCATTCCCTGGTTGGGTGGCACTCAGCCAGGAGCTCAGGAGGTCCTCCTGGAACCCTGCCTTGGCTCTGGCAGAAGTCTATAAAAATGGAGATGTAGTGGGTTTACAAAAATACAAAAGAATGTGCTTTTTCACACAATGAATGACTAAATGGTGGAACTCGCTGCTGGAGGATGTGGGAGGCTGAAAGTATCAATTAATTCAATTAATTACGGATGGGCCAATTGTGAGCTGTTAAACACAAGAGTCCAGGTTTAACTTGGGATTCTGGCTGGTTTCTGTCCAGCTTCCACTGGGAGGTTCCCTGTCCTGGGGTGTCCACCCTGCTGGGGCACTCTCTGTGTCCCTGCTGGAAAATAAAGTGTAAATTAAAGTGAAGCAAATGGCAGCAGGTCAGAAAATTCCCGTTTGAACAGAACCCCCCAAAGCAGGTTCAACCAGAACCACCCCAGGATCACTTGGGTTGGAAAAGACCTTTCAAATCATCGAGTCCAACCATAAACCCAGCACTGCAAAGGCCACCAAAGATCGTGTCCAGTCAGGTTCTGAGCTCTCCAAGGACGGTGACTCCACAAGCCCTCTCTGGGCAACCTGTTCCAGGGTTTTACTGCTCTCCGTAAGCTTTTCTGAAATTTTAATGGGATTAGCTGTGTTCCAGTTTGTGCCTCTTGCCCTTCTATCAGCACCTCTGAGAAGGTGCTGATTCCCTGTCCTTTACTCCCTCCCATCAGGCCTTATTTATATAAATTTATTTATACTCGAGAATCCTGAGTCTTCTCTAACCTGTGCAGTCCCAGCTCTCTCAAACCTTTCACAATTTTCCAGTTGCAGCAGTCCCTCAATCATACCTGCAGCCCTTCACTGGGCTCTGCTGGGTCCCTGTTTCTCATGAGCTGGGATCCCAGCACTGAATTTGGGGTGTTTGGCAGAGGAAAGGGATCACCCACCTGTCTCAGGGTGCTGGTAACCCTTCCTCATCCTCAGCACAGGAGCTGCTGGTCTTTGCTCCAGGGCACGCTCTTGGCTCATGGTCAGCCAGTCCCCTGGGACCTTCCAGGAGGTTGTTCCCTAGAGATTTCTTAGATTTCTTAGATTTTCCCTAGAGATTTTTCCAGCAGTGACTTTCTTAAACCACAATTGCTCAGGTTTCTAAAGAGCTTTTAGTGACAGATTTCTCCAAAGTGTTTTTGAATATAAAACCAGGCTTCCTTCACCTTCAACCACGGGGTTGCTGACCACTTAAAAAACCCCTTAGGAACAATAATCTCTCTTAGGGGGAGTTTATCTTTTTTGTTTGCAGTTTCTAAGCTTTACCAGCAGCTTCTGTCCTGCTTCCAATTCCAAGTATAGAAGGCGCAGGCTGTGGAGAGAGAGCGCGGTGAATTCCGCACTGGTAGCGCTACAGAAATTCCATTGGTTTCCTTCTTTTCGGAGTGCAGCTGCCAGTGGCACCATTCCAGCAGCTGGGCCAGGCTCCAGCCTGGAGGTGCCCACCCAGGGCACCGTGCCAGGGCACTGAGAAGGGGAAATCTGTTCTTGCCCCCGGGGCAGGGCCACGCTGGATCCAGCTCCGTTTGCCTTCGCGCTCGGGTTGCTTTTGGCGGCAGCCGGAGCTGGGAGCTGTGCTCTGGGCACTGGTCCTCTGCCAGGGAGGTGTTCCTCTGCTTTCCTCAGAGGCAGGAGGTACAGAGATTTCCTCACCATCACCTGCTGGCTGCAGGCTCTGACAATAGAGGTGTGTGAGCAGGAGCTGCAGGCAGGAGAAACATAACTCAGCATTAATGACATCTTCCCCAATGCAGAGGAATCACAGAATCAGAGTCACCAGGTTGGAAGAGACCTTTGAGATCATCGAGTCCAACCCAGCCCTAACACCTCAACTAAACCATGGCACCCAGTGCCACATCCAGTCTTTCTTTAAACACATCCAGGGCTGGTGACTCCACCACCTCCCCAGGCAGACCATTCCAGTACTTTGTCACTCTTTCCGTAAAAACCTTTTTCTTAATATCCAACATATATTTCCCTTGACACAGCTTAAGGCTGTGTCCTCTCCTTCTGTCATTTGCTGCCTGGAGAAAGAGCCCAACCCCACCTAAGCACAGCCACCTTTCAGGTTGTTGTAGAGAGTGATAAGGTCACCTTTGAGTCTCCTTTTCTCCAGGCTGAACAACCCCAGCTCCCCCAAGCCCTATGAGGAACGACTGAGGGACAGACCTGATCTGATCTGAGAAAGTGGGAATGACATTTTTACTGCCCCAAACAGCCTCTAGTGCTGGAGCTGCTGCTGTAGAAACTGTGAGAACAAACAAACAAGGACTGCAATGGAGGTGTAACCATGAAGGGCACATTTTAGGGGAGCTGTTTCCACCGGGGCTGCTCTTGCCCTGGATTGCCGGTGCCTGTCACATCCTCATCCAAGGAATGAAGTGGAGTTGTTAGAGCTCACTGTGGGATGCAACCGGGAAAAAAACTGTATTATTGGTATGCAAAACCAAACCACTCTCAGACAGCCCTTGACAAAACCGTCCAGTTGAAGAAAGTTCTTTTTATCAGGAGTTATGAGGTGTTTGTGCTTTCCCGAAGTCACAATTAACACCTCGGGTGACCTAAGGTCATGCAGGGAACTTCTCGTCTTTGTGACAGTTTATCCAAGGGGAGGGTCTCTGTATAAGTTTATTTTTCCCTATTTTCTCCAACTGGCCTAATACCCCACACCACCATCAGGGTTCCTTAGGCAGCCAGGAAATTGTTTTGTCCTTTAAGGGATTTCTGAGGGGAACAAAGCTCTAACGAACACAGTTAAGCTTTGGTGAGACAAACCTTGATTTACTGCTTAGAAATTTAAAATATATTCCTGCAGGCTGGTTTGTTTTTTTAATTTAGATGAATATGCTATTTATAGCATACATTTGATTATTCCAACTCAGCTCAATTTTAAGGTTTTATAATGTAGAGGATGAGGTTTTTTAAAAAATTTTTACTCTGCATACTTTGTCCTCAAGCCCATAATTTGCCAAATACTACATTAGAGTCGTAGAATATATTTATCTATTAACTCTTCACAAATTTAATTTAGCTTAAGAAATACTTCTGCAAGCAAAATAAGCTGATAAAGCACTCTTTTAGTTGCATTTCTTGTTTTCATGAATTCCAATTCTGCAAATGTAGCAAGTTAAAAATCCTGGAAGTTGATGGGAAAATTTCCTTCGAATTTTGTGCCCTACCATCGCAGAAGCTTCACCTGTTTGAAATGCAAAAATCAACATTTTTAAGCATTCGGCAGCGAGGCAGCAGATTCTTTCTTTTCTGAGCATCCTTTTCTCTACTTTTTCAAACTGCCCAGTGCTAAATGTAAGTTTACCTTACACAGAGACAGGTGCACGTGATGAATTAGACATTAAAGATGTTCCAGGGGAAATATGGAGCTCGAGGAGAACCTTCAGGACTCCAGGTGGTCTGGGATCTTCAGGGCTCACTGAAAATCCCTGGGGATTGCTGAAGAGCAGAGAAAACCCCAGTGGAGTGGTTTTCATTCCTAATATAAGAAACAGAGAGAAAACAGGCTCCTCTGAAGGGAGGGAACTGCAGTGCTTTGGGGAAAAAACAATGCTTTTGGTGTGTGACCTTCTTTGGTGGTGCAAAGGGTTTGTTCCACAGGCAGGAGTTCTGTTTTCCCAACACAGACTGAACCCACTCTGGGAGGATCTTTTGGCATCAGATATTTATACAAGGTTTAGGCTGCTTTCAATAAAAGGAAGAATTTAAGATCAAATTATCCTCATGCTTCTATAGCTCTGTTTCCTTCTGTTTTGAGCTGTTCTTTTTAGATCCTTTGTTAGAAGTGCAGTTCATAGGTAAGTAATCTTCAGGTGGCTTAAAAAGAATCCCTGAGAATTATTAATTTTAAAGAAATTAGATTAAATAACATTTCCCCCCCTGTTGTATAACCCAAGTATATCTTCCTCTTCACTTCTGCAAGAAATCTTTGAATAATGATCAAACCCAGAACACTTCCCCTTTGCAAATACTTCAGATATCAGGGCTGGATGCTGTGTTTGGCATCTCCAGTGTTCCTTAGGCTTCGAGGACGGTGAAGGAGAAACTAAAGAGAGCAAGAGGAGTTAATAAAAAAGCCACTAGAGAAGGGTTTTGTCACTGGGATATTACAATTGAGCAGATCTGTAACAAAAATTGGATATTTGGAAGTGATCAGCTTGGTGAGAGGACGTGGAACCCCACTGCCTTTGCTGAATCTCCCGTGTCCCCCTCAACACCTAAAAGCCAAACCCACCCCAGAGCCCTGCCTTCTGGCAAATGTAACACCAACAGAATATCTGAAGGACAAGTGCCTTAAACCCCTCTTGGTTTGGATTCGGAGCAGGGCAGAAATGGATCAGGGTCACCTCTCCCATCAATGCCTCCGCTGAATTAAGTGTAAATGTTTTGAAACCCCTGGGAGTGCTTTCTGGTGGATGTGGGAGCTGCCAGGTCTCTCATCCTGAGAGCACTTGTTGGTAGTGTTTCAGTAAAGTGGAACTCTAATCAACACCCTCATTTCAAAAATTAGTTGACTGCACTTCCTGCATTTATTTTAGAATATGGAGCGTCTTTATTTATCATTCGTAGGAAATGACATTACCAGGCTGCCTAAACGACCTGGTAAATTCTGGTGTCTCTGGGACACTGAAAATATCTGAAATATACATGGAAACATATGAAATATGGAAAGAGAAAGAAAGGCAATGGTTATTCTTTGTGCTTTTTCCATACCATCCACAGAATGAAAAGAAAAATTCCTTTATTTCCCAAAGCCTGAAGCTTTTTATAGTGAAAGTGTAGGAGAAGGCAGAACTTTTGGTGCTTTTAAGGCAAGAGGTCTCTCCAACAAACTCAGCAGTCAGTGATTTTACCCTCCCAGAGGGTGGGATGATTTTCCATACCCAAGAACATCCCAGAGGAACGATGCAAAGCATCCTCCTGCCCTGAACATTTGCACTTCAGAGAAATGAATAAGTGAAGAAAAAGGTGCTGCTCCCAAGAGATATTGGGATTTAGTGCTACTTTACCTCTTATCAATACCTTTTAAAAGGAGATATTGTGATTAAATATCAGTATCTTTCTAAAAACATTCCCAGCTTGCCAGTTTCCCAAAGTTAAGCTACCAATCCACTGAAGACAATTTTTGTTTCTTATCACTCGGACACAGAATTGTTCCAGATAAAATTTCCCCCCTCCGAAATCATGTTATCATAAGGATATAAATGATTTTATATGAATAGTATCTCTGGGATATTCTGTGTACCTTATACTGCCAGGTATCTCCTTCCATGTGCTCCAGAACTAAATTAATGGAAATATTTCAAGAGGTTTGAATCCTACCCTCAGAAAATCTAACAGGGCAGTGAATTCAAAGCCTCTGGATTTCCCTGTCTCCTGTTGTGCCTGAGTGAGGTAACTTTGAGGATGAAAAGGTAAGGCCTGAATTAAGGAGAATCACTGAAAGTGGAGATGAAAGATGCTTTTAGAGCTCTCAGAACGCTGCTCTGGGTTTGGCTGCTGCCCTTCCCACAGCCACTCGTCCCTGCTCTCTGGAGGGAGCACCCCAGCCCCAGACTTCTCAGCCAGCACTCTGCAGTGCAGAGGGATGTTTGGATAAAGCTGATTTCTTTTTTTAACCTCTGCACAATCACAGAGTGGTTTGGGTTGGAAAGGATCTTACAGATCATCCAGTGCCACCCCCGCCATGGGCAGGGACACCTTCCACCGTCCCAGTGTGCTCCAAACCCCCTGCCAGGCTGGCCTTGGGCACTTCCAGGGTGCTCCAAACCCCCTTCCAGGCTGGCCTTGGACACTTCCAGGGATCCAGGGGCAGCCACAGCTGCTCTGGGAACCTGTGCCAGGATTTTCTGCCCCCTCCTCTCTGTGAACACCCTCATGATTTACTCAGGGAAGTACAACTGCACCTGGCAGCTGCTCCTCTTGGAGTCACACCAAGGCAACCAAGACACCCCTGAATTTTGGATGGAGGAGTGTAGGAGCACTTTTACTCGTGAAAAGCAGCAAGAGGGAGGAAAAGAATTGCTCCTTTAAGTCTCTGAAGGATCCCCAGCCTGCTTTGCTCCAGCACTTGATTTTCCACACTGGATGCTGCCACAGGAACATGCAACTGGTGTGGCTCCAGTATGGAGGAAGGTCCTGTCCCATTTTAACTGGGTGGCACTTGGCTGACAACAGCCCCTGGGGAAATTAGCATTTCAATACCTGTGAAGTGATCCCAGCTATAGTGCTGGGCTCCAAAGGCAGCAATGAATAAACAAAACTCCGAGTATTTAGGTCCCTCTTCTCCCCAGTTTCCATTCTCCCAATGAATTTACTGTATTCAGCCCTCTGGAAGTGACATTAGCAGAAGGTAGCAGAGAGACTGCCTAGCAACTCCACAGAAATCCCAAAGAGAGGTGGAAAGGAAGTGATTTTCATGTAATTATTCACCCCTACAAAAGCTGTTGTCAGGTAGACACTAGAAACATAGCTGTTTTATTCTTCCCCTAACCTACTTCGAATCTTTTGAGAATCACTACCATTAAAGAGAGGGAAAAAGAGCTTAATTCAGCCATTTTCTGCCTGGCCGTTTAAGTGATGTTTTCCTGCTCTAATGAAGGCTCTGCTTTCAGAAGCTGCCTTGTTTAGAAAGCCCCGGGTAGTAAACTTCAGCCCCAAACTCCCTCCTGCATCCAAAACTCACCATTTCTGCTGCTGCTCCCCCACACTGCCCAGCTCAGATTTGTTTGGGTTTAGTTCCCCATTTAACGGCATTTCCCACTGAGTTGGGAGAGAGAAATGTATTTTTTTTTTCAGAGAAGGCATTTGGGGACAGGGGGCAGGTTGTTTATTTTAGGTAACGTGGTTGGTGCCAGGCTGCTTGGATCCAGTGGGTTTTTCCTTTATTTTCTTCAGCCAGGCACCCCAGCTTTGCCCTCAGCCACGACTCCTTGGAGCTGAGGCTGCTCAGAGATAACTGAGGGATATTTTTGTGCTCTTCTTGCCATCTGGAGGAGCCTGGAGGAGCTGAGCTTCACTTGGCCAACATCACACCAAACACTTTTACATCCACGGCTGTCACGAGCGCTGCCGCTTCCAGCAGCCCGAGGCACGGCTTCAGTGGATAGTCTGATTTATGTCCTCATTTTTCTGCACTCACACTCCTAGCAGAGGTTCAATAAATGCAGAGAGGATAAAAGACATTGGAGGCTGACTTTTAAAGGGCTATATTCATTGGAAAACAAGTATTTCAGAAGTAAGCTGTATCAGAAATTGTACTTGTTGAGGCAGCGACATCCAGAGTGGTTTATTGTGAAGAACATCCTAAAAATTCTCAGAGCTTTGACCTGTGTCTGGAGCTAAAGCAATATTCTGCTTTAAAGTTGTATTCTAACAGTCTATTTTACTCACTGGGTTTGTGGAGACTCTAGTTCCCAGTGGAAAACTCTATTTTCATACCCAGCAAAAAGGTTTTCATTGGGATCCCAGGGACTGACTGGTTTAATTTTATGAAATAACTGCTTTTGTCTGATTTTTAAACACAAAATGTCTTTTAAATTAACTCTGTTCAGAAGATTTGTAGTTTGTTTTTTAATGAAACAGATACCAAGACTATTTTATAGTCAAATAAATTTTCATACTTGACTATTTTTAAGTCCAATATGAAAAGCTACACAGGTACAACAACTGTGTTGACAATGTGGGAAAATGAAGATAATAAAGTTTATTCTTCCCTGTTTGATTTTGCCAGCAGGATCGATAGCAATGAGAAATAATCAGTGTTCTGCTCGCCAGGGAACAGCAGGATGCATGCAAGGAATGGGTTTATTCCCTCAGAACGCCTGCATCCTCCAAGTGTTTGGGTTGTTTTGCAAATAGAACAGAACCTTGACCTCTGAATTCTGTATTTTGGCAGCTGCACAGCCCAGACACTCAGCTGATTTCTGTGTTCGCTGCTATTGAAGAAAAAATTGCACTTGATTGCAGGAGAGTGACTAGAGAGCAAATGCAAACTGGTTCCTTTTATTTTCCCTGCTTTTTTGGGTTTGGGTTGATGGCAGGGATTTGTGTTCTGCACCTCCCTGCAGAGGTGGGGCCTCAGCCTCTCCTCCATCCCATTTCACAAAGTGTTCTGCACTGAAAATACCCAAATTGCACCTCTGCCTGCCTTTGTGGGGGGGTGTCACGTGAATATATAACGTTTTTCAGCTTGAGGAACATGGGAAATATTAAAAAAAAAGCAGCCAGGTGTGGATCTGTTGCCTCCCTCCCAGTTTGTGCAGCCTATTTCTCATCCCACACTCCCCCTGCTGCCACTCCAGGCCCAACAGAGGAGGCTGTGATGTGGTTGAATGTTCTTTATAATGAAGAAGCCAGAAAAAAATCACTTTATTGGAATAAGATCAGAGGTAAAATGCTCAGTCCTCCACTACTACCCATTTTAGTATTATTCCTGGAAATGCATTTTTATGTATACATAAAGATGGGACTTGTAGCAGAGGAGTGTAATAAAATGCAATTTAGGGAGTGATTCTTTTCATTGCACATTACAGCAGAAGGATTCTGAGTTCCCTGGTGTCACCAAAAGTTCATCTTGGGGATCAAATTGTCCTTTCTTAGAGACACCTGGGATTTAAGACTGGAAAAATAGGAAATATTAAAGCTTCCTGTGTGGGGAGCTTCAGCAAGGTCAGCACACCCTGGTGGGATCTGTTTCTCCATGGGGGTGAACCCTGAATTGTTGGGAGGGTTCACAGCACGAGCACCTCATGCTTTCTGTGGGGTGAAAACAGAAATCCCCCCGGTGTTCAAGCCCAGCTCCTCCCAGGCAGGTGTTCCAGCTGGGCACGGAAAGCAGCTGGAATGGTTCACTGATGGGAAAGAACCTCCCAGGACACTGGAGATGAAAACACAGGGTGAGACTGGGGCTTTGGCTTCTTCCCAGAGCTATAGAAACCACATCTTTTAATCCAGTTTGGGGGGCTTTTGTGGGTTTTTGTGTGTGTGTGTTTTGGTGGGGGTTTTGTTTGTTTGTTTTTGTTTGTTTGTGAGGGGTTTTGTTGGTTTTTGTTTGTTTGGTTGGTTGGTTGGTTTTTGATTGGTTTTTGGTGGGGTTTTTTTTGTTATTTTTAGTATTTATTTTGGGGGTTTCCTACAGTTTATGTCAGAAATTATCCTGAGCTCTTCCAGCAGTGCTTGGAGCTGCCAAAGGCAGCACTCCCTGAACCTCTCCCTCCTCGTTCCAGAGGAGAGGAAGGAAGCCTTTGTTGGGGAGAGCTCTGGCAGGTACTTTTGAAAGGTTTTGATTCTCCAAAAGCTTCTGTTAGTGCTCGTAATTAAACCTGCTGCTAATTGCCCGTGTCTGATGAGGTCGCTCCTTAAGTGCAGGTGTTACCTCCAGGTCAAGACCTCACATTTTGACATTTCCTACAGTCCTGTCACACCTAAAGCTGTCTGCCAACAGATTGTTTTATTCAGGCATTTGTGATAAAATTCTGCAGTTATTATTATAGAAATTTCATTTGTTATCTCCTGACAGCCACGGCTTTATTTGTAAAATTCTCATTTGAAACCCAAGGCAAACTGCTTTTTAAAATACAAACAGTGCTGAGATTCATCAAAAAGTAATGAATAATTTAAATTAAAAGAAAACCTGGAGTGATTGCTCCTTCTCTGATAACAAAATGGGAAATAAATGACTGCAAACATTTGGATCATCGTGTTTTAAAGAGCAAGCACAGGTTTTAAGGGGTCTCTGAGCTCTCCCAAATTCTCAGGCAGTGCTTCATGATGGGATTGTCATTAACACTCTGCAATAAGGATGCTTTGAGCTTTTTCAATCTCACTGTTAAGAATGAGAAAAAAGAGTGGTTATTTATGATGCTACACCCCTGGGATGCAGATTCCAGCCAGGGCTTGGGCTCCAATGTGGAATTAGTGCCTTTGATTTTGACAGGAATTCTCAAGGAAGCAAACAGAGCTGTGTGGGCTGTAGGAAGGGCCAGGGCCAGACAGAAAACCAACATATTCATTTTTAATTACTGGGAGAATCCTCCTGGTGCTCCGTTGTTGCTGCTGTTCATACAGAGACCCTTGGCTGTGGCAGCTCCTGCAGCTCAGCCATCACACTGGAAGCCCAGACTGTCACCTGAGCAGTGTCCCAAGGACCTGGTGCCACTGGAAACCTGTGAAATGGAATTTGGAGTGCTGCCCAAAGAGAAGGGGGACGTGTGTGCTGCCTCACCCACAGCAGAGAAGCTGCACATCAGCCCCTGGGCTGTGAAATGAACCTTCTCTGGTGACAACAGGGTATATTTTCTGTTTTAAAAAAGCTCTGCCTATCTTTTGGGAGGATCAGACTGAAAATAGCTGCCTGATTTTCCCACGTTGCCCAGACATGGAACAATTTCACACAAAATTTCTTTTTTACAAAACTACAAAGGATTTTTGAGTTATTCAGCTGTTTGTCATGGAGGAAGTGCCAGTTAAAGTCAGAGTGTCTTCCTGCATCCGCAGCAAGATTTCATAACAGCTGCACTGCAGCTTGTTCAAAATATATCCAGAGAGCACAGAAAGAAAAGGGAAGGTACAAAGGTAGAGAAACCCCTGGAATTTGAGATATTCCTTCAGGTGAGCACTGTGTTTTTATTCCATGCATGATGGGACTAATCAACATCAACACATCACAGGTTGTCCCCGAGGTCTCTGCTTTCTTTAGGCACTGAGCTCATCTCAGGGCAGTCATACAATATTTTGTTTTATCCCTCTCACTCCTTGCTTGGCCCTCTAAATTCACTGCATAAGGTTTGATCATCACAAAAAAAAATAGGCTCAGCCTTGCAAAGGGACTTATTTCTGCACTGGCCATGTGCTCCAGACACCTCATTTATTTTATTTTCAGTGTATGGCATGAGCCCATCTTAGTGACAGAAAGACATTTATACTGAGACTGAAATGAGGGGCTGTCACTCTTCTGGGGCTTTTCAATCTGAAGTTGGTTTGTTCAACTGTGGGGTTTCTTTAGTTGTTCAAGAAGTGATTTAATTCACTTTATCTGCAGCAGTGAGTGCTCAGTAACTTTGTCCTTGGTTTTGGACACCCATTAGGGGACAGCCAAGCCAAGGAAAGTGTGAGAAAAGGCTGCTTGAAGTGATTTATGGACATAGCATCCCATAGAAACTTTATGGCAGGGACATGAAAAGAACCTAATTCTGCAGAGCAGGGTTCTGTTGTCTGCACTGCAGCACATCCTCCCTCTTTCTTCCTTATCCTGCTTTCATTGCATGAGCTACAAAGGAGGCAAGGGATCCTCCAGGCAGCAGCATCCTGTGTTTGGCCAGCTCAATTCATCTCCCTGGGCAGAGAAAACACTCATGGAAATGGAGATTGTGCCCTAGACCTGCCTCAAGAAGGCCAAATCGAGGTTGGACACCAATAAAAATGTGTATGTCTTGGTTTAGGGCAAACTGGGGAGGAAACTTTTGAATGGGGTTTCTCTGGGAAGCAAACTTACACGGCCCTTCTCCCCAGCTGGGTCTGGGAAAAAAATCTCATAGAGAAAAGTGGAAAAAACGATTTATTTAACAAACCAAGTGCCCACAAGCATAAAAAATGAATAATATGAAACGATAAATGTGGGAATCTAAAAATTAAAAGACCTTAGAAAGTGTAAGAAAGGCCTCAAAAGGAAGACAGAAAGCTGAGAAAAGGCTGGGAATCTCAAAACTTTCCCATGGCAAGTCAGGAACTTAGGAGACAAGTAAATACATTTATATTTATTATCAGGTACAAGAACAAGGACTGATTGTTGGTTCAGGATGTGATATGTTCTAGATATATGCTTTGCAAAAATAGAAAAAGTTTCCCTTTTCAATAATGAATTATTGTGTGTTGTTTCTTAGGTTTATAGAGGCCTTTTGTTCTTAGTAAGCCCACGTGGGGTCTTCTCTGATTTGTTGGAATAATATGACCCTAAACTTCTTCTTGTAAACTCATGGTTGAGAAATAACCTGTAAAATGTTCTGCTTAACTGTGCTATTGTCCCTGATCTAGCTTTGCATAGATTTTGTTTTCTTGTGTCTCTTTTATTCCTTGTATGATACAAACCAACAATAAGTCCAAAGACTACAACTGGACAGGGTCCCATCCTGTTTTTTGAGACACCAATCCAGCAAATAAACCCTCTGGCCACTCTGAAGTAGCTGGTAAATTCAGAACCTCCTTGCTGAGGGTTGTAGCTTAGCTGGCTCTGACCAGTCCCTGTGGTGCCAGGAACAGCCAGGGCCAGGCCTGCTGGGCCACAGGGGTGACATACAGGTGTCTCTCTGGAGTTTTCACTCTAGGACGGGTTTAAACAGTCCCAAGAAAAAAGGAAAAAGTATTTCTCTGCTTCAGCCAGTCAAAAACCAACTAAAACAAAGGAGATCTCTCTCCATGGTCTGTCCCTGCTGAAGACAAACACACTGATGAGAAGCAAAGAAAAAAAATGTGGGGGAGAGGAGAGTGTCTGAGAACAAACTTGCTGCTGCTTCTTTCTTCCCCTCCTCATTCAAATCAGCCCTAAAGGTACAGGGCACAATATCCAACACAAACAGAGCTCACAGCTGGGGATGCAAACATCATAAAGTCACCCTAAGACACCCAGACAGATTTAGAACAGGGGCATTGCAAGCCTTGAGAGCTGGATGTTGCAGAGCACCACTTCCCATTTTAGTAGCAAAGGCTCCTGTTTATTGTTTTTTAAGGTTATGTCCTTTCAAAGTGGGATTTTTCACATACTGGGGTTAGTTATCAATGTTTTTATGTTTTAATTTTAATCTTGTTTTGGCATGGAAACTTTTTATAGGAGATGAAAAAAGCTAAAAGAATCTAGTTCCATCCTTTAAGGTGGGAGCTGATAGAAACTACAAAACAGTTCCAATCCCAAGTTTGTGAGTGCCAAATTGAATTAATTATCACTGACCTAAGGGTTTTCAAGGTCCCAAGTTCATAAAGCACCATCAGGGTGTTCTCTGGTGCGGGTCCTTTCCTCTGGGCTTCACTCATGGCAGAAAAGTATTGAGTATTGAGGAAAGTGTCACCTTTCAGACAAATGTCCTCTGTCCCAGCTGCTGCCTCTGTGTCCCTGCCCTTCAGAATGTCATTGTTCTGCATGGAAAGGGAACAACTTCTGGTTTCAGCCAGACTCAGCACTCTCAGAAATATCCCATAATGGTTTTCTGGCTGTGAGCTGGGTGGGTGGCACCTGGATGGCAGCTGGACTTGGGATTGGTGTCTACAAGAGCCCATCCGTGCCCATTACAAGTTGGAACGAGAACAATTTCCCCTGAGGTGCCCTTTGTGAATGGCCCAGCTGGGGTGATGTAGACTAAGAAATAATTTGAGACCTTACCAAATTCAGCCACGAGCTGAGCACTGCAGTCTGTGGCTGTGTCTGCTGGTCCCTGGCAGTTGGGGCAAGGAGGTGGAGAACTGATCTGAAATGTCACCTCCAAGGCTGTGAAGTGTTGGCATGTCTGGCAATATACACCAGGGTTAGTCCAGCTCTCGTGTTTTCTCAGCCACAGAAAATCTACCTGTGGGTTCTAAGTTGATCTTCCTGTTTGCCACTTTGCTGGTCACTTTTTGGCATTTTAGAAACCTGAACTAATTAAATGTCACTTGTCCTCTGAGTATACAACCCAAAAGAAGCTGTACAGATTGTATTATTCCATTCAGCAAACAAAATTGCTTCTCCATTCCTATTTAAACATCAGCCCTAAGTTCTGAGGGAATTTCTAGACTGATGTCATAGAGTGCAACAAAAATGCTTTCCAGTTTTACAGAATATGTGAATGTTTCCTTGCACAAGATGTTTCTCATAGTATTTGCCACTTTTTAGGCTGAATCCCTGTGGGATGTCAGCCTTTGTTTCCTTTGAAGGAAAGAGCATCACTCGTGGCCAGAGTTTGATCTGCGTTTCTGTCTGGGCACAGGATTTGCAGAGGGATGTGCTCTCTGCTTCTCTGCTCCAGCAGCTCTGGAGCTGCTCCCTTCCAGCTCGGTTCTCCTTTGCCCCCACTTCCAGCAGGACTGGCATTCCAGGGATCATCAGAGCTGTGGGAGCTGTGCCAGCAGCAAGGGCTGCTGCTGCCAGGGGTGCTCTGCCCTGCCCTGGGGGAGGAGGGAAGGGAAGGGAAGGGAAGGGAAGGGAAGGGAAGGATCCATGTGCTGATCCAGTTTCCCAGCTTTTATCTGGGCCCCAGCAGACGGTGCATTTTCAGCTGACCCACGCTCCTCACAGGTTTTGGGAGCTTCCAGTCTTGTTAAAGAGCCTGTCTGTCAAAAGGCTCTCTGTGTGCAGCTTTTCCTCAGCGATGCTGAAGCTCTGGGATGTAACCAGCTGTGTCTTATTCGGGGTGACAGCAACGAAAGCCTTTAAGCCTCTGATGTAAATCAAATGTGATCTTAATGTTATTTCTAAACAGAAACACTCAACAACTCCGGAGAGCGAGGTCTCACTTGATCAGATGTAAAACAAACACATCCCCTTTGTGTGTTTAGGAGGATCTGATGGCTGTTATTAGCCCTGAAATTGTTCCTTGTTCCCTCTTCCCTGGCTCCAAGTTCAGCAGGGAATGGTTGCACAGCCACTGCCTCTGATTATCCCTCAGGTTTGGTGTTTTGGTTGCTTTGCTTTACCAAAGGACTTGAAGAGATCATTTATCCCAGAAAACAGGAGCAGGATTTTATTGGATTGCAGCTGTGTGGGTTTGGGTTCTCCATATCACTCTCCTGTTAAAACCAGGACTTCAAGGGGTTCCTTCAGCTCCAGTGGGAACACACCCCCACTGGTCAAGTGAAATAAATTGCTTTGTTGCAGTACTTTTAAAGTAAAATGGACCTGCTCATTGATGTTCTGAGGCTGCTCTGAGGAGAAGAATCTCACTGTGGCAACTCACACTTCCTTTCCTGTGATTTAAAATCGTTTGCACCACTTGAGGATAGAAACGTTCCCACAATGACATTACAAAGCTCCTGACTCGTTAAGCTCTGCAGAACTTTTACTTGTTGATTGTACAGTGACCAGAACTGTAACCTTGTGCCTGTTGGATCCATTCAATTTTGCTAAAAACATCCTTTCCCTGGATAAGTTATCCCTTCCTTCCCCAGCTCTGTGTATGTATTATCTAGGAATGGCACATCTTGTCTTTAGAGCATTTGTTCCCACTAAATTTTTAAATTTGAATAAATAACTTTCCAACGGGAGTGAGATAAATGCAGGTGATTCTTTTTAGGCTGCAGTTACTAAAACTACACAAAAGCAATTAATGAATTTAATGGGTGAGGTTCTTCTCTAGGAATTGTCTCCCTCTCTGCTTTAGGCTGAGCCTGCAAAGACCAGCTGGGATGGGGAGGGGCCTTGCCCTCTCAGCACGTTGGTTGTTTTGAGGCTGTGATTTGTAAAAGCTTTGCCAGACCCTCTTAACCTGCAGGGCCACCTGTGCAGGTTTGCAGGCAGTGTTCTGCAGGAGGGTGATTTCTCCTGGCTGGTTTCCTGAAGCTCTCCCTGTCTCTGTCTCCAGGTGTGGGTGGATGCTGGCACACAGATCTTTTTCTCCTACGCCATCTGCTTGGGGTGCCTGACAGCCCTGGGGAGCTACAACAACTACAACAACAACTGCTACAGGTAACTCCTTCCACGCTGCAATTCTGCTCCTGGGCTGCAATCTGGAATCACTTCCCTTTCCCTTTTGCCATGGATAACCATAAGCACACACACGTGCATCTGTAGGACAGAGCTCTGTAATGTTTCTTGGAACGACTCCAAAATGTGGTGTTTTCATCCCTTTTGGTCAAATCTGAGCCTTCCACAACTCCTCAGAACACACAGAGACATAAAATTCATGTAAAAATGCAGGATTTCAGACAGGTGTGATTGAATGGGTGTGCATTGCTTAAGCTGCTTTTTAAAAAGTGCTACCAAAAATTGTCATTAAAGATCACCTCAGTTTGGGCCACGCTCTGACTGCAGCTTTTCCCCATTTTTTGGGAAGTTTGCAGGCCCCAGCCCAGAGGGAGTGGGAAGCATTTCATGGCTTATCTCTATCTTCCCAAGGAGGGAATTGCCAATGACTTCAGGAGGTTTTGATCTCTCCTGAGTCAACACCCAAAGGATAGGATTTGCACAAAATCCCCTGACCACGTTCCTGGCATGGGCAGCAACGTGAGCACTACTCTTTTCTTTTGAAAAATCTGTGCTTAGTGAATTCATTTTCCTAAAACTCCTACAAGGACAGTTTGCTTGCAGTGACTCCATCAAGACCTCCAGAGAGAGAGTTAAAATTTCATTTTTCTGTAAAGGAAATAACACAGTCCAAAAGCAAAAGAACCCCAAACAAACCACGCACACCCCCTGACATTTATTTAAATTCTAAATTACAGTTTTACTTGATGAGCTCAGGAGACAGTTTTAGGAAATGCTCCTTCTTTCCATGTCTTAGCAAGACAAAATGTTTTGCTGCAGAAAGTGGTGTGAGTGCCCTCTAACCTTCAGAGCTGCTGGTAATGAACCTTTGCCCTAATTAACACAAGCAACGCTTTAGCAAAGGCACCATTCCTTTCCTCTCTTAGTCAGTTTTATTTATACTCCTTTCCAGTTGTATCCCTGCTAGAAACTGTCAGAGCCTCAAGGAGTGCAGGAATGCTTGTCCTGGGGTTTTGTAACCCACTACAAAAAGCAGGAGTTTGGATTAATGGAATTTTCCTTCCTTCCCCCTGAACCCAGCTGGTAAAACTCTGCTCTGAAGCTCCAGAGAAGGATGCTGCAGCCAAACACCTTTTACTCCATCCAGGCTCCACAATTCCCTTCACAAAACATTTCCCAAATTTCCCAGCTGGGAAATACAAGTTAGTGTGTCCTGATGTGTGATTTTTAACAGGTCTGAGGGAGTGGGTAGGACAGCAGTGAAGAGCAGATCGTGGCTGAGCTGGGCAGGGCAAGACATAAACAGAGCTCTGATGTGCAAACCACAATTTTGTATCCTAACCAGCACCTAAAAAAAATCAAATCAAGCTGGGGGTTTTCCTCCTGCAATCCCCACAGTCTGACCATGACATTGACATTTTCTGCTCTGTTTTACTCCATTTCTTTTCCTCTGAGGGAAAATTGCAGTGGAAAATAATGGCAAGAGGTATTTTAGTGGGAAATGGGAAAGTCTGAGCTGCACGTGGGCCTTGTGAATTTAAGATTTAAACCTGATTTAATTCATTAACATGGAAAATGAACTGCAAAAGTCACTTCATGTCTTTGAATAGGAAAGGAGCTTTTATCATCCTTACGTATCTTTCATTGAAAATCATGAAAAAAGCAGCTCCTCCCTGGGTGTCCCAGAGTTTGTGCCCCAAGGGACTCCTCAGAGAAGGTGAAAGCCCTGGCAGTGCCATCAGCAGAGTTTCCCCACAGGAATAACAGACTGGTGCACTGTTTCCTCTGATTTTTATCCAGCTCAGAACCCCAAATCCATTCCCAGGGTCAAGTCCAGGGTCAGCTCCCCTGCTCCCACTGTGGAGCTGGAGATAAAGGAGTCATTTCACACATGGACAAAACTTTAAAGACTTGAGCATTTGTCCTTTGTCAAGTTTCCAGTCTAGGAGGAAAAGAGAAATGGGAATCTCTCAACTGGGTCTGGAGGAATCCATCAAGGCAAGGAAGGGACTGGAGGGATGCCAGGGGCTCTGTGGGCTCAGAGAAGCTCCTTAAGGAAGGCAGGATGGATTTTCAGAAGTGTCCTGCCTGTCAGGCAGGGAGAGGAGAAGTGATGCACATCTTGAATTATTCAGGTGATTGGCAGGAGTGTAATTTGGAAGAATGTGAAGTTTTCATAAAAATTTGAAGTTTTCCTTTCACTTGAAATCAGCCTGGGCTTCAGCCAGGCTCCGATGTCCTCCTGCCAAGGGTGCACATTAAACAATCATGTTGTCCTTCCAATGGCTCCTGAGCAGTTGTGTTTTAAAACTCCTTTGTCCCATGATCAATGGATCCGGATCCCCCTTCCAGTTTTCCTTCCCATGGCAGAAAAACCCCCTGAACCACAGGTTACTTCTGCCTGTGGGACGAAAACCAGGAGCTGAGGGGTTGGTGGAATTCCTGCAAAGCCCAGGGAAGGGAAACTGGAGGTTCTGTTTCTCTGAGGGTGCCCAGAGGAGCTGTGTTCAGCCTGGGACTGCCTCCCTGGGGATGAAACAACTCAGCTGGGTGGTGTTACGTGAAAAGAGCAGGAGCCTCACTGGCTGCAGGGCAGGAAAATCCCCTTTGTCCCACTTCCTTGGAGAAATGTGTACTTCTCCTGCAGATCATCTGTACCACAGTGCTGTGGTTTGACAGACTTCCCTGAGAGCAGAGATCCCTGGGATCCTCTCCTTGTGTGGGATTGTCCAGCTGGGCTCTGCCCCTGCTTTGGGAGGGAGCAGCAGAGCTGCCAGGGGCTCCAGCCTTTATCTCCCACTCAGGAACCAGGATCCTCAAAAATCCTGTGCCACAGCATCCCTCAGAAGGAAATACCTTGTTCAGACTGCGTTTGAAGCAGGGAATTATCTAAATCAAATCTTACCTGAAGAAAACAGCCTGTGCCCAGTGGAGGCATCGTCTGGCTGCATCCCCCAAAGCAGGATCTCTCTTTTTTCCCCAGAGGATTATAAAATTCATCTTTCTGGACTCTTTTATGGGGAGAGGGTTTCCTCACACTCAGCTTTAATTTCTGGGTGTTGAATTCACCGGTTCCTGAGGTGAGAGAGGTGGGGTGAGAGTCCCTCCAGAGCTCTTTAGAGCTGAAATTCACTGAGAAGGTCAGCAAGGGGCTGATTTTTCATTGTTTTGTATCTCTGCAAGGCACAAAGGCCTCTGTGCTCCTCAGTCCTTTATTTTGGATTGCTGTTTCCCTTTAAAACATCCAAAGTGTAGAACTAGCCTGGCTGGGCAGAACTACAGAGAGAATTTCATATGAAGAACAAATAAATAAAGGTTAGAGCTGTATTTGCAGCAAGAATTTCACTGCAAATGAACAGTGTTAGAGTTCAGGCATGAAAGAAGTGTGAACATCACTGCACTTGTCCATGTCTGAGTCTCCATTACAAATGGGAATATCCATTCCTTTCCATTGCTGGGCATATTTCAGCAATTTGTAGATGTTGTGCCACTGAGATTGTTTTTACTCTGAAATGGTTTTATTTTCAACTTCAATTTATATTGATTTTACTATTTTATTTTCATATGAAATTTCTTTGAAATGCTATGTGAAAACATAACACCTTCCCAAACTAGTAGTTCACATGAAGGGTAGCTGAGGTGGTGAGAGGGAGCCAAAGCCCCCCAGGGCCCAGAGGCTGAGCTGATCCTTGGCTTGGCAGCTCAGCAATGTCCAGGTGCTCCCTGCCAGGGGAACGCGTGTGCCTGGTGCTCAGGTGAGTCCCAGGGCTGGCAGAAGAGCTTTGGGCACATGTGGGAGACACTGCAGGGCTCAGCAGTGAAGGAACAAGATGCTGGAACTGCTCACCTCACTTGGAGCTCCAAAAACTGACGAGATGATGTTAGAGGATAAAAACACTAAATGAGACAAACAGCAAAGCAGGGAGATCAGCAGAGAAGTTTTGAGGGAATAATTGCCAGGACTTTGAACTGGGAATCGTCTCTGATTCTCAACAGCAAATCTGTGACAAGGACGTGATCCTTTACTGAATTATTGAAGCTGTGAATGCAGAACCTGCTGGATTTTACAGGGCCCTTTCTTCTTATTGAGAACTTGCACCAAAATTTGTTTCAGAGCCACAGTGGGCTGGGGATAAAGCAGATGAAGGGATGGGCTGGAGACAGCTCCAGGCTTGCCTTGTGTTTCAGTGGGTTAGAACCCTCACCTCAGACATCTGGGGAGATTATTACTTTCTCAAGTGCACAGCTGTCTCTCGTGGCAAAGTCTTCAAGGAATGAGTGCCAGCAGAAATCGTGGCTGCCTCAACATCTGTCACACCTGGAGAGCTGGCAGAGCAGCCTGAACCACAACTTCTCCCTGGCTCTGGGGGAAATCACACCTTTCTGCAAGAGGATCTTCCTTTCCTTAAAGTGATTTACTCTTGTGACGTTTCCAGTCTGGGCAAAGGAATCCTTCTTCACCTTGGCCTTGTCCTTGTCGTGGTTTGAAGTGTGGGATGGGTTTTTCTGAGAGATCTCTTGTCTCTTTTTAGACACTTTTTTTAGGCATGCACACACTTCCAGATTATGTGCAGTGCTTTTCATGCCCACAGCCTCTTAGATATGTCTAGAAACCAAGCTGCAGCTCTATTTTGCATGGATATACTTTGCCAGAGTTCTTTAACAGGGATAGAAGGAGCTAAGATCTGACCACTGGAATTGGTTTTTTTCCCCAGGAAACAAACATTACCATTTTTATAAGAGTTTATTCATGAGTTCATACCCTCTGGAATCTATTAGCATAATTATTATGGAGAAACTGTTCTTGACAATTATTACATGTTTTACATAGTTGTACACGTTTTTTAAAGATTTTAGTGGCAAACAGCAAGTGACTTGCAACAGGTTTGCAGCTGCAGCAGCTCAGACAGAAGCAAGGATATTGTGATGGTGCCCTCCTGCCCGTGCTAATTCCTGGTTGCTCTCAGGAACAATTTGAGTTGGGACCTCCCTGTTAATGAACAACTTGCTTCCCATTCCTGCAGCCCAGGGTTCTGTCGATCCTCTGGCTCAGCGGATGGAAGAAACCCCAGCTCTGGAGATCAACTGCAGTGTTTTTTATTTATATTTTCAGAGACTGCATCATGCTCTGCTGCTTGAACAGTGGCACAAGCTTTGTTGCTGGTTTTGCTATCTTTTCAGTTCTTGGATTTATGGCTTATGAACAAGGCGTGCCCATTGCAGAAGTTGCAGAATCAGGTGAGTGCCCAAAGCAGATTTCTGAGTTAACAAAAGATGCCCAGAGGATGTGGTCAGAGTTCACAGTCTGTGCCACGGCCTGTGGATGGGATGACTCAATTGAATAACTGCTGCAGGAAGAGTTCTGAACTATTTTTGTGGCCATACATTTGTATGTGAAAAATACCAGTGTTGCTGTGCAAAGAACCAAATTCATGAGTTCGAGGAGCCTCTGCTACACAAACTCACTCCAGCTGAGCATCCAGAATGTTGTTTAGGAGAGCTAAACTCAGCTGTGAGTGTTAATCCTCATCTGCATTCCACCTTTCAATGAGACAGACTGCAATCCACAAACATTTGTTCCTGCTGGTAAAAAAAAAAATGAAAAAGGATATTAAAGAAAAAAAGCTGCAGCTGTTAAGATGAGAAACCAGACAGGCACACAGGCCCAGATTCATGACAAATTAAGCATCCACAACCACCACTGGAGCTGGGCATCCAATGGAACTTACTCCACACCTTTGTGGCTGTAACATCCTGGAGCAGGAGAAAAAGAACAGGAGGCTGCCCAGAAAAAAAACCCCAATGCAATGCTGAGCTGTTGAGGAGGAGAAATGACTCTCATGGAGTTAATCCCAGGAAAACTGCAAAACAAGCAGGGTTTCACTGATGCTCTCATGGAAAAATATTTATCTTTTCCTAAATCCCTCAACACAACTGGCCTGAACTTCATTATAGGAGCTTGTAAGTGCAGCTTTACATGAAGAAGCAGCAGTGTGTGACAGGTCTGCACTGAAGTTATTGCAGCAGGAGCACAGAGTCCTTTATTGGCAGGGACAGAGCCTTTGTGCCCCTGCTTTGAAAGCTGGCTGGCTTCATAAAAAGCAGCTGATAAATAAAAACAGAAAACCATGAGCTAGGTGAGAAGGTACCTTAGCAGGTCTGAGAAGCTGTCAGTGCTGTTAAAAAAATGTTCTATTTTGAAGATTTCTCTCAATATGTAGCCAATGTCACACAGCAGCAGCAGTCCCCAAAAACACAGAGCAGGATGGGAGCCAACGTTTGCCTTGTACCAGGTCAGGAAAATAAAATAAAGACTCCAAGATTGTTCCTAAGTTTTGTAAGGCAACCACAGCAGCACAGCTATGATTTATTCAGGGATGTTTGTAGTGCTGCACATCCACACAAAAAAGGGGAACATAAAGCACTGGGATGTGTGAACAGAGGCTGAGCATCCTTTGGCCAGGATGCAGGCAGGGTTGTGCTGTTTCTGATAAGCCTCAACACCACTTGCTTAGACTGTGAGAGATGTAGAGTTGGCCAGGGTGTTCAGCCTGGGCTCTAGTTCCCCTTCTCTGCCACGACAGAAGGATCAGGCTGTGGTGGGCTGACCCTGAGCAGCAGCTGAGCATCCACGCTGCCTTCACTCACTCAGCTTCCACCGTGGGATGGGGAAGGGAGCAGGGAAAGTGGGCAAGTGGGAGTGTCCAGGTAAAACAGTCTGGGAAGTGATGCTGAGTGAGCCTGCTCAGCCACAGCCACGCCTTTGGTGTCAGCAATGCTGCTCTCCCACAGCTCAGGCTGCTCTGGGGGAGCTGAACTCCATCTCCAACTCCCCCAACAAGTATAAACTTTGCCTTTCTCTATTCCTTTTCAGGACCAGGGCTTGCATTCATTGCTTACCCTAAAGCTGTCACCATGATGCCTCTGTCTCCCCTGTGGGCAGCTCTGTTCTTCATGATGCTCATCTTCCTGGGCTTGGACAGTCAGGTATGAAACAAACCCCATTGCAGTGATTTTTGAGCCTCCCCAACAGGTGGCAATCACAGCTAAACAGCATCAGCCTGATGAAAGACTGAACCCTAACTTAATTCTTTGCTATTTTAAATCTTACTTGTGATGCTGGATATTCCTTCATGATTTGCTGCAAAGGCTGGTTCAGCCTGACTCCAGCTTTCATTATTAACACGGAAATCAGGCTGAACTTCAACTGGGCTGATTAAAATTCACGCTTCAGTAAAAGACCAGCCCGTTTTTCAAGCACTTTGCAATGCATTTTGAAGCTGAATATCAGATAGTGATAATGTAATTTTCTATGGTGTATTTTTACTGCAAAATAGCAGAGCAAGGAGCGTGTACTCATTTCCTGCAGCAAAGGGGCAGCACAGAAGTCGTTGTGCCCGTGTGACTGTAAAAATTGCAAAAGCTGCTTGAACAAAAATGTGAAGTGCCTGGGATTTTTAGCATGCAGCTCAGCCCTTGGCATGACTGGGTTCAGAAAGTTTATGATTCTAAAGCTCAGCAGGGCTTGTTCTGCATGACATTTCCAGTCATTAAACTTCATGCTTTAATAACTGATCTTTTTAATGATCTGACAGGTTCTTAGAAGTCTTCATTTTTTTTTTTTAAGTGAGCAATTCCTGGATTCTTGACTATTCCGATGTCTATTCTGGGGCATTAATTTTGGGGCCTGTTTTAGAAACCTTGCTCCAGAGCCCTGAGTCAGAAGCTCAGGCCTTTTGTTTTTTTGATGATTAAAGACACTGAACATGTTCCTGCCCTCCTTTGTTAGAAGTACCCGATGTGGGCACTCAGCAGCTCTGGGGAACTTCTCTCTTCTGGTAAATTCTGGTAAAAGGAGAGAACTTCCCCCAAACCCTGCAGCTCCTTAGGCAGGTTGGAGGATGCATGGCAAAATTGGCAAAAGTGCCTGGAGTGACACGATCCCGTGAAGGGTTTGTACATTATTTAATTCCCATTCAAGCCACATCTGAAAGGTTTAATTTTCATTTAACCCACCTGCTTCAGGGCAGATGCAGTCTGGAATAATATTAGAGAATCCAACTGTTTGAATTGGGTGGAAATCCATAACTTTGGACTTTTTAATTTGGAGATGTTCCTCTCAGTTTGAGCTTCTGCTTATGGAGCGTCCCCAGCGATCACCCGCCCTCTGTGACGAAAACATAGGAGAGTATTTCAAGTGTCAGGTGGCAAATCCCAATCCTGGCAGCAGAGGAGACGGATTTCACTGGATCTTTGCTGTCCTTTGTTGCAGTTTGTGTGTGTGGAGAGCATCGTGACAGCTGTGGTGGACATGTACCCCAAGGTGTTCCGCAGGGGCTACAGGAGGGAGCTGCTCATCCTCGGCCTCTCCGTCGTGTCCTACTTCCTCGGCCTCATCATGTTAACGGAGGTGAGGGTTTGTGTGTGCAACCACAGCAGATAAAGCACAGGAACCTTTGCCACAGACCAGTTTCCCTGTCAGGAACGTGACAAGAAAACACTGGAGAGGCTGTTCTCAGGTCCTGCGTCACGCCTGGAATGGGAACAGCTCAGGAAATGGTTTAGTCAGAAATACACAGCACAGGCAAGGAAATCCCATCTGCTTTGCCCCAGCCAACCACACACACTGATCGTGGTTTCTGCTTGTTTACCCCGGGCAGGAACAACCACATTTTGGATGGAAAGAACAATAAAGAAGGTGAAGTGAAGTGAAAAGAGAAAATTAAACCATCTTCGGTTTCCAGATCACCAGCCATGTCAATCAGTGCAGCCAATCTCTGAGCAGGAATTTTTGTGTCCCTTCCAACTTGGAATAATCTGCAACTTGGAACATTAGTATTTTTTTACACTAATCAAATCTCTCTCTCTCTGATAAGAAATATGATGATCTGTGTGAAATAATGCATTGAACAGGAATTTTATATACTTATATACTTTATATTTACCTGTAAATCATTCTTCTTCTCAGTGAAATAAATCATCTTTGCCACGTAAAATGGGAAATCTTGGAATAACCCCTCCACAGTGCATGTGTTGAGCAGGGCACTGAGAGGTATTATCAAGATATACAGGCTAAAAGAGGTATAAACACACAGAGTGGTATTCCTCCAAACTACAGGAATACCCTTGCAGGATTACCTTGCACTGTCTTAGTTGGTTGATTTCTAAATCTGCATTTTGCTCAGGTATTTGCTGAGCCTCACCATGATGACTTTGCAGCAGACATTTAGTTTTCTTCCTATTTTTAGGATTCTCTTCCGCCTGCAGAAAGTTCTCTGAGATGTCATGGATCACATGAGCCCACCAAATACAATTAAATTCCAACTGAGGGGCTCATCCCAAGCCCCCTTGCCTTCCTGAGCATTCCTTTCCATTGAAATGGTCTCTTGTGGACTCCTCCTCATTATTTCAATATTAAATGGAGGTGTGATAAATGATTATGTGTCTCACAAAAAAAAGTGTAATCTTATCCATAACATTTTAATTATTTTAGCCATAATGTTATTGATTGGATGGATCTTATTTCTTTTTTGTTGTGACAAATGATGAAGACTTTTTTTTTAGTCATGTGGCTTAAAGTCTGTGAGCTGCATTCACACCTTTTAGGTCAATTTTTGTAGTCCCTACAGCATCAGAGAGGGATTTGGGGAGCTACAGATTTTACCTTCTTTCCCCACATGTTAATGTATGATTTTACAGTTAATAACACAGACACAGAACCAGGATCTGGAGGTCAGAAGCACCTGGGAATATCTACAGCTTAAAGTGATAACAAACAGAGGGAAAAACAGGGAGGTGGGAGAGCATTTTTGAACAAAAACTCATATTTACTTCACTGCAGATTTAAAGGAAGTGCAGAGTAAAAAAAAACAACCAAGAAATGAATATTCTTTGTTCAAGAAGGAACCAACTCGAGCAGGAAGCTTGCCAGGGAGCCAACATCTTGACGGAGTAATTAAAACAGATTTGCTGTGAAATATTCCTGCCGGGGCCAACCCAATATTTTTTCCTCTTTCCTGTTTTCTCCTCCAGGGTGGGATGTATGTCTTCCAGCTCTTTGACTCCTATGCAGCCAGTGGGATGTGCCTGCTCTTTGTTGCCATATTTGAGTGTGTCTGCATAGGCTGGGTGTACGGTGAGTGATAAAAACGGCTCTGTTTTTCTTATCAAAGTTTTCTATTTGCATAAAAGAACCTTGTGCCTTTATGGAATGGGAGCCTCTACATTCCCTTGCCCCCCAGAAAGTCATAAATGCCTTTTTCTCCACAAAGATGCACACTCTGGATCATTTCAATTTGTAAAACAACATAGAACTGCAGGTCACATGTGCCCAGCTATCCTTGGGTTCACACATGAGCTTGTACCATCTAAATATATTTATATGTAAAATAGATATTCTTTCACTGGGTTGTTTACAACCTGATCCCACAACTAAGAGAACAAACCAACTAAGCAGAATATTTTAGGTTTATACTTGCTTTGAAGGAAAGCAAAACTCAAGGTGTGGAGGAAAAAGGAGAGTAGGGCTAAATGAAATGTTAATATTTGTGTGACAGCTTGTGCCACACTAATCAAATCTCCCTCTCTGATAAGACATATCTTGATCTGATATGAACTGAACAAAGTTGATCAGCAGTTTTTATAGCGCAGTAATTTTATATCAACCCCTGCCACGAGCACAGGGCAGATGGCAGGGAGGAGTTTTCCAGGGAAAGAGGAGCAGCTTCAGCCTTCCCAGCTCTGCCTGTGCTTTCTCTTCACTGCTTTAAATCCTGGCCTGGACAAGCCCTTCCATGTGTGCTCTACATCTGCTTCTCCTTTGTTTTTTGGGCAGGCAGCAATCGCTTTTATGAGAACATTGAAGACATGATTGGGTACAAACCCGTGTCGTTGATTAAGTGGTGCTGGATGGTCCTAACTCCAGGTATTTGTGCAGTAAGTACAGAATGTCCAAATAACTTGGTTTTGATGTAAAGAGGGGTTTCTGTACATGTTTTTTAACAATTTTGCTGCTGCCAAGAGTTGAGAAAAAAGCCTATTGATTGGTAGCATGTCTTTCAAATAAAAGCCCACTCTGTAGGTTCTGTAAAAGTTGTTGAACGCTCGGTGAAAAATCTTAGTACGTACAATCATAGGAACAAAAACAATGCCAGGGCCCTAAACGAACATTTGCCAGAACAAGAGAGATGTTTTTCCCTGTAGTTAGTGCACCTTGTGTGCCAACACACAGCTCGAGCTCCTCCAGACTTGTGCTGGGTGCTTTGCTGCTTTCTCCTCCTTTCTCCTCTCTCTTTGCAGGGAGTGGACACTTTCCAAAGGAGACAAGACACTTTTTAGTTTTAAAAGTAGTAGGAAAGGCCCAAAGTCCATCCCACAGGCATGAAGGAGGGGAAGGAAGCTGGTGCCAGCTCTGCAGATCTGTGGCAGTGTCACAAGGACAAAGATCCAAAAGCAGCACGATCTGATTGCCCTTAAACGGGAGGATTAGATGCCAACCCCCTTCCAGCTGTGTAACACTCCAGTGGTGGCAACTGCAAACCACAGGAGCTGGGGTGCCTTGAGATCCAGGTTCCCTTTTGCAAACTTAGGAAAATTTCTGACTCGTTAGCACCAAAGCTGAGATGACCTCTGTGCCATTTGCTCTTGTGCACTCTTTTCACCACTTTGGAGAAAATCACACGGTAGATTTCTCTATTTCCTACATCGAAATGGTCCAAGGTGCTCGATTAGAAATTTAGACAGATATTTCAGGGGTTTTGGCAGGATGAGAGCATTGGCCTGCAAAACTGCAGGTACACACAGTGGATTAAAGCAACATCAAAAATTTTAGCTTTCTTTTTTCATCCTGACAGGTTGGAGAAAACCCAGCTCATGTAACTTAATCACAGCTTGTTCACTGTAGCAAAACTTTATCTTTCCTGCCCAGGTGCTGTTTGCCATCAAAGTGCAGGGTTTATTGTCATCAAGAGGTAAATAGGATTAAACTTGAAAGGTTGCTCGTTTCTGCAGGAGCCTCTGAGATGTGGTATTTAAGCTGCACAGAAAAGAGGATGTTGCTGATGAGTTTTTTTCTCTGAGTGAAGAACTTCCCTCTGCTCTCCCTCCTCAGGGAGCCTGGCCTGGCCAAAACACTCAGCCAAATCCTTGTTACACACTCAGTGTTTTCCCAAGTACCCCTAATAATACCTCTGCTCGTTTCAGGGAATCTTCATCTTTTTCCTGGTGAAATACAAGCCCCTGAAATACAACAATGTGTACATCTACCCTGACTGGGGCTATGGCATCGGGTGGATGATGGCGCTCTCCTCCATGGTCTGCATCCCGCTGTGGATCTGCATCAAGCTCTGGAAGACAGAAGGCACCTTCATGGAGGTGAGAGAGATCTGCAGATCAGTGATGCTGGGAAGGGGCTGGGAGTCCTGCCCTGCATCCTTTAATCCCGACAGCAGTGCCACGTCCCTGTTCCCTGGGTTAGGGCTCTCAGTTGCCACTGGGAAGAGAATTCTGAACTTTCTCTGGTTTGCTCTGAATTCCTGTCGGGTTTTTTGCTGCCAGTGGTAAACTAACCAAAACTATTGATTTGAGGTGCTCTGTCCCAGCACCATTTGTAGCTTCAAACGTCTGTAACATCACCCAAATCCCTCAAGGTTTGTACCAGCCATTGCCTCAGGTCAGCTGCCTTTTTCCATCCTTTTCGTTTGTGCTGCCAGGATTTCCTCCAGGAGCTGGGTTGCCCACATTCCCATTTTCAGGACAGTTTTCTGAATTTCAGTTCTAAATGAGAAACTGAAGCAAATAAAGAGACTCAGTGGAATTTTCTGACACCTGGTGTCAGGTTAGCTCAGGTCTAGGCTGAGGTTATTACCAAGTTTAAGCTTGGAAGGTTACTTGTTTCTGTGGAAGCTCCAAAGAAAGGCGGTGAAGGAAGCAAGAGTGGAAGAAACAAAAATACAAACCTTGTTCAGCCATCTGGGATTTCAACATTGCAGAAAAGCCTCGTTTTGTGCATATTGCAAAGGCTCCATTCGGCTGATTAAACACAGCCTGGAGACTGCCTGGGAAATCTTTACTGGGTACATAAACTTAAAGTGAGTTGTCCACCATTTATTTGTCTCAGAGAGTCAAAAAAAGGAAATCTGCACAAATCTAAACATGAAATATTTCCTCCCTGCACCAGCCCCACCTGTCTCTGCAGGTGAGCAGGCTTTGCTGGAGCTGCAGCCCTGCAGACAGGTCGTTATCTTTTCCCTGCCAGAGTGACAAGAGGATTGTTTTAACCACAGCTGGGAGCTTCTTGGGAAGCCAACTTCCTGCTGTGAGCAGCAACCTTGCTGTGGACGTCAGTGCTAGAAAAGAGAAAGGATATTTTCCTTTATCACAGCTCAATACACATTGGCTGTCTGTGGTTTATTTGCTTTTTCCAGTGGACATCATTGGTGATAAAATGAGAAACAAAATGCGCCTGTAGAACAGATGCAGTGCTGAGTGTCTTCATGAAAGGGGATGATTAAATCAGCAGAAAAATTCACTTTGGTTTGAGCTTTGCCTTCTTTGATCTGGTGGGATTTATCCAGAATTGTGCAGCCTGCAGGTCTGACCATGTGCCCACAACAGGGAAATAAATGAGAAGCAGACATGCAGGAGAAAAGCCTTTAATAATCAATCTGTTAAACAGAGGTGTGTCTGTGACCAAGAAAAACGTAATGATTTCCAATTTCTCCAATTTTCTAGAGATTCAGGAAGTTGATTACACCTAGCTCAGACCTGAAAATGCGGGGCAAGCTGGGAGGAGGAGCCTACATTGCAGCAATAAATGACTACGATGCCAAACTGAAAGGAGATGGCACCATTTCCACCATCACAGAAAAGGAGACACATTTCTGAAAGAACTTTTTTTTGTTGTTGTTTTATTTTTTTTTTTTTGTATAAAGAAATAAATAAATTCACTTAATTATAGAGGCTGGCTTGTTTTGCACAGAATTTTATTAACCAGTTAATTTTAAAGTGAAAATTGTATACTTGTTTAAAAAGTGATTTTTTAAAATTACTCTATCCATAATGATTCTGTAAAAGCAAAAGAAATAGTATTATATGGTCTGTTAGTGATGACTTCTTGTAATATGGTGATTCCAGTCAATGTTTTTTTTTAGACCTTAGAGGGACCTGTATAATGTGCTGTAAAACTTTTCTACTTTGGTTTGTGGCAGGTGTAATGTTGTATAGACCTTCTAACCTGTAAGCACTTCAGCCCATTTCAGCTGTCCATGTGTGTATATAAAGGGGACCAGCCTGTCCTGTGCTTTGCTTGGGAAGAAATCTCCTTTCAGGGCGAGTTTGGTGATGCTGACAGCACCTCAGCTGCTCCCACCTCCTTCCCTCCACCCTCCTCTGGCTTCAGAAGGGCTGGAAATGTGGAATGGGCCCATCCTGAGCCACTGTTTTCCTGGAGAGTGGAAAGAGGCTGGTTCTGAGGGGCTCTGAATTTTGCTGCTGTAAGTTCCTGGTCTCTGAGAGGATGTGCTCCTCGGGAGACTTCCCAAACCTTTCCATTTTCCTCTGTGAGTGGCTGCTCCTGAATTTTGGCTGGCACTTCCCACTCCCTGGAGTGACCCATGTTTGTCTGTGCTCCTACAACAGGAGATCAAGGTTATTTCACAGAGCTGGAGGTGTTCTGAGAGAAAAGAGCAGCTTTAGGGCTCTCTCTGTCTGTACAACAACTCATTCCCCTCCAAAGGAGTCCAGGATCCTACACTGCCAGTGTGTAGCACTGCACAGCTCCTCTGCTGGCACAGGGTGGGGTTTGGGGTGTCCTGTGCAGGGCCAGGAGCTGGACTGGATGATCCTTCCAGCTCAGGGTGTTCTGATTCCTCTTCAAGGTCCTTTCCAGATGCCCTCAGACCGGCACTGATGCCTCTGCTGGGGATTGATCGAGGCTTGGACTGAAGTCAGAGCAGGAGTTTCTTTAGAAGGTTGGGGTAATGTCCTTTAATATCCCAGGAGGTCACTTCTGTGTGCTGCAGGGGAAGGGATTCCCACAGGGGTGTTGTGACCCCTCGGTGTCACAGAGGGAGCAGTGCTGGGTTGGTCACTTCAAGCCTTGCTCCGGATCGACTCCCGTGGGTTTAGAGGTGATTTTGCACGTGGACCCAGCTGCTGGATGGTTGTTCCAGGAGGTGTGCAGATGCCCCAGGAGAAAACTTCCTAAACTCTGTCTTAGGCTGTGGGGTTTTTGACCTGATAACATTCCAAACACTATTGTTTGTTCTGGACAATTTTTTTCTTGGCCTGTTTTTGTTATTTGATGGTTGTGTGAGAAACCTGTGGAGGAACAGCATCCTGCAC
Source organism: Nicator chloris (assembly GCA_013400495.1). Taxonomy (NCBI): domain Eukaryota; kingdom Metazoa; phylum Chordata; class Aves; order Passeriformes; family Pycnonotidae; genus Nicator; species Nicator chloris. The sequence continues at coordinate 185,052 of WAAE01023880.1, forward strand.
TGCACCGGATTTGGAGGGAGAGACACGAGACAGCCCAGAAGAAATGTCATAAAACCTGCTGCCTTCTCTGCAACTCCAACCCGCTGGAGCTCAGACACCGCACCTGGAGTTGTTAGGAACAGAAATGGCTCCTGACCTTCTCCCAAGGAAATATTTCCCTAGAAATCACTAAATATATCTTAATACTGGCTTGAACTGTACCTGCAGTCAGCACTTCTCTGAGCTCTTGCTGTTACTTCTTAAAAAAACCATTTTTATGGAACTGCTTTGTCTCAAGTCACTTCATTAAATCTACTAGAGCTGTTTCATTTTTTACTTTATCTTATTTGTAGGAGTTTATTTTGTGTGTGACGAGGTGGAAGCCTAGCAGAGGGCTTCAAATCTTCTAAGTCCTGTTTGCATGTCTCCATTGTGAGGTGCTTGGGGCAGGACATTGGGAAGAAACCTGGATTTAGGAAGGCACAGAACCATCATTTTGTGCCTGCTGGCCTCCCTCAGAGGAAGCCAAAACTCAGTCCCATGGGAAACCTGTACCGGGAGAGAAATGTTCCCAGAATTGAAACCACAGATTGCTTTATATACAATGAAGGAACTGAACTGGCACTCAAAAATCTGGGAATTCACATATTTGGAAGTCCCAACAAGTCAGGAATATTTTAGGAAATACATTAAAAAAAAAAAAATAGGTATTTCCTAAAGTATCAGGCAATTTTGTGTTCCCAGGCTGCAGAACCAAGGCCCCAAAGCCACACGTGGGCCTTGGGGTGGGTTCTGGTCCCTCCCGGGGAGAATGTGAAGATGTTTTCTGACCAGTGAAGGGAGATGCACCTTTAGGTTGTGCTTGGCCTGGATTTCAGGACTCCTGAGAACCCTGATGTTGTGCTTGGCCTGGGTTCCCGTGTCATCCCCTCAGCAATCGGGATCCTGAGGAAGTGCCAAGAGGTGCAGCCCCTGCTCCTGGGGGCAGCCATGGGCACAAAGTGACCCCCACGGGCCGAGGCAGCCCCTGGGGACCCCTCGGTGGCTTTGGCACCCCAGATGGGACAGGAAACTGAGGGGAGTGAGCAGAGGCTGGGCAAGGCTCAGAGAATCCAGGGGGATTTATCAAAGGCCTGCACCAGGCACACCTTGGGCCCTCAGAGCCTCCCAGGGGCTGCACCCAGCACGGACAGTGGGCACCAGTTTTACAGACCGTTGTGACTTTGGTCCAGTGACATGTCAGGGGTTAATGCTGCAATTCCAGCTGCAGGGAATGAAGTCAGTTACCCCCAGTTTGCTCCTCCCCATTCACTGTTGTGGAGACTTTTGGGGGCCTGAGGCAGTGAGGTGTCCTTGAGTTCCAGGCCCTGAGGGATTGCCGTGTGTGACCAAAACCTGAAGACAGTAACTAACAGTTTATATGGAGTTCAGAGTTTTATATGGAGTTCAGCTATGCCCTAATGCAGGCCAGGATTTAAACTCTGCAGGGATGCTCTAAAGCATCCCTGGCGTTACTGATGTGCTGTGCTCTGTGTGCTCCTCATCTCTGACTTGTTTAACACTTTACTGATTTGAAAAAAAAACAGTGTTTTGGGTTTTTTTTTCTTTTTGTTGGGAGGGAAGTGGGAGGGTAAATTTCCTAATTGTGTTTGGGGTTTTTTTGAAACTATATGAGGGGGAAATGTAAAAAACCCCAGCTCTATGGTGATGATTTCTTTTATGCAGTAGGAACAAACTGCCCTTTTCTGAAATACTTGCAGAATTATTAAAAATAATACAATAAAAATAATACAAAAAATAAAAAGAATACAATACAATTGTAAAAAATACAATACAAAAAAAAAGAACAACTAAGGTTTATGTAACATTTTACACAAAGGAAGATTCTGTTTGGTTTTGAAGGGCACAAGATTTCGTCTACTTGCTTTGTTCTCAAAAATTAAAGGAAATGGGCAAACCCCATTCTGTGTATTTTAGTTTATATCGATGTACTTTACATGGCACTCCCCTGATGAATTAAATAATCACAGCTACCCTGGTAGAGCAGACAAATCTCCCTTGATGTGAAGTGGGGAAGTGAGAAACAAGAGGAGCTTCTTTGAGGTCATGCTGCAAATCTGTGGCTGAGAGAAACTGAAGTTCCCTGAGGTCACAACTGCATGTCACTGTTATTAAATATAAATATCTCAATATCTCTATAAAATATAGATTAAAATATAGATAAAATTATCAAGCATGAGCAAATGTAAATATAAATAAAATTACGAATATAAATAACATGAATACTATGAATATATGATTATGCAGAGCAGCCACCACTTCCCTGCTGCTGCCCCTTCCCTCTCACTCATGGCTGGTTTTCTGGGGCCCCTTTGTGTGGCTGGCAGAGTCAGAGCCATGCAGGGAGTGGCTTCAGGAACTGCTGGGGATGAAAACCTTGCCCAAGCCAAGCTCCCAGTGCCTCCAGCCCGCTGCCCAGACAGATGCTGGTGCTGGAGGGAGATGCCACAGGGAGGGGAATTGCATCTTCCAGCTGCTGAACTGAAATAACCTCCCAGCCACAGCCTCACTCCCAGCCAGTGCTCTGTCCCGCCGATGATCTTTTGTGCTCTGATTTTATGCTTTTATGCTCTTCTGGGTGCCTGGAGTGTTCAGCTCTGGGGCCTCCAGCATAAAAAGGATGTGGAGCTGTTGGAATAAGTCAAAAGGAGTCAAAAAAGTGGTGAAAGGGCTGGACCCCTCTGCTCTGGAGCCAGGCTGGGGGTGTTCACCTGGAGAGGAGAAGGCTCCAGGGAGAGCTCAGAGTCCCTTGCAGGCCCAAAAGGGCTCCAGGAGAGCTGGAGAGGGACTGGGGACAAGGGATGGAGGGCCAGGACACAGGGAATGGCTTCCCACTGCCAGAGGGCCGGGCTGGATGGGATTTTGGGCAGGAATTGTTCCCTGTGAGGGTGGGCAGGCCCTGGCACAGGGTGCCCAGAGCAGCTGTGGCTGCCCCTGGATCCCTGGCAGTGCCCAAGGCCAGGCTGGATGGGGCTGGGAGCAGCCTGGGGCAGTGGGAGGTGTCCCTGCCATGGCAGGGGTGGCACTGGGTGAGCTTTGAGGTCCCTTCCAACCCAAATATTTCTGTGATCCTTTCTTATATCTCTGGCCCATGTACAGGGAGAAAATCGTGCTTTAACGCACTCATGAAAAATTCTGCTCTTGCTGCCTGAGGCACCCTCTTATACAGCAGCCTGCAATGCAGGAAATGAAATTCTTCTCTTAAAGGCTCTTTCTCATTTTGGCTACCCAAGCCTGGCTCTAATAAGGAAAACGTGCTACGGATTTTGACAAAACCTTTCCACTCCTCTCTGACTGTGCCACTCCTGGGTGCTTCTGTGCTGCTTTACTCTGTGCCAGAAGCCACAGACAGGCCCCTGTTTCTCCCAAGATGTTGCTGTCAGCTGATGGAGAGGCTCCTTCCAGACTGTGATGAGCTCCCTGGCTTTTAGAATGAGGGAGTCCTTCTGCTATTCCAACTAAACCAGAAGAGAAGTCTAAGGATAGTCAAGAATTCCTTGCTAGCAGTGCTTAATGACAAAATATTGGAGTGTGCTGGTTCATCCAGCCCCTCAATCCCCTCTCCATCCCCTCTGGGAGAGGCACAGCAGCTTCTCTTCAATATTGTTGTAAAACATCATCTGAGGAGCACTGAGAACACCCCCTTCCTTCTTCCCCTGCTCCTCACGGATGAATCATCCCTGCCCTCTTCCCAAAGGGCTGGAAACTGTCTGCAAAGGAGGCATGCCGTGCTCAAAAGAGCAAACAGCAGCTATTCAGGCAGACAGCTCCGGGCCAGGGCTAAGTTTGGCTGCAGCAGTGACGTGGGACTTGGCCGTGCCCTGCTCAACACTGGTGCCACTGCCCTGGCAGGGGAGGGCAGGGATGGAGCCCAGGGGGCAGGGACAGGGGCACAGCCAAGCCATGGTCCCCCCATGGGCAGGGACAGGGGCACGGCCAAGCCATGGCCCCCACAAGGGGCAGGGACAGGGGCACGGCCAAGCCATGGCCCCCACAAGGGGCAGGGACAGGGGCACGGCCAAGCCATGGCCCCCCCATGGGCAGGGACAGGGGCACGGCCAAGCCATGGCCCCCACAAGGGGCAGGGACAGGGGCACGGCCAAGCCATGGCCCCCACAAGGGGCAGGGACAGGGGCACGGCCAAGCCATGGTCCCTTGGGCCTTCACCAGCACCCAGAAGGGAAGGAATGAGGGATTTGCCTTTACGAGCAGACTGGGGTTCTGCTGGTAAATAAAGCTAGGTACTGAGAGATGAAAGGAACAGGGGTGGAACCATCAGTTCCACAGGGAAAGAAAAAGGCGGGCGATTGTGGGCCTGATATTTCTGGGCCTGAGAGATTTTAGCCTGCTAATTTTCTCCCAAGGAAAAATTTATCAAGAAAGCTTCTTCTCAAAACAAATCCTGGCAAACAACTCTCCTGTTCTCAAAACAATCTCCAGGTGGTGTTTTGCTCTTAGTCCTCAAAACATTGGAGCTGTTTTCTCAGGTTTGACCAATGGGATTGTGGAGGTGTCGTCCCTGTTCACCAACCACGTTCAGTCTGATCAGAACACTTTATAAAAGTGAAATAAAGCCCAACAGGAGGGGCTTGCTTGCTCTTTGCCTTCTGAAAACCTTGGAGTCTTTCATCTTCCTTCGTGTCCGACAGCGACAGGGGATACAGTAGAAGGGGGTCTGTCTTAGGCCATTTGGGAAGCCTGTACCTCTCAAGCACCTTTCAAGGAAAAGGTTGTTTACAGAAGGGATAATAAAGCATTGGAATGGTCTACCTGGGGAGGTGGTGGAGTCACCATCCCTGGGTGTGTTTAAGAAAAGACTGGATGTGGCACTGGGTGCCATGGTTTAATTGAGGTGTTAGGGTCGGGTTGGACTTGATGATCTTGGAGGTCTTTTCCAACAGAATGATTTTGTGATTCTGTGATACCTCAGCCAGTGGAGAAAGAGAGAGGGAAATGGGGCCGGGAAATTGGGATAAAAAGGAGGCTGCATCCTCTAACAACTTGAGAGACACAACAGGAAATGCCCCATGACTTCTCTCTTTATTTGAATAAAGTCGCAGGACTCCTCTGCCTCTGGAGGAGGCACTATGTTTTTTGGACATAAACCTCTGGTGTTTGTGGATTAATTTTCCTGACAAGAGCAGGCGTTCTGTGGGCTATTCCCTCGTGGCAGGGGGGTCAGGGCTGTGGCTGTGCTCACAGCCCTCTGTGGAGCAGCACAGCCTGGCTGGAGCAGCAGGAGCTGAGCTCTGCCTGCTCTGGAGACACGCAGGTCCCCCCCAGCCTGCCCCCACGTCACCTTTGAAGAACAAATGTATAAACAGAAACCTGCCCAGGAATTATTCTGGGCTTTATCAGCTTGCCTGGTTTTGGTGTTTTGGTTTCCTTTCCCAGTGAAATCAGCTTTTTTGTCTGGGTTGAAACGCAGGCAAAAATCACAAGCCAAAGATCTTGGGACCAGCTCAGAAAACAGAAACATTTTTCATGTGTTTGGGGTTTTCTCAGAGGCCTTTTTCTGATCTGAATTGGCAAATTTTTGCAGGTTTTAGATTGACAGAATGTGCAACTTTCCCCTCAATTATGCCCACCCTTGGCAAGCTCAGCCTCCTCAAAGCCCTCTTTTATCCACCCCACCCCTGCAGGTTGAGCTGTAAGCCTGCTCTGTGTATTACAGTGCTGTTGCTAATTAAGAAGTCCTAATTATCTGGCTAATTCAAGTGAAGTGGTTTAAAATTGTTGGAATTAAAGGAGTTTTTTTCAGCAGATATTGACAAAGCCAAGTGTGTTTTTGTTGGGAATGTAACACATAGTCTGGACTAATCCCACTGTGCGTCGCTGGCCTGTTCAATGTCCTTTGAGTTGCTGTAGCAAGGTAAATAAATTTTTATCTATTCATCTGAAGGAGTTCAATTTACCTGTGTTTTTATAGAGCTTGGGGGTTTTGTATGAGATGATCCAATCTGTGGGAAGCTGCGTTGTTAGCTCTGTTTTGGGAGGGAATCTGCAGGCAGCGTGGAGTGAAGAGGCAGCACTGGGGGCAGGAAATGTGGGTCTGCTTCTCTGGGTCTGTTACTCAATAAACGTGGATATTTTATGGGCTGATAGAACTGAGGAACCCTCAAACTCAGCGAGCTGCACACTGGAATTCTGCTTCCTGCAGCAGCCACCACTCTGCATTTACCTGCAATTATCCGAGACAGATTATTTCTTCTTATCATGGATACAGTGAGGGACATCTGGCTCAAAAACCCGATTTCTCCCAGCTGCAAGTTCCATTTCAGAACAGAAATGGTAGGAAGGGCTGTTGTGCTGCTTGCCCTGTGCGGTGCAGGGAGGCAGCAGCTCCCTGGGGAAGGTTCCTGTGCTATTGTGGGAGAGTTGAGGTGCAGGGTAAGCTCAGCCCCGGGCTGCAGGTGCTCCACAAAGAACCTTTGCACAGGATTTCTGTGGTGCTGTGGGGACACCTTTTGGTTAGAAGCAATCTGAACCCGGGCTTGGATCCAATCCCCAGCTCCACCCTCAGCTTTCCCTACATGGACTCGCCCTTCTCCAATCCAGGTGATAAAATTTACAAAGCCCTTGTGCAGCTGCTTTTTTTTTTTCCAATGCAATTCTGAGGTTTTTTCTTCCAAAGTCTTGGTTTCCACATCATTAGGTGGCAGCACGTGCCAACACAAAATCTGTTTGTCCCCAGAGCTGGGGACAAAGGGTCAGGAGAGGTTTCCTTGGATCTGAATTGTGATGCAAAGAATGCAGAGAGTCTTTACAAGAAGATAAAATGAAATTTCTCTCTTAAATAGCCATAAAGCTTCAGGCTGAAGCTGCCCTGAGCTGCCACTGAGACTGGTATAGATGTTTAAATTGTGGAGAATAACATGTGGTGTGGGAAAAGGATGACAAGACATCCTGTGGGAAAGGCCACTCCCAAAAATTTCATGTCTGGGTTTGTTTCTCAGGTCAGGTTACATGAAAGTCATGGAAAGTCAAATTCAAATTTGACAAAAATGTCAAAATTTTTTTGCTCCTCTCTTTATTCTTGCTCTGTCTGAAACCTGCCCAATATTTTCAAAGAACATCTCAGAACATCCAGTGTGAACAACTAAAATGTCCCCACTGTCAGCCCATCCTCAGCCGTGGTTCTGAGATTCCTCATGGGGTATCTGGGAATCAGAGCATTAACAGTTGAAGCAAACCTCCTCTTTAATTAGAAGCAGGTGTAATTAACACCGTAGACAGTTCTGTATCCAGGTGTGAGGTGATGAGGGGTAGGTGAAAACCAGCAGGCAAAGGAAAATGGCAACAAAGTGCAATTTATTATTTCATTGGTTTTGTGCTTGCATTTCAAGCAAAGCCTTCCCTACCTCTATGTGTTCTTTGTGACCAGAGCTGAAAAGCAGCCATGTGAGAGGAAAAAACCACCTGAGATGGGCCAGGACATGGTGAAAAGGAGGGGACCAAGGAATAATTCATGCTGGGGCTTCAGCTGAGAGACCATCAGGGTTACTGGGAGGTTTCTCATTCAGGACTTGTGCAGCTGCACCTTTGGTGCTCTATCAAGGCCCTTCAGCTCTAATTTATGGCAATTCCTTGAAATGTCCAGCTTGGACCCAGAGGGTTTGTCCTGGGAATTCTGGGATCCTGCAAAGGAGCTGCATTGCTGAGTTTCTGTCAATATCAGTCAAAATTCTTCAGCTTTCCCAAACCCCTTCTTTTCCCAAACTGTGTTAATGCTTCCAAGTCTAGTCTTGGCTTGGAGCCCTGAACATCCTCAAATGATCTGAATTGTCTTATCACCTCTGACTAGAGGATTTCTTTTTTCAGACAGGAATAAATATGTATCTGTCTCTTACGGTTTCACATGGAAAGTTATTGACTGCAGCACGGTTCTGAACAAAGAGCCTGATCTGCAATCCTGAGGTGGCCTTGCTTCCATTACTGCTCATGAACCAGAGAAGCTGGTGACTATTTCAAGCCCCAAATTCCCCCTGCTTTTCTCCTGACAAGCTTGCACATCGATTCTGACATGCAGACTGACAGCTCCATGGCATTTTGGAATGTTCCAACTGCACGGAGGATGTGGTACTATTTATTTCAGTGCCCCCATTCCCAGAGCAGCCACTGACTCACAAGAAAAGGCTGAGAGCAATATTTGGCATTTGTTTCCTGTGCAGTACAATTTGCCTGGTTCATTAACCTTCTTTATGTAGATGTAAATTCTGAGTCTGACATGGCTATTTTTGGGGAGCATGTCAGAACCAGATTTGTCTGTCTGAGCAGCATTTGCTTCGGAAAAATGCTTGAAATTGCTTCAGCAATTTTGTCTTTTGAAGCAAATTTTGCATTGGATGTTAAGCTGTGTTTGTGTTGTGCTTTTGGATCTCCAGCACCATTACACTTGCAGGACAAAGAGTGTCTAAAGCACCAGCTGGAGGACAGTGTCCTGTACCTGTTGGACCAGAAATATTTCTTCTGTTGTGCATCCCAGCAGATTGATGGAGGCTGAGCCTAAATCCTGCTGTCACTCTTACCTGGACGTGCCAACGTTCAGGATTAGTGGCTGGGCTCAGTCTTAGGGGGCATTTCCAACCTAAAATGATTCTGTGATAATTCTGTCATCCCTCAATACCTTTTCTACGTTTTTCTCCCTGTTTTGCCAAGAAGTGTGCAGGGAAAAAAGGAGGGAGAGAGAGGGAAATCCATTGGCCTGTTCTGCTGCTGATTTCCAGGTTTTGTCTCACCCCTTGTTTGACCTCAGCTCTGACTCTCCACTCCACTGGCTCCTTCTTTGGAAAAGTGGGTGCTCAAAACACCAAATTTCCTCTGGCCTGGCACTGACCCCAATTCCACAGCAGGAATTG
>WAAE01023880.1:194176-237689 GCA_013400495.1 Nicator chloris
CCTGCCTGAACTGTGTGTAGACTTGCATGATCACATAAAAGAAAGGAAACAATGAATTAATCTGGATCCTAAGCTAGCAGAAGCAGCAGGCAGTAGAAAAGGTAACAATTTATGTTGAAATGGCAAAACTTGTCCAAGCTGTTCCAATACCTCCTTTCTGGCCCGTGACATCTGCCTCAGACTGGAGCCTTTCCTGCTTTTCATGTGTCCTGTGTGGAGAAGTGTTTCATGTCCCTGTTGGACTTTTGACCATTAAAGAATTAATTGAGGTGGATTCCATTTCGCAGGGCTTGGGGCACAGATGAGCACAGGGATCTGACTTTGAGGTTCTGATGCCTTTTCTGTCAGCACAGCTGGATTAAAAAAAGCTGTGCCAGAAGAGAGAAGGTTTTCCCAGGTTAAACTCTGCAGGTTATTGCATCAGTGGGGTTTGGTGAGGTGATGTTTTAAAGGTGTCTTTGAACTCAATGAGCTGGGATTTCCAGATCCTGCTCCTCAGCAAGTCCCATGAATTCCATAATCAAGTGGAGAGTTCTGCTTTTCTCAACACCAGCAGGTAATTTATATAAATATATTATCAGTTTCCAGGTCCTACTTTAATCTGGAGAGTTCAGCTGATGCATTTGCTTCTCCTGTCCTGGTCACTGCCCTGATCCTGAGCAGAAATGTTTGCACAGCTGCTATTGCTCAGAGATTTCTCTGCTTTATGCTGCCACAAGCAAGGAAACTTCCAGTGCCACTGGATGTCACTCTAAGAAAGCTCAAAGTGCTTTGGCAATCCAAATCTTTCCATTTCCATTGTAAATCAGGGCATCCTACACTCTGGGCTCCTCAGCAAGGTGGGGTGAAATAACTCAGTTCCCATGTAGAACCCGTGGATAACTCAAAGGCAAGGTTTCATTTCGGGTTTTTGATTCATCTTGGATGGGTCAGGATTTCTTTCTAGAGCCTCACTGTGCTGCAGGGGTTGTTTGGGGTGTAGAAAGAAGGAAAATGTCAACTCTGACCATTTTTCTGTCCCATTTCCTTACATGTTTGAGAGTTTCTGAGCAGCATGGAAGCTGGGTGTTCAAATCAAATCAAAAAACCAATAGAATCTAACCCTGTCCTCAACTTTTCATTTTCAAAGAGTGACAAGAAGGCAAAAGTTAATTTAGCCCAGGGACCATGAGTGGTGCCATTACAAAATTCAAATATAAAATGTCTCTGTAGAGAAGTGACTCTCCTGAGGACAAGCAACAAGTGACAGGGTTGAGTTGTTGCACAGAGAACTGGAGCCACGAATCAGCCAAAAATTATAAATTGAGGGTAGGTGCTCCTAAAAGAGATAGAGAATCATCTTTTCAGGTGCTTGGGAGGGGGGAGAAGCATTAAGGGCACCAGAGGAGCCTCTCCATTCATGGACTGCTGCAGGAAAAGCTTGGATAATACATTTTAAATCATCCAGGTGTGACACCTTGACCTCTGCTGAGCAGAGTTGCTGTGATTCTCCTGCCCTTCCCACCTGGATTAACTTTTATAAACCACTGGTCACGTTCACTGTCACAGCCTGGGCTGGTTCTCCCTCCCCCTTCCACATCCTTTTGCTGCCAGTGTGAGAAAAGGTGCTGAAATAATTGCACAGAGGCTGCAGACAGTGCTTAAAATCTAAATAGACTCACTAATTACTCCTAAAATGTGTTTAATACCAGATAAAGATTGCTGGAAAACCCAGTAAATGCTGTTCAAAATGTGAGTTCTGTGGCGAGCTGGATAATTTCCCCATATATTACAACAGAACGGAATGTCAGGGCACTGTACAAAATTTAAATTACATAATTAGTTGACTGAGACACACAAGATTCACTTCTAACTCGAGCCCTGCTGTAGAGGGGTTTGGCGAGCAGGAAGCTATTTCCTGCTGGATGTTCCTCTGGAATTTTGATGACAGCAGAAATCTCAGAGGGGCCATCCTAGAAATTGTAATCTGGGGCTCTTTTGGGTGAGGAGACACAAGATGAGGTGAGATCAGTGGTGTCAGACAGCTCCTGCTGCAGAGGGGTGATCCTTTTGTGTCATGGGTGACCTGCAGTCGACTCAGGGACTCCAAGTGAAAACCTCTGAATTCCATTACCCAGCTCATCTCGGGGAAATCGATGAATGCCTCCCCGGTGACACATCAATAGCTCAGCCCTTTAAACAAGTGTCAGGAAAGGGCCTTCATTTCCCCCGTGTGCCTCTTGATCGTTCATTTCAATGGGCAGAAAAACGCAGCCCGTGGATGCTTCCAAAGGCTCATGAATGCACAATGCAAGATGCACAGACCTCCTTCCCAGGGACAACAAAAGCCAAACAAATCTTCCCTCTCTCTGATCGTGTGTGAGGGCTGTCATCAAACAGGGGACGTGCCTGCTATTCTGAAAATATTCCCACAGATTTTATTTCTTGGATTGGAGGTAAGAAATAAAATATCTAAGATTTCTTGGATAGGCCAGCTCATGGCCATGAGGTGCCCCTTACAGAGGCTCCGTGGGCTGGTGTGGCCACTGCCAAACCCCATTTCCACCCTTTTGGAAGGGCTGGATGTGCTCAGCTCCGTTCCAAATCCAGGTTTGTGGTGAGAAAAGGCTGCAGAGACCGGAGCCAGCTCCACAGGTCTGCAGAGCCAGAGAGGAAAGGTTTTCTGACACTGGGGGCTTTGATGTGTTTCCATCTTCTGCCCCAAAATTGAGCCTGGAGGGGTGGAAGGCTGCTGCAAACTCCTCTGAAACAGTCCCACACCAGTGATGCTTTTTGGGGGTTCTCCGATGTTCTTTCAAATGTTTAACTGCTGGGGGAGTGGGAGCAGGAAATAAAAGTCCTCATGAGGCAATGGTGGCACAGTGAATGCTTTTTTTGTTTTGTTTTGTTTCTTTTTCTTTTTTTTTTTTTTTTGCTTGGATTCTTGATTGTCTCAGCACCACAGAGGGGTCTTGTTTTATTCACCAAGAAATGTTGGCCTCATTTAGCCATAAATACATTCATACTTGGCCTTGCCTGGGCAACACCCTGCCTGCTTCTGTCTTTCTTTTACTGCACCTCCCCAAGGTTAGAGTAAAACAGCAATAAAAATAAAACAAAAATGGATTTGTAACAGGTCGTTGTGCTGCATTTCAAGCTATTTTGGTTGATTAGGAGCTTGATTACACTGGCTGATGGTTGGTGTATTTTACTGCAAGTTTTACAAACCACAGCTGGCTCCAGTGGCCCTAAACATCATTTACGTGCCTGAAGCAGCCATGAAAGCCCTTCCTGGAAGTCCTTTTAGGAAAGGGATCTACTCCTTGCATTGTTTTGGTGTTCTTGCCATGCAAGAGCCTTACAGGGTATGGAGTGGTTTTTCTGGGACCTGCTGTGGTTGATTGTGGGTGCAGAAGGAAGGTGAGAGGCTTTGTCTAAAGCTTGGCCTCCTCATGTCTGCTCTGTGAACGTCACACCAGACCTTAAATGCCCCCCAGCTCCACCTGAACAGGTTGGCAGTTCCTATAAACACCCCCCGAGCTGAGATTCCAAACAAAACCAGGACTGGGGCAAGGTTCCCAGCCAGGTGAGGCTCCTCAGTGCTCCCAGGGATGTATTTGGGGAGCTCCATAACCCTCAGAAATCCCCAGGAACACTTCCACAAGGGAAATCTGCAGGGGGAGTAGTCTGGAAAAGGCTTTCTGTGAAAAGTTTCTGGTGACTTCAGGAAAATCTGCTTAAGAGATCTCATGGGAATATTCCTGCTTAATTCAGCAGAGCTCCTGAAGTGGGGAAATGGTGCCTCTGGGCTGTTTGGTTTTGTGTCTGCAGTGGATTGTGGAGGGATTGTAGGAGCTTTCCTGGATGCAAGTGGAGCTGCAAATTTTGCCCTCAGCCTGACGTGGTCAAAAGATTTTTGAATTCTGGTACCTATTTAAACTCAAGCAGATTGAGATTTTTTCATAATTAAATTTGCACGATAATGTCAGGAGTCCAGGCAGATCCACAGCCCCAGAGCCTGTTGTGCACAAGGAATCCTGGTTTGGGTGGGAAGGGGCTCTAAAGGTCATGGGCAGGGTCACCTTCCACCAGACCAGGCTGCCCAGAGCTCACCCAGCCTGCTCTGGGGTGTTCCCAGGAGTCAAAGCCTCTGCAACCTCAGGACAATCGGGTGTTACACCATCCTCATGAAAAGAAAAATCCTGGAACACTTCTGAGTTAGTTCCAACGCACCCCAGGACAGCCCTGTTGTGTTTGGGTGTCCCATTTCCTGCTAAAACCAGAAAATTATCAGCATGAGGAGCCGAAATATCCTATTTTTAGGTCCTTGACGTGTACACCTATGGAAGAACACGTCATCCTTCTAAAATCTTTCTGAATATCACCCAAAGCCCAGACACAGGGGGAGGGTTTGGGTTGGTTTTTCTCTTTTGTGGTTTGTTCACACCTGATTTTGCTGTCACTGATGGCAGACACAGCTCAGTAAACGTCAGGGGTTTTCAGTCTAAACTCAAAGCCAGGCAAGACCAGGCCTTGACTGCCTGGATTTTTCATTTCTGCACTACAAGTGTCCAGTTATCTGTGGGTTTAGATAAAGATTTCCTGCAGCTCTTATCAGTGTGAGGCTGGCAATAACAGGCAGCACACTGAGCTCTTGCAGAGCACAAATATTGTTTTTGGGAAAGCACTTGGTGTTGCTGGAATCCTACTGAACACCTCAAACTACAGCAGCTTCTCTTGAGAGGAGGGAGCAGATTGTAGCCACCTCTTGTCCTTTCCTAACACCTCTTAAGTGAAAGCCTCCAGAACCTTGACTGACTGTGCATGGTGGTAAAATTGAGATGCTCAGCTGATTTCTGCTTGCTGTCTGAAGCCCCTACCACCCTGTAATTTGATTTTTTTCCTGCTGGCAATTATTCCTTTAGGCTCTTCTCATTGCCTGAGTGCTGACCTGGTTAAATGTCTGCATGTCTGAGCACACCCAACCACTGAAAATTGGCAACAAACAGTGAACAATAGTAAATTAATAGTAAATAGATAGCAAAAGATGTCTCCTTTCAGATGATATGTAAATTTTGCTCAGGTAAAAGGTGTTTGAGCAGTGAAAGGTCACTTGGCTAACGACCCAAAGTATTTTGGTTTCTCACTTGTCTGAGCCAGTGTGTTGACCAGAGTGCCATCAGTTCTTTAATATCATTTTATTTGTGTTGTGTTTAAACTGCAGCAGTTACCTGCAGTGTGCACTGGCAATATTTGAGGGGTTTGTTCCCTTCTCATAGTAAGTATTCCAGTAGCTTCCCATAAGAACCTGTGGCCTCTGCCCACCACAAACCTTGCCCACCATAAATTGAATAATATCTTCAAAGACTGATACAGAGTAAGCCAACTCTTAAATTAAATCCATCAATATCTGTGGAGATCTCTGGGCTTGATGTTTCTGGGTCTGAGAGATTTCAGCCTGCCAGCAGCTGCTGACTTTCTCCCAAGGAAAAATTTCTCAAGAAAGCTTCTTCTCCAAACAATCTTGGCAAACAACTCTCCTTTCTCCAAACAATCTTTCTCCAGGTGGAGTTTTGCTTTTCTAGTTCTCCAAACATTTCAGCTGTTTCTCTGGTTTAACCAATGGGATTGGAGAGGGGTCGTTCCTGCTCACCAACCATGTTAAATCTGTATCAGAACACCTTATAAAAAAGTAGTAAGAATCAGATAATAAAGTTTTTTTCTATGCTCTTTACCTTCTAAAATATTTAGAGTCTCTGATCTTTTTTCATGTCCTACAACGACAGAGATCCACATAATGTGTGTTTAGGAATAACTTTTGAGATCACTGGGAGTTTCTCAAAGCTTTTCTGCAGCCAAGTCTGAGCTGTGGAAGCAAGAAGAACAACTGCTGACCAAGAGATGAATTCACTGAAAAGATTTCCCCAAACTGTGTCTCTGACCTAGAAACAGCTCTGGCCTGATCAGCTGTTGCATTAAGCATCCAGTGGTTGTGAGAAAAAATGATACACTGAACATCCCCTAACTATAGACTGGAGAAGTGTGGAAGCAGTTTTATTTCTGGAAATGTATAATCTTCTTACATCAACCTCGTGCCCTTGTGGAGAGGATTATTTGCACTGAGTGGCTGGGGCTGTGACAGGTTTGCAAGGAGAGAGTGCTGAGGATGCTGCCTGCTCCCAAACTGCCTCCCCAGTTGCTTGGTAAGAGATGCTGAGCTATAGAGGGACTGGGAGCACTGGGTGGTGTGGCTGTGCCCTTGGGCAGCCTTTCTGGAGGCTTCCATAGTGAGGAAACCAAACCCCTCTCCTCCGGAAATGAGGTGTTTCATATATTTGTCAGTATTCCAAGGTTTGGGTTGGGGGGATGCTGGTGGTTGTTGGAGTTCTGGTTTCTTAGTTCTTCTCCAAGGTCAGGATGAATAAAGCACAGGAAACGTAGGTTTTGGGTTCTTAATTGGATGTTTATTATCTCTTATCTATTTACAGACTCAGAGGCGTGAGCTCTGACTAGCAAGTTAGAAAATGTCTGCTCTCTGACTCTTTCCAAGGTCTTTTAAGCTCTACTTATCCAAGAATGAGATGACACCTGTATTATTTACACTTTCAACCCAACAATGACCATCTATTGCCTGCCAATGCAGGCTTTTTCACCCAATCACAGAAAACCACCCAAATCCAGGAAGAAGCAGGAAGAAGAAGGTGCAAAAAGACAACTAACCCACACCCAGAAGTCTCCATCTTGGCTCCCATGTATCACTATATACCAAAATCCCAAATCTAAGTTTTTCACCCTGTGAGATCACACAACACCACTCAAACCACACACCCACAACCTCTGTGCCATCCCCCAATCTCGGGAGCCTTTTCCAAGGCCTCAAGTCAAACGTGGTGCTTGCCTGAGGGTCGGCACCCCCCAGCTCAGAGCACCAGGAATTTTCAGCCTGCAGGGTTCCCACAGGTGGTTGTGGAGTTTGTTTTCTCTCGGCATTTCTTAGGCAGTTATGAAGGCTGGGAAGGTGAACTCGCTGCCCACTTGTCCCTCAGCTCCTGAACTCTGGCCTTGAGTCAGGCAAAATAGGAGAATTTTCACTTGCAGTGTTGATGGGTGGTTAAACTGCTCAAATTTATACAGAAAAATGTTCACTGGGCCGTGCTTAAACAATGGTCACCTCAGAAAATGGAGGTCACAATCTTTGATGTCATTGATGTTTGTCTTAGATTAACTGTAAATTGTAACATTTTTGGCCATAATAAAAGCACCACACTATCCATGACAACGTGGCATCTTCCTGCATCAGGGACTGAGCTGGAATCTGTCTTTGCAGGATACCTGGGTGGTTGATAATCTCCTGAAATATCCACTGAAGGCACAGGGTCAGGTCAGTGTCTCCAGAGGGCTTCAGGTCAGCTCTTCCCAAGAATCCCCGTTTCCAGGAGTTAATGGAAACATGGGTTTTGGCAGGAAGCTTTTCAGCAGAGGAAAATTCCCGTGTTCCTGGCACAGGAATGCAAGACTCCCTTTGGAAACTATCCCAGTAGGTAGCCACCTTCCCAAAACCTGGTGTAATTGAGATTCCAAGCAGAACAGCAGCTCACAAGCCCAGGTGATAAAAGCTCTCCCGTTGCACTGACTTGGCAGCAAAAGAGAATGAAAGACTGGGGTTTTGTGAAAAGGAGTGAGATTCACCTAATCCTGTTCTGGCAGACTGAAACCACTGCAACACCACTCAGGTGAAAAAGGGGGAATGTGAGGAGCTTTAACTCTGTGCTGGGGAAAAAAGAAACTCCACGAGGTTTTCAAGACACGAGTCCAGCCCTGGATTCCTGTTCACCAAGTAAACCACCAGTGAATGTGGCAGCCCAAGAGCCACGTGAGCATTCTTGTCCCACCTGAAACTTGGATTTCCAGGGAAATCTCACCTGAGAGTGAGGAGATGAGCAAACACATCTTTCAATGAACCCATAAAAAAGCATTGGGAAGGATGGACACAACAACTTGAGCAAAATGATGGCTCCAGGAGAAACATGCAGCCTTCCCTAGTGCATTTTTATGATATTTACAAGGGCCTGTAGTGACAGGATAAGAGGGAATGGCTTCAAACTGACAGAGAGTGGGTTTAGATTAAATATTTGGACAAAACCCTTCCCTGTGAAGGTGGGGAGGCCCTGGCACAGGTGCCCACAGAAGCTGTGGCTGCCCCTGGATCCCTGGAAGTGTCCAAGGCCAATCTTTGACACTTTATTCTCCACCTTAAAACCGCCTTTTCTTTTCTCTCTAGGCAGCTCCTGAGGAATTGCTTCTGGATCCTGGGAGTGAAAAGAAAAGTGAAACCCAAATGCACGGAATAAACAAGGTTTTGGTGAGAACACTGAATAAATTATTGCACAGCAAAAATGTTCTGAAACTCACACATGGTGGGTGATAAGACAACCTGTGGCCATTTTTGTATTGGGTAAATAAGGACCAATATTATTTCACAAAGTTACCTCCAGCTGAGCAAAACACTTGAGTGTTTTCTTAATTTTTAAGCCCACAAATAGATATTTGGGCCTTCACTTTCGGTTCCTTATTGCTGTGAAAAATCCTGAGCTCCTTCCTCAGAGATTTTTACATCTTATTTCTTCTAATCAGGCAAAACTCCCAATAATTCCGTAACACCCTTGAGGCATTATGTAGGTTATTTATAGCTGCTTTTAACAGAAATAACTTGGACAAATCCCTCGTGCAGAGACTTCCAAGCAGCAGCAGCAGGGTGCAAAGTTCCCTCTGCCTCTTTTCTGTGAACCCACAATAGAAACTGGAAGGGCAAATCAGGTAATTTAGGAGCTGGGAAGGATCCTGTGTGCAGCTCCAGGGCTGTGCTGGGGGAACGGAATCATGGAACGGGGAAGGGTGGAAATGACCTTGAGGGATGAATCCAATCTTTAATCCAACACTGCTAAACCGTGGCCACAAGTGCCACATCCACGTGTCTTCTGGAAACTTCCAGGGATTGTGATTCCACTGCTGCCCTGGGCAGCCCCTCCCAGTGTCTGACCACCCTTTCAGTGAAGACATTTCTCCCAATATCCAGCCTCAACCTCCCCTGCTGCAACCTGAGGCCATTTCTTGTCCTGCCCCTTGTTCCCTGAAAGAGGAGATCCACTTCCACTTTCCTACATCCCCTCTTCAGGGAGTTGTGCAGAGCCACAAGGTCCCCCCTGGGCCTCCTTTTCTGCAGGCTGAGCCCCTTTCCAGCTCCCTCAGCCCCTCCTGGGGCTCCATTCCCTTCCCCAGCTCCCTTCCCTGCCCTGGGCACCCCCAGCCCCTCCAGGTCCTTCTTGTGAGGGGCCCAGAAGTGCCCCAGGATTTGGGGTGGTGCCTCCCCAGCGCCAGCACAGGGGACAATCCCTGCCCTGCTCCTGTGGCCTCTCTATTGCTGACCCAGCCCGGGGGCCACTGGCCTCTTGGCCACCTGGGCACACCTGGGCAGGTGCCCAGCTGCGGTCCCCAGCACCCCAGGGCCTTTCCCAGCTCCTCATCCCCCAGTGTGCAGCAGAGCCAAGGGCAGGACCCTCCCAGAGGTCCTCACCCATGGATCCAGCCTGCCCAGATCCCTCTGGGAGCAGTCAGATCTGCTGGGCCCTGCCTGAGCTGCAGCTTGTAGAATTTAGCCCGGTTTGGAATGAAAGGAGAACGTTCCCCCACGTACAATAACTTCAGAGGGTGATGGATGGGTTCAGCTGGAACAACCTACTCTAAAAATAGATCTCTGGTTCTTTTATTTTGGCACAGGAACAATGAGATGTGGGAAGAGAAGGAGCCTGAGAAACTCCACATCCACTGCTCCCAGCAGAGCTCAGAGGCAAGGCTGGAAAGTCGCATCCTCCCAGCTCCTCCAGCCAGGGGTTCATCTGAAAATATCTGAGAACTGATTCATCTTCATCTTGGACTCCTGAGGAAACGCATCTTGGGGGGTTTTGACACTCGTTTCTCCTCGTGCCCTCAGGCATCTTGGCACTTGGTAAAGTTCAAGTGGATAAGAGAAGGGAACAGAGGGCTTGAGACAAGGAATTACTGAAAGGTTTCAGAAAACGTGTGGCCAAGGAGAGAAGAGCCACCCTAGGAAATAGGAATTAACTCTCTTTTCTCACAGAGGGAAAAGCTGCCCCAGCATGTTTTGACATAAGAAAACTGATATGGAAGAAAGGTGTTGAAAAGTTCCAGTCAGGGGAAACTCTGGAATCCTTTAGTAGGCTGAAAGTAGCCAAAGCTGCAACAAGGTCTTTGGAAATCACAGCCCTAGAATTGCTATAATCTTTGTAAAAGCTCTTTTATGACAATTTCCCACTGGTTTCGATCTGTGGAATAGTACTAGTAGGAGGTTAGGAATATCTGTTCCTCTGAAGAACCTTTCCTTCTTATTCTTCACATAAATAAATCACTCAGAGGAAAAAACCAAAAAGCTTTTCAGCATCTCCAGTCCTATTAAAAAAGGAAGACATAAAAATGTGAAGTGGGCAACGAACATTTTAGTTTGCCTCAGACCATTTTACACTTTTCCCAACTCCTTTGTCATTAATGCAATGGAAAACGGAATGAATTTCATGTCCTTGAACAGTGCTATGAAAAATGCCCTATCTAGCACAGAAACGTGACTGTGGGTTTGCATTTTCAAGCAGTTTTTTTTTCCCCTGGGGAAAAAACCTGACCCTGGGGCGACACCTGACTGAGGCTTTACTTTGGTTGCCTGAATCAGTCCCAGAGTCAGTGTGAGCTTCATGCTCAGAGCAAATTTAGACAACCAAGTAAGTCAAAGTTCCCTCATGAAGAACTTCTAAAACGTGAAGAATGCCTAAATTTTATATAAAGCACAATTTGAATCTGAATTAAAGCCCACATGAACATTAGAGTTCCTTTTGTACTTCTGTCTCTGTCGTAACTAAAGGAAAGTCATGGTACATTTTTTTCTCCACTGTTTGTTTGTTTGCCTATTTGATTGTAAAAATAGTATCTTTTTTTAGAAAAAAAAATGTTTGCAAGGCATTTCACTAAAAATACAAACAACCCACTGTTGTGGGGGTTCTTGTGTCTGTGCTCTTTTCACTAAAAAATAAAGGAGCAGAGGAGGATCTGGGTTGCAAACTCCAGAGCAAAACTTGAGCTCTCCCACAACAAGGGGATCTGAGCCCTCCATCCTTGCTCTGCCCAAGGACAGCAGCATCACCCCTGCCTTTTGCATCCCTGTGCATTTTGCAAGCTCTGAAGAGGGGCTGGAAGCTCAGAGCAGCTTTTCTCTCTCATCTCCATCGTCAGGGCCTCTGTTCTGTGTGCTCTCTGCAAATTATGTGCATTTGAATATGAAATTTATCAGTTCTTTTATGTATTTTTTAATGCCATGACACAATTCAGCCACACATGCATGTGTGGAAGCACATGCACACACCCAATCACACCAAGAGCTCCTTTTGCTTCCCAAATTTTTTTAAACACAAAATCAAGCCTACATTTTCGTCTCCACTGTAATTATAATCAACGTCTTCTTCTAGGAAGATAAAAAGAGGAAAGTGGGAATCAGGAAAAGGGAAATGTTACAAGCCTTTTCATTAGGATTTTATGTATTTAAAGAATTTACATTTTTAACCAGTGGCAAATCTATTTCATACTCCATAAGCTCTGAGGATCCTTTGGGATAAACAGCACCAAAGCTGTCATTTGAGAACAATCATCTATTTTCTGTTTATTGAAAGTTTGCCTTTTTTTGTGCCACGGTGTTTTGCGCGGAGCTGGAAATATTTGTTCAAGATGATAATTGTCAAAGCGCTTGTTCTGTTTGGGATTCGCTTGTGAAAGCCAGCTGCCTCTGCCCTGGAAGTAGAGGGAATGGTGAATTTCCAGCTGATTTCTTTGGGATGGAGGTTGGAGCCTTCCCCAAAGCCAGTTGAGGTCCCATTGCAGTTTCCTGGCAGCCACAGCAGAGAGGAAAAGTTTAATTTGAGGAGAGGCAGCCGAAATCTGTGTGTGGAGAGCTCTGCAGACCTTGATGGCTGAAGTTCAGCTTTAAGGGCACGGATGGGCAGTCATTTTCAGCAGGAAATAATCCCTTCCCATGTGGAATTAGTGGAATCCTGCTTCCCATGAAACTTGGGATGCTTCTGTCACTGCTACTGCAAAGCCAGGCTGGGCTGGAGCTCTGGGGGTTTTGGTATGGAATAGCCTTGAAATTTTGCAAGCTGACACCAGCTGGTACAGGAGCACCTGGGCAAGGCTCAGCCTTTAGTCTGGGCTTTGCTCTGGGGTCAGGAGTGTGCTATTCACCCATGACAGGAGCACAGACAATGTGAGCAGGACTGGCCTCGGCCCCCCGTGCTGGAAGGAGCCATCCTGTCCCTGCCACTCTCCTGGCACCCCTGCCCAGCTCCCAGCCCCTCCCTGGCCGTGTATCCACGGGCCTGCTCAGCTACACAGGCTCCACAAATCAGGGCCTTCAAAATCCTGGCTGTGGGAGCTGCACATCAGCAGATTTCCACCCTCTGGAAGAAGAATCCTCCAACTCCTGAACAGAAACTGCCTCTCACCTGAGCAGCCACCAGAGGATGAAGGGGTGGGAATATCCTAAAACATTCCCAAACACAAATTAAGGCCCATTTCTAGGATGTACTGCACATCTTGCTGATTTATTTGCGGGTCTGTAAATCATCTGTTTCATTGATTCTTACTGTGCTGGCCATGGGATTTAAGAGCCCCAGGATTTCTTGCCCAAATTTTGCATTTTAATATTAGTAGAAGAAAAATATTTATTGTATCAACAGCTATGACTTCTCTGTTCAGATCACCAAAGGGCAATAAAGTCCCGTCCTCAATCAATGAAGGCTTTTTATTTGTATCTTTGAGCTGGCAATGCCTTAGGGCTGGGGCAGGATGGAACAGGAGTTCACCACTTCAGCCCAGGAGTTTTATTCTGTTTTCTTAAGGACAAAAATCACTGCTGTCTTTGCCTTTGCTCTGGATTTAAAATAATCCCTTTGTATGTAATAAATAGCTCCTGGCCCTTACACTCATTTGAAGAGTGGAATAGAATGAATTAAAAAGGACCTTCGTTGCGTTGAGGTGGTGTTGGAGTCATCTCCTCAACCTGAAATGCTTTGTTCCCGTGGCCTAAGTCACAGCCAGCAATAATTCATGGCAAATAGTGACTTTTGTGGGGATGTAGAGATCTGCAGAGCCTGTTTGTTTGAAAGCTGTGGTTCTTTTGCTGGACCCAGAGCCATGTGCTGCTCCCAATTTCCCTGAGAGGGCTGGCAAATAGATTTTTTGGAAGGCAGTGACTTTCACAGCAGCAAAAGCATTAATGAATAAAACAGGGTTATTAGTGTCCTCTATTATTCCAAAGCATCCTTGGGAACCAGTATATCAATGCAGAAGCAGGATGATCCCACTAGGCTCAGTGCTGTCGCTAGGCAACCCTTGATGTTGGCTTTGAGGCCCTCCAAGGATAGGATTGGGACGGAAATCGGAGGTGATGTGTTAAAAAACCACTGACAGACAGGTTGGTTGGTGTTCTGTGGGACAGGAGGCCGAGTATCACATGTCTAATGGAGTAGGGGAGGCTGAAGTTGAAGCTTTTCTTCATCTTTTTAATATCTCATATTTTCTTTTGTCACATCTCGTTTATGCTGTGCTCTTAACTGAGTTTTAGAGCCAGGGATGTGTTTTATTGCAACTGTTAATCCCATAAAAATGTCATTCTCAGCTAGTTAGGAAAGCTCTGGGCAGTCTTGTCCTGGGAGAGCAATAAAATTCCTGCTGAAATACAGAGAAAACGATTGTGTGCCAGCCTTGGGGTACCTGTGGTGGGCTCTGGGATCCACAGGCAGGACAGAGGATTTGAGTTGTCAGGGACAAGAAAGAGCATGTGGGAATACTTGAGATATGTTCTTCTTCATCCTTTTAACTCCAGGTCTGTGAAATGAGATTGGCAATCATTGCTCCAGTGAACAGGAGCTGCAATCTCTTCCTCTGCAGAGACAGAGCTTTCCCTGACGGATCAAGGAACCTCTTGTTCCCTGCCTGGCAATCCACGGACCCAGAACCCCTGCAGGGCTGGGCACAGAGTCCCCTCTCCAGCAGAACAGGCACCACCAAGTCCAGAATGAATCAGAAGTGATTCCTGACTCCATTCCTGGCTTTTGAAGGAAAGCAGCAGGAACACGTGGTGCTCTCTTTGCTCACTCTTTGGAGGGAGGCGGGAGAGGGCCTGGGATGGCTTTGCCAAGGGGCTGTGGCACAGTTCCATGGCCAGCTTGCTCCTGGGGTCTGTAATGAGACTGCCACCAGCCATCCCAGGAGAACGTGGGGTTGCTCCAGCCTGAGTCAGAGCTGTCCATGGAGTTCTGGATATCTTTGGGAGGAGGGAAGGCTCAGTTGCAGGGAACATGTCAGGAATAAGCCCCAAGCTTTGTTACACCAGCCTGCAGCCATCCTATCTCCTGCAGCCTCAAAGTCTTCATTGCATTTGCTTCAGAAAGGAATAAATCAGGATGCTTCCAGGGGCTATAAAGCTGTGCTTGTCAGCCTGCTAATGGAGCACATCCAGCCCTGTGTCCGTGTCACCAGCCTGACTCTCCTCTAGCACAGCCAAATTGATGATTCCTGATCGTGCTCTGTCACCTACAAGGAAAGAATCCCTTCGGTGTGCCTGGATTTGTGCAGCTCTTCCCAAAACACCCCATTTCAAACCAGAGAAACGTGAGCTTCAGGAGCACAGCCAGGAGGTATTTCTGTACCAAACAGCAACGTGGTTAGGTAGCAAGATTTCCTGCCTGTTTGCTGACCTTCATCCCTTTTCTTCCCGGCTCTCATTGCCCCAGATAAAATCCCCTTGCAGCACATGGAGCCCAGCAATGCCCTGGGCATTCCCTGTGCCCAGCTCTGCTGTACCAGGGCACTGACGCTGCTTCTGACAGCTTTTCCCTGGAGCTTTTCCTCCCTGTGGACTATATTTGTACACTCCAGCCTGTGAGCCCTGAGAAGTGTCTGCAACGTGAAATTCTCCTTGACTCTCTCATGAAACAGAAAAATCAGCAGGAGGCTCGGTTCAGTGATTTCAAATAAAAGCTGAGCATCCCACATTTGGCTTCAAGAAGAGGCAGGCAGACACTGCAACATCAGTGCATCCATGCAGGCTGCCCTGTGTTTGGTGTCTTCACCCCTGCCCATGCCACGAGGGGTGAGTGCTGCTGGCTCCAGCAATCCTGATGCCACTGGGATGTGCTGTAAAACGCCCTGGGAAAGCCTAGGAAAAGGCTCAGTGACACAGCTTTTCCAATGGGATGCTCTGCTCTGGGCATCAGGGCAGAATGGGGTGCGATGTGGGAAGTGCTGTGTGGAAATGAAGAAAAAAGCTCTGCCATAGCCTCACATCACCAAAGATATCAGCACAGAAAGAACCTTAACTAAAATACTGGAAACCTCTCTAGATTTTCCTGTGAGCAAACCTGTTGTTCAGACCAGCTTGTGGCTTTTAAGTTGGAACTAGCTCTGAGTATCCCAGTTTATTGAAAAGGATGTGACCAGCACTGAAGAGAATCAGCTGAGGATTTAGTGGCCAAAAAGCAACAAAAAAAAAGGAATGTATGAAAGGAAAACCTGGTTTTGTTGAAAATTAGATTGAGTATTCAATCTTAGCTGAATATCTGTAGGATATATGCAATGTATGGACTTTACAAGGCCAGGTGTTGAGGTCTGGGGCTGAACTTCTCTGCAGCAAACCGAGGGAGGACCAGGCATTAACTACTGAGCATCACAACGTGCAGCACGTAGGAAAAGAGCATGAAAACGTTCCTGTATCTCCAAGTATTTCCCTCAGATACCAAAAAGAGAAATAAATCCGTGAATAACAAAGCCTTTCCCTCCTTGGCTTATGTTTGCAGAGGAATCAGCCCAGCTCTGCTCTGGTTTATTCTCTGTGAGGTGCAAAAGGGTGGCAACGTTGCCACCAACATTTGCCAGGCTCTGAGCTTGCTTGGCCACTGATTAAAAGAAGATCAAGCCCAGCTTCTTCACACTGCAGCAAAACCTTCAGAGCACTGGCATCCTGACTGCCAAATTTAATAGAAAAGGTTAATATAAAACTCACAGCTGAGACAGTAAAGGATATTCGAGGTGACATGTTGGCCATGAGCTCCGCTTTGGGCTCTGGGGAAAAAAGAAACCCAGAACAAGGTTAGTTCTAACCTTCAAATTAACCTTTTTCTATTTTTTTTCTGCAGCCAGAAGAAGACCTACAGGCCAAGATGTCGGCTCGAATATTTTGTGTGTATTTCAAACCCCTACTTTGACCCCATTTCCATGGTTTAGTCTCGGGACTTGCCCAGTATCAAGAGGCTCTGTGCTGATTACTCTGTTTTCCTGGGACCAGAGGAAAGACTAAATATTGTTTGTGGGCTGCTTTAGAATTCCTGCTTTGTTTCAGCTGAACCTAATTCAGTTGTCTACTGTTCACCATGCTGGTTTGGGCTTTTTTTTTCCTGTGGCCCTACTATTTTATTTCTTTTTTTCCTGGCTATTTGTTCCTTGTCATTTGCAGTAATCTGATTTCATTTGTTCAGCTCTTGGCATAGTCTCCCCATAGAGTCAGCTGCTGCCATGAATATGTGGAATTTCTGCAATCTGACTAAATATCAATAGACTATTGAACTTTTATATTATGCATCCTTGTAATCAAGTCAACTGCTTGAGAATTTGCACATCTATGCATTTAGATGTGGAAAAAATAGGCTGTGTTCATGTAATTAAAGTCTATATCATAATACTTGTGCATAAAAGGGCCAAATTAAGGCTTTGCAGGCCAGTTTAATTCCAGCACTTCCTCTTTGTTTGGTGCTTGACTTTGCAACCTGAAAGAGATTTCTAATGTCTTTTATTTTATTTTATTTTATTTTATTTTATTTTATTTTATTTTATTTCATTTCATTTCATTTCATTTCATTTCATTTCATTTTATAATTTTATTTTATTTTATTTTGTTTTATTTTATTTTATTTATTTATTTATTTTATTTATTTTAATATTTTATTTTTTTCATAATATCCATGGAAAACTGAGCTGCTGAATTGTCTGTGGCCACAGCCCCTTGCTGTGACTTATTAGACATTAATAAGATTTGTAGCTACTAAAGGTGAAGTGAGGCAAGGGAAGCAAAATTCACTGAGTTTTCTCAGCACTAACTTTGCATCAGGATGGAAAGTGGGGAAAAAAACCCCAAATCAGGAGGTTTGAGCATTTTGTGCCTTGGAACCCCAACACAAAACCCACGTTTTTTTAAACAGAGATGCAGGAACATTTTCTATGCAAGTCGGCAAAAGAAGGGCAGGGTGAGACAGCTGTGACTGAAAAAATGAAACGGGTCTGCTCTCAGATTTTTCATAATGTGGAGTTTTGAGCCCAGGATGTTTGGTTTGGGGTTTTTTTGTGGTGTCAGAAAACCACAGGCCAGGTCCAAATCGTACAATTCCACCAGCTTGGTATCATTCGGGTGCTAAGACAGGAATTAAACTGTCAGGTAAAAACAAAATTGTCTCCTTTGAGCTGGAATGGATTGAAAGGAAGGAGCTGGAGGAATTACGATTTCTCCACGCAGAGGGGAAGATCAGCATAAATCAAAGAGCAGATGATGTTTGTCAAGGCAGCTTGGTCAACACGGGACCAGAGAGGCTGAAAGAAAATCCCCAAAAGCTGGAATGGTAACTGTCTTCTGCCAAGCAGTTCAAGGTAACTCACCAGAATCATGGCAGCAGCAGCTGCAACTTCTAGTGGAGTTAGAAACTGTCAACCCCACAAAATCATTGTCTTCAAGACACAAAATCAGGCCAATAAATCACCACAATCAGCCCTACAGTCTGTGCCACTTGGAGGGAGATGCAGAGGAGTTGCTTGTCGTATCAAGGGGTATTTTATTAAAAAATATTCCTAATTTATTGTAAATTTATCGTGCATTTATCGTACATTTATCGTGAATTTATTCATTTATTGTAATTATTTGTTATTGCTTTGTTATTGTACTGTAAAATATTGAATATTTTGCCTGCTGTCTGCAGCCTTTGCACTAAAATCCTTAGAGCAGTGGGCCATGTGCTCTGCCAAATGTCCTGTGCTGATGGTCCCAGCAGCTCCCACCCTCCCAAAAAAGCAGGCAAACTTTCCAGCCTAATTCCTTCCAACACCAGGAGCACCAAACTTATTTAGGGCACACGTGAGAAGCTGGCAAAGGATCAATTTCTTAACTGGAATAGCTGGTGGGGCAGGTAGGAATGGAAACAAACAAACAAAAATTCCGAATTTGGTAACGGCAGTGCATTTGAAACGGCTTTAAAAGTGGAATGATGTGGGCAGTATCAGCAGAGAAAAGTGTCCTCAAGCTTAAGAGGTCTTTTCTGTGCTTAGATCTTGGGCTTTCCTCAAGTTTGAGCTTTAAGGCCTATCCCCATTGGCCACAGCAAGAACCCCAAAGCCTGCAGCCCCAAAATACAATAATTCCACCAGAAAATTGCACAGGAAGTTTTCCCATCAGCAGCAGACCTGAGGAATTCCTGCTCTTCTGTGTGGCACTTGAGTGCTCTCTGAATTTTTGGTTTTCAGCTCTGTATGGGGCTCGTTTCCACGGACGTCAGGAACGTGGAAATTCTGCATTTTTTACTTTTGAGGATTCCAAGAAGTGTCTAATCTATGTTCCGTTGGTCCAGCTCAGGATCCTCTCCTAAACACACACAAATAAAGACATTTCCCTGCTTGTTGGAGGCTCAGCTGAGAATTCCTCCTGCACTGCCTTGAGAGGAATTTCTCTGAAATCCTCCACGGGGCTGTTTGCAGTGTAAACACTCTGTCTTTAGCTGGAGGTACACACAAAAATGCTTTGAGGAAGTTCCTACTGCTCCTGCAGCACCACGCTGGGAATATTTTGTGCTGTTCCCAGCAGATCCTTCTATTATTTCTGTAAATATTTGCTCTGAGGAACAGCAAACAAAATTTTGGAAGACCGTAAAGACGTTATTCAAAATTATGGTTGATACTCAAGGAATGTTCTCTTGAGTCGCTATCTGCTCTCTCCTGGCTGCCTCTTTTGATTTCTTGTGTGTGAATCTGAATTCAGGTTCTGTATCTGAGAAATACCAGGAGTGCTGATTTCTCTATCTGGATATTGTGTAAGTGAAAAATGATAATTGAATGCATTCTATGCAGCCACCCTGTGACACATTGCATAAGAGATCATCCTAGATAAAAGGGGCTTTGACTTAGATTTAGCTTTAACATCATTTTTAAAGTATCACAGATACACTTACAAGCATGAACCTCTTTTCAAAAGGAAAATAAATTCAGTAATTTCTATCTGATTGTTCAAATTAAAATTTAGATGTAGAAGAAAAAAAATAGGTCGTGCCAGATGCGGTGATCCAGCAAAAGAGCATCACTGCTTGAATTTCAAAATTGTGAATTCTCAGAATGGACATCTTAAAAATTAGGTGTTCCTAATTTTAACAATACTACTGGACTTGCTGGGGGACACAGTTTTTAAAGACGTTGCTTTCACGCTTTTTAAACTGCAGTGAGCGTGGTTAGAAGTGAATATCAGGCCTTTGATGGAAGCTGAGATTCCCATGCAGCCCCTTGGCTCCGCAGAGGGGCTTTCAGGACCACCCCAGGAATGCAGAACTCCTGGAGCACCAAGGGGCCTGGGAAGGCTGGGCAGGGAATCAGGAGATCCCTGGTGGCTGCTGCTCAATCCCATCGTCTGCATCTCTTTGCTGGGAAAAGCTCACCCCCAGTGGGAGGGCAGGAGAAACTTCCTGGGATTCTTCCTCCTTCCATGAAAACTGACACAAAGCCCTGCCTCCGCTGCCTCTCCTTCAAACAGGTTGGGATCCATCTAAATTCTGGAATATTCCCTTTGCTGAGGCCTGCCTGATCCTTTCTGGCCACCCTGCACCTGCTCCCACCTGGGCAGGTGAGAAGCCCTGTTGGGAGAAAGAACTGGGGACAGAATTGGGGACCCTAAATGGACTTTCCCTCGCCCTCAGCCGTGATTCCCATCTTGTTTTCTCTCCCCAGGCCTTGGAGCATCTCCCTAATTGCAGCCCTGCCGTTGGGATGAGTTTTCCTGAGTGTTCTGACACCTTCCCCAGCCTGGGGAATAGATTTAATAATTAGACAATGGGATTTTTCTGTTCCTGCCCACCCTCGCCGAGTGCGGCTCGTGATTCTATTCTTATCTGGCGTGTTCCAGCAATGTTCCTGCTTTTACAGGGTTTTGGGGAGTGCAGCAAAATATCAGAGGAATAATTCAGCCACAGTTGGAGAGAAAGGACAATGGGCCTTGTGTGCATTTCAGCACGTCAACAACCCCACGGGGGTTTCTGTTCCACCAGCCCATTCCCTGGCAGCACCATCATTTTCCATGTCCCCACTCAGAGCTGGAATGAAGTCCCCCTCTTCTCTGTTGTTATTCTTGCTCAGAGATTAAATGGGAATAATTTCTGTGGATAAATAAGTGCTGTGAGGGACTTCAAATGTTTTTCTTCTTCACTGCTGTGTGGATGCCACTGATTTGACTTCTCCTCTGCTTTCAGAGCTTATCTGAAGAGTTTCCATCCCACAGTCACAAGTTTTCCAGACTGGTAAAAAGAACAAAATGCCTGTGCTAAATAAATATTAAACAACAGCATCTGTGGTGCACATTTTATTTGAGGAGGTGGTAACTTGGAAGACTTATGTAAAGGAAGCAAAGCCCTTAAACTCTATTTCTTGATGGTGCTTCTGCTGTGGGAAGTTTTACTGTATGAAATATTTGTGAGGTGAAGCAGAGGGACAGAAATGCATGGGTTTGCACAGTGCCCCTGTCCTCAGCAGTGTCACTTGCCAGCAGCTGTGTCACCTCTGGATGTGCCCTCAGCCACAGATCGAGCTTTGTAATTCCTCCTCACATCAGTGTGGGAGGGAAATTAGGTAAATTCCAAAAGTAGGAGTATTTCTCGTTTCTAATGCAGTTATAGCTAAATATATCCTGCAGCAGGACTTGGAAACAGGGGAGAAAACCCTCTGGTGCAGAAAACACAACTGCATCCTCTCCCCCTTCATTGTACAACAGTCTGAGGTGTCTAAAATATCAAATGTGAGCAAGAGAGGCAAGGTTTCCTGAATCCAGGCTCATCCTTGAGTCAAGCTACACAATTCTGCTCTAATTCCACAGAACCAAAATGATGGCAAAGATCAGAGATCAGTAGAAAAATTTACTTTTCTCCAAACCAAAAATCTGACTCACGCAGGTGTCTTTTTTTCTGGTTCTATTTTCACCAAGCTTAAATTGAAGAACTAGGTTGGGGGGGGGCAGGAATCCAAATATGAAAAAAAAATAAAAAAGGGTCTTTCTATTCCATATCCAATTCAAAGATTTTATTTTGAGCTAAAATGAAAGAGATTTTCCCTGCTAAGTGATGCAATTAATGTCTAACAACGTTTGTTAGAGCCTGGGCTGCCTCTGAGCCCCTTCTCTGTCCAGGACAGAGGATCCTGTTGTGGGTGTTGTTTTGTTTGTGGGGACAAGAATCTACAAGCAGGAGGACTCTTCTCCATCCTGACAAAATCTGGGGTCTGAAAAAGCTCTCTGAGCTCGTGACTGGTGGCCAGATGTGAATAAACAAATGCAATAGCTCTTCCTGTCAGTTTTACATCCAGCCCTCAGCAGGAGTTGAGCAGTTCCTGGGGTTTGGATTGCTCTGGTTTAGGCACCATCAACCAAAATTTTCCTTTGAGAGGGCAAACTGCAGCAAAGGAGTGCAGTTCCCTTTGTTAGATGATAACTAAGAAGGGACATTCCCCTGAGAAATTATTGGTCAGTGGGGATGAAGGCCCTGGTGAACCTCTCAGTGAATTCACTGGGGTGAGATGTTTTGGAAAGCTGAGAGGAGACCGGCACGGAGAAATTTCTTTGTGATTTCTGCAGCTCGCTTGCTCGTCCCCAGACGTGTGCTCAACGTGCTAATTAATCCTCATCCCAAAAGCTTTTTAACCAGATGAGGGCTAGCACTTTGTGTTCTACGTGGGATACATCATCCCTCAGCAGAGGGGCAGAATTCACCAAATGGATGGTTTAGGAGTTAATATACCCCAGGCTGAGATGTTTGTTGTGTTAAATTACGCTCCAAACAGCTTTTGTGGGGAAAACTAAATAAAAGTAGGTCCTTTGCTAACCTGGAGGTTAATTATCTCTGTGCTGTGGGAGAAAGGAGATCCAGAACCACTGGAATGGCACACTGAACCCCACATGAATGGATCTACAAGGAGCTGGGGGTACAGGCAGGTTGTTAAACAGGGAATTCCGTGTTCCTGTGCTTTGGGGTGCATTTTTTTAATCTTAGTGCACTGAGGCAGGCACCACTGAAAAGGTGTCCCTCAGTTCAGAAAAACTTCTCATGGAGTGTTTGATTCAATTCTGTGCCCTTTGTGGAGAAAGTTTTTGGTCGTGGTGCATGTTTTGGGTTGCCAGTGTTCATCCTTGTCATTCCCTTCCAGTTTACTGGGAACTGTGATGCCAAAAGGTCCTGCGTGGGTTTTGGATGGCACAAAACTCTGCAGGGCTGTGTTTGTGACATGGTTCCACATCCAGTGCCATCTGCCAAGTCTGCACTGGGGGAAATCCCAGATACTCCCCCAAAGGGAATTGAAAAAGCATCAGAGCTCTTCTGCCATGGAGAAATCAGAGCCCTGTCCAGAGGAACCATTTCAAAGAGATGATTTTATAAAGGAAAAACCAGACCAAACTTGGAAGTGTGGTCCTGAGACAAGCAATGGAAAGTCCTTCAGGATTGCATCTGAGCACTGAAATTCCCTCTGGTTCATTCCAGCAGCACCTTTTTGCTGCCCACACCCCCCCAGCCCTAAAATCCCTTGAGCACAAATCTGGGGTGGCCCTAAGTGCACCTGAGCTGGTGAGAGGTGAAGCCACCCTGGCATTTGGTTCTGAGATGTGTTTTGTCTTTGTGGCTGGGCCAAAAAAAAGGATTGTGTCACCTCGAGAGCATCTTGGCTGCTCCAAACCCTCAAGAGCCCTTCTAAGCCTGGTGTCTGGCTTTGCAAAGAGCAGGGTTGGTTTTATCCTGCCCAAAAACACTTCTAGCCACAGTTCTGCCTGGAGAGAGGCTGCTGCAGGTAAGGGAGCAGAATCTCCTGGGCTCTCTGGCTCTGGAATCAGGGAGGTGCAGCACAAAGGAGCCTTCTCTTGGCTGGCTCTGTTCATTTTTTCCTCCCCTTGGACATCTCCCTGTGCTGCTCCACTCGAGGCAAAGGTTTGCCCTTGGGTGGAATCAGGATGTTTTTCATGTTCTGCACTTTGCTGGGTGTCTCCTCCTAAAAATAAATAAATGAGTCAACACTTATTCCTTTGGCTCATGGCTCCCAAGAAATACTTTTGGCTGGGCTAATTATTTCTACATTGCCACCAGCTCTGAAGGTTGACTTCTCTTATACTTCAGAAATAAGGATGGCTTGGTCTCTCTAGAGGATGGGAGAGACTTAATATTCACATAAGCTAATTCATCTTTTTCATGTGAACTCCATGGCTTTCCAAAGTTTTTATGGCCCCTGACAAAAAATAATTTCAAAATGCTCTTCACTGCCATATGATTTAGAGGTGAAATGCATATTTCCTCTCAAAGCAGTATTTACAGGGTCAAAAGTAGGATGCAGGACAACCTGATTAAATCAACAGAAAGTGGACTGAAGGAAAAGGAAATTCAGATACATCTGCAATGCAATGTGAAAGCCTTAAGATTTATCTGTGGAAGCTTTCTGGTCACCTGGGCTGGGAGCAATGGATATCAAGCCTTTTGCCACTTAAATGAATGCAAAAGGAAAATTCTCCCTTACCAGCTGGGAAAAACTTCCAGCTTTATTTTGCTATTTAAGATTCTTGTGTAATTTTTTACCTGCTGAGAATGAAAATATTTGCCTCTGCATAAATTTTCGATCTCCTCTTTGTGCTGAGCTTTTGAACCAGATTAAAAAAAAAAAGAGAAGAAATGCCACTGGGTATGTCCCAGAGTGAACAAGCTGCATAATGGGATGTGACACTGCTAAACCACCTCGTGGTGTTTGAGGGAGGTGTGGAGGTTTGCTGAGGTCAGAGAGGAAATACACCCCCCTGCTTTCAGCCCCTGTGTTCCCAGATGTCACCTCAGACACCTGGCTGGGTGTTACACTCACCTGGCCTGGCTTTGGGAGCTTGCAAGGGAAATTACCTGAGTGGGGGAGGATTCATTCCCTCTCCAATTCCCTCAGGCACGAGAACAAGACCTGAGGCAGCAGTGCCACAGGGGGCTGCCAGGAAACTCTGCACGTCCCTATTTAACTATTTACCTATTTAACACCCTCCTCATCTGGGTGTGTCACTGATTTTACTGAGGCACCCGAACATTCAGGTTCACTCCCACCTAACCAAACCCCGTGTGCAGTTTCATGTTCTGCTTGCACTGAGTTATTTGGCCGTGTTTGATTCATTAGCTCTTGCTGTGAATCCCAGTGGAGCTGCTTGCTGCTCAATTTCTCCCTGAATTATCAGTGGTGAGGCCCTTGTGTTTCAGAGAAGGCAATGTAAGAGTCGGCCCGAAGATCCCTCATTTGCCTCACGACCGTCTCCAAGGACTGAGACCCTAAAGAGCTGAATCTCTGGCCTGGCTGAGGTGAGATGTCTGCCAGTGCGTCCCGTCCGCAGGTGTGTCCACTGCAGCCTGTGCATGGCTACAGAACTGAAACAGGCCCCGATGACCATCGAACAATGGAGTTTGAACAGCTGGTGTTTGCTATAATAGTGAGACTGGACTGTTCAGAACAACTTGTCAGGTCGAAATGTGCCTTGAGTTCAACAATTGTCGTGTTCGAACAACCTGCCTCTTCATGGGACTCGAGTGCTCGGTATGACTATTACCTCATTTTTGGCCACTTTCCACTCACTTCGAAAATGGCTTTAAAACCACGGTGATTCCGGAGCTTCTTTGAAGATCTTCCCCGACAAGAACGGAGGACCCATTGGATCAAGACTGCGAGGACTCCGGCCCCTTCTACGGAGGTTCCATCAGCCTACAAGACCACGAGGGCTTCATTCTTGTTGGTAGCTATTATCCCAGACTTTATCTTTTCTTCTTCTTCATCCTTTCATTCTCTTTTCCCCTCTTTCTATCGCAGTATTGAAGTTGGTACTTAATAAATTGTATTTCTGGTTAAGCATATTAATTTGTCCTGTTGTGTCTTTTGTACTCTGAGATCCCTAAAACAAACCATCAGGGCCCTGCACCCATTAGCGGACCCTGACAGGCAACCAACACTGCTCCCTGCTCTGTCTTCTAATGGGGACACCTCAAGTTTTTACAAGGGAACCCAACACACCAGACACCAAAACATTTGTGACAGCACCAAACAAACAAGCAGGTGAGAGAGGAACATCAGCCTGTGCTGAGTTTGGCACCAAACCACCCTCACACAGCACCAGGGAAAAGATCCTTCATTCCCCTGCTCTGAAATCCCAGCTGCAAGTGCCAAGTGCAGAACGGCTTTTGCTGGCATTGCCAGGAGTTTGAGTGGATGTGCTCAGAGGTTTAATGAGGGGTTGAATTCCTGCTTCCTCTGTGCCCAGCAGGGCTGTGGAATTAATGAGGAGGGAAATGCTGCACGGCCCTCGGCCACCAGCACCAGCCCAGGTGTCAGGATGCCTCTGGAGAAGGCTGGTTGTGATCTGTGGGTGGGCCTGCTGTGATCCATGGCCTTTGGGTTCCTGCCTTTTTTCTCTTATATGGTCCCTGTATTCCTCACACCAATGTTTGTAGCTCTCTAGCCTGTTGTATTAGTAGCTAATTTTCCTTTCCCCAAGCAAAAAACCAAATTTCAGAACTCCAAGCCCCGAGAAATACAAAGCCCCTCTACCATGTTGGGAACCAAGGCCCAAAACAACTCTTCAAAACACATTTTCATAAACAAGGTACAACTAATACCAGGAAAGAAAGCTCCAGAGAAGGGTCTCCACATGGGGAGAAATTAAATCACCACTTGTCCTCCTAACTGGTGCTTTTGATCAATTCTGCTGATTTCCTAAAGCCTGTAACAATGTGCTCATCCCTGTGGGGATGGGCTTTTGGGGACACCTTTCCATAAGGACACCTTTCCCTGAAGGCTTTCAGATGAAGATCCACTCTTACATTACCTCCTTACTGAAATTGTCTCCAGGTTCGTTTCCAGGTTGGGAAAAAGGGGACAAAATGGCCCAACAGCAGCTGAACTCACCTCCCTGGGGTCTTTTGCAGGCACTGGGACAAGGTCAGGTCGAGGATAAAGTGACACCAGTGCTCAGAGACAGCTACAGAAAATGCCAGGAAACAGAAACCCAGGTCATTTAGCCCCCAGTTTTCTACAGAAAATGTCAGGACACAGAAACCCAGGTCATTTAACACCCAAATTTCTATAGAAAATGCCAGGAAATAAAAATCCAGGTCATTTAGCCCCCAGATTTCTACATAAAACAGCAGGAAATAGAAACTCAGGTCATTTAACCCCCAAATTTCTACAGAAAACACCAGGAAATAGAAACTCAGGTCATTTAGCCCCCAGATTTCTACATAAAACAGCAGGAAATAAAAACTCAGGTCATTTAACACCCAAATTTCTACAGAAAATGCCAGGAAACAGAAACCAAGGTCATTTAGCCCCCAGTTTTCTACAGAAAATGTCAGGACACAGAAACCCAGGTCATTTAACACCCAAATTTCTACAGAAAACACCAGGAAACAGAAACCCAGGTCATTTAACGCCCAATTTTCTACAAAAAACACCAGGAAACAGAAACCCAGGTCATTTGGCCCCCGGTTTTCAACAGTAAATGCCAAGAAATAAAAACCCAGGTCATTAAGCCCCCAAATTTCTACAGAAAACAGCAGGAAACAGAAACCCAGGTCATTTAGTACCCAATTCTCTGCAGCTCTACAAAAGCTCACTGAGAGAATAAGATGATTCCTGGTGGTGGTTGAGGTTTTTTAATTTCATAATAGCCACAAATAAGGAAAATCAACTTGCTCAGTGTGCCTGTTTCTGTGTTTGAGTTCCACTGTGATTCCACGAGGCTGGGACCTTCTGTGGACCCTCATTTAGGGGTAAAATATCCTATTCTCAGCCAAATAATCTGATTTAGATATGTATCTTCAGCGTGTTCTTCTCTGCAGAGCAGGTTCCAGTTGTCTTCTGGAGCAGAGGAGGACATTTCACTGCTTATTTCCTGTCAGTCCTTCCAAACAGGTCTGCACCCCTGTGGCCCTGTAGTGACTGCCAAGATGAAACGAAGAGAATTAGGGAATTACAGAACTGGCAGTAGATTGGGAAGGATAGAAACGTCTTTGAGCACAGAAATAATCCACCAAGACCATGTTAAGAATCTGGCTCAGAGTCCAACAAGGCTTGACCAGGAAAATGTCATTTTTGATACTTTCAAAGCAATTTTGTGGATGTGAAACCTTGAAAATGACTTCTTGTGGGAGTGTATTGGACAATAAAGCGGATACAAGGGAGAGAAGTTGAGCTCAAGGGAGATTTGGTTACTAAATGTGATTTTGGCCCATTAATTTCTGGAAAATAATTCCAAGTGCAGTGCAATTCTTTGTTCCTCCTTTTCCTGAAGCCGTTTTTCCTTCACTCAGGCTGTGATCCCTGGGGATAACCACCCACCCCTCCACGTGCACAGCACTTTGTCCTGGGAGCAGTCACATTCAGCTTCAGGGAAAAAAATCCCTGTTCCTCACTATTTCTAAACTAACCAGACCAAACTGAGAGCCCCAGTCTGGACTGGTTGCCCCTTTACTTGGTGTGGTTTTGTTCTTTCTTTTTTTTTTTTTTTCTCCTTTCTTCTTTTCTTTCTCCTTCTTCTGACTGTGGCAACATCATGAAATCTGCTCCTTGCCTTGATCTTGATTTTTTCCCCCAACTATTTGCCCTCGACCCTGTTTATGCCAAGCTCTGGATATTCTGTTTTATCTATGAGTCGAAACATTATAAACCCACTGAATTCATAGTTTTGCCTCCAACGCCAAAAGTATCAAATTAAATTGTGCTCACCCTGGATGGAGTTTAAATTTATTTATTTTTTAAGTCTATCAGTGTTCCTCAGACAAGCCAAGTGTCACATTGAGGCACCACTTGCATATTTATGAAACTATTTGTATTCAGAAGCATTGTCTGATGTTTTCTGGACAGTTTTCCACACTAAAAAGTGTTTAACTCAGGAGACTATGCAGGTGACCTGAGAAACCAAAGCCTACCATAATTTTTTGCAAAATACTGCTTGTAAGTCCAAAATAAATAAATAAACGAGGGCTGAACGATTGCATTTCTTTGTTTTATTGAACGTGTTGCTTGCACAGCACTGAGATACACTCTTTACAAGAAAATAATTAGGGCTGTCCTGATTCCTCAGAGGCACATTTATTTCTTTCTGCTCCTTGCCTGTAGATCAAAGAGATATTGGACAGTTATTTTCAAGTAATAGCAGGGTTCAGTTCTAAGTTTGATTTATACCAGCGTTTCTCATGCATTGAAAATGTGCACTTGGTGCTCCTCTGCCTAAATTAAATCTTGATTTTCAATTTATATCTTTGTCAATCAATAAATATGTTTGATGGGAGCAGATAGACTCCCTCTCCTTTTTCTGTAGTAAATAGACTTTCTATCATTTTTGGATGTTAAATACGAGTGGAGAGCTCAGCTGGCAGTGAAATCTTTGCTCTCCTCCATGGAATCTGAAGGAATTAAGGGATACTACTAGAATCCACCAGATCCAGTGGTTGTATTCCATGGTTACAATCCCTGGGGGATTTTCTGGGGATGTGATGGAGGCAGTGCTGCCAGAGTGGGCTGGAGGAACTTTGCTCTTACTCATTTCCCAGTGTGGTATCTCAGTCAAACCCACAACCTGAGCCCTAAAAATCAAAGTTCACCCAGGCCTCAAGTGTGTCCAGCCTTCCCCTGAGCCTGTCGCACAGCCACAGATCCATGACCAGTAGAAAAAATGTTTTATAGAGACTTTTTGAGCATTTCTTGTCATGAATCTGGGCAGGAACGTGGGCACATGCATGCAAAACTTGTGTGAGGATGAGAGCGAGCCCAGGAATGAACTGCTGAGCAAAGCCTACCCCTGGGCTAAATGGCTCTGCAGGTTTGGGATTAATATTTGGGAGGCCCAGAGGAGCACAATGAGTTAAATGCCTCTTTTAGTTCTGAGGAGTTGTTGCTGCAGGAACCTGTTTCTGTTTTTCTTTCAGCAGGGTTCCCACACTGACCATGGGCAGCCCCCACCCCTCTCTGTCCAGTAAAATCCCCCCAGCAGTGTGTGAGTCCAGCCCTGAACATCAATTCCCTCCTTCGGACTGGAGGGTAAGAACTCTGGAAAATTATTTGCAACTCCAGCTAAAAAACCTGGGATAAACGTGACCTCTGCAATTGCATGATGTCTGTTTTCTAAAAAAACTCCTCAATTTAACCAGGGGCAAACACAGAGCAAAATCAGGCCTATTTTGCACCAATTCTCTCTTGAATGGCTGCTCATCCTCAGCTTTGGGCACAACATAACCACAGACCCAAGACTGCAAAGTAACGCGTGATTTTCCTTATTGTTAATTGATTTGCGGCTCCCAATTATAATTTCACGAATAGTAGGTCTTAATTACATCATGTTTCCCCTTAAAAACAGAGGGGAAGAGGGGTAGAAACGTGAAACATCCTCAGTGGAAGGTCAGGAAAACATCTTAGGAAGGTTCAGGAGGTGGGCTGCAGTGCTCTGTTCATTTCACCCTATGGAATTTTCAGAGCACAATCCACTTCGAAGAAAAAAAACAACACAAAACCAAGAAAACCAAAGTATTTAAAACACAAAACCCCACAGATGTTCTGTGACCTGCCTAAAGGCATCCCCACTCTGCATTCCTGTGCTGTGGCTGCACCCTCTGGCACGGGCTCAGGGGGTGGGGAGGTTTTCTGCCTGGCCCTGCCTTTGCACGATGCTTGAAGAGCCACCTCGGGAGCAGAATGAACATTTGCCAGGATGGAAGCTGAGCAGCAACTTATCCCCACCTTGGCTGGTGGGCAGAGCTGCCTTCTCTGTTTGATGGAGCAGATCTTGCTGCTCGGGGGTGATTCATTCCTGCCACAGCTCGTGGTTAAATATAAAATCACAGAAAAGAAAAAGCACCCCTGTCGTTCACTGCAGAGGCACTTCCTGTTGTTCCCAAAGCCTTTCTTACAGGGATTGTGGGGAATTGTTCTGTTTAAGGAGTTATCACCCACTGGAGGGTTCTTAGAGCAGTGATCAGTAAAATATGTTCACCTTGAATAGCCAGGATGGCTTCAGAGGCTTTTGATGGTGCTGAGTGACTGTCTCAAGGCTGGAAAGCGGCAAATGGGACCAAAGAAGGGGTGAGAACTCACAATTCATCACCCCCCAGTAGCGTTTGTGCTGTGGGAGGCTGAGCAAGCTGGGCAGCAATCCTTATGGAACCACGAATGGGCCGTGAGAATTCACAGAATTCACAGAGAATTCACAGGATTCACAGAGAATTCACAGGATTTCGTACAAAGCTAATGTCTGATCAGTGTGGGTTCAGAAAACCTTCAGTTCAAGGTACCTCAAATCAAGGTACCTCAAATCCAGGTACCCAAATGTGGACATTTTGGCCCATCTGTATGAGACACCCGCAGGACTGGAGGGCTCTCTGGTGTGACATGAGGGTGTTTGGGGTGTGCAGTGGTGTGTGTCTGGGGTTGGGTCTGACACAGGCTGCTGGCCTCAGAGGGGCTCTGGATCAGTCCCAGAGGTCAGGCTGAGCCCTGTGGAGGTTCTGCCAAGCCCACACACTTTTCTGCATGTCTGCACACGATGAAATTCAGCTCCCTTCAGCAGCAATGATTCCATTTGCAATTATATTGATTCTGCATGGAAATGAGCTACCTGCTCTGCACAGAACACTCACAGGGCTATTTTTTTCCTGATGATTGGCAGAAAGTGGGGGCCTCCTTTCAGAAGCAGGTTAGTGTTAGAGGAGGGAAATGCCAACAGTAAAACCTCTGAAAAGCCTTTCCCTTGGTTGCCTTCCAAGCCCCAGCAGCTGCAGAGGGCGATCAGCCCTGTGTGGTGTCTCTGCACTTTTCTCCAGCTTTATTCTGTGTTTGTTTTCCCTCACAGACATTTGTCCTTGCTGAGGCTCCAGCTGTGCCTGCCCCACGAGGACACAGCCCCACAGGCGTGTTCCCTGGAGGATGGAGAGGATGCAGCCCCCAGGAGAGGTGTCCCCCAGGGAAGGGTGGCCTCGCTGCCCTGCCCTGGCTCCCCGTGTCTGTCCCCTGTGCCCCGGGGTCACTGAGCTTTGCCCCACAGAGATCCCAGTTACAGGCTGCCACCCCCGTGTCACTGCAGCCAGGGGACAGCCCTGGCTGTGCCTGGTGGCCCCTGCAGCCAGCAAGGCAGGGGCTGTGCCCCGTGGGTGGGAGGGAGGCACTGAGGGCACCGCTGGTGCTGCAGCCACAGGGCTCAGGGGACAGGAGCCAGGCACTTGTGCCATGGGACAAAGGGTGGTGCCACCACCTCAGAGCAGAGCTTGGAGCAGCTCCCTTCTCCTCACGACTCCTGCCTCCTTTTCCACCCTGGGTTTCTACCTCCACATCCGTTCCTCTCTTCAGGCCAAACCCCATTCCATGCTTCTTGCAGAACTCTGATATTTCATGGAATAATAGGGCAGATTTAGACCAGATATTAGGGAGAAATACTTTCCATGGGGCTGGGCAGGCCCTGGCACAGGGTGCCCAGAGCAGCTGTGGCTGCCCCTGGATCCCTGGAAGGGCCCAAGGCCAGGCTGGATGGGGCTGGGAGCAGCCTGGGACAGTGGAAGGTGTCCCTGGGGGGAACTGGATGGGCTTTAAGGTCCCTTTCAACCCAAACCATTCTATAATTTTATTACAATCTCCCTTAAAAATAAGCTTTAAAAAGCTGCAAGTTTTTTTGGTTTTTTTCTGGGCTGGTTTTGGGCTGGGAAGGTGACTTGACCCATTAACAGCTCTCTACCTCTGCAAAGGAAGAAACCAAGGCAGAGCCTGCCCAGGTGGTTTTGAGCACTTTAAATCTTTGAGAATATCAGTTCTGCACAGTCAGATGGAAGCAGATAAAGAAGCAGCAGTCCCATCAGGCCCCAGATGTGAGGAGCACCTTGTCCCCATCACCAAACTCCCTCCACAAGAGCTCTAAGAGATAAAACTTTCCCGTGCTTTTTGTACCCAGAGCATTCCTCCTTTCAGCTTTCCCTGTGGCACTGTGGGGACTGCCAAGGTGACAGTGCCCGTGGAGTTACCCAATTTTCTCGTGGACTGATGGAACTTGTGCAGTTTGATGTCCAAGCAGCGCAGCAGTTGTAAGAAGCCAGCTTGTCAGTCGAGTCCTGTAGGTTTTTCCAGGGGTAACCCTCTGACTCTCTCAAAAGCTGTGCTTTTCAGTTCTTTCCACATTTAATGAAGTGATAGCTGCTCTAGAAAGTGGTGTGATGTTCTGGCATATTCTGCTGCCCTGCTCTGTCTGTTAGAGCCACACTGCACTTTGTTCACCCTGCATTTGTTCACCCCACCCTCAGTGCCTGTGAAATCCTGGCAGCGCAGAGCAGAGAGCAGGACTCCATTCTTCCCAGCCTGCCTGTATCAGAAAATGTGGTTATTTAATGATGCTCTCATCTCTGAGCAAAAATTTTTATTTCACCTTTTGCTTCAGCTCAGAGCACTCCACGTTTTCCCAGCTCTTCTGTCAAGTGAAGTGCTGAGCTCAGCCCCCGCGGCACTGACGCTGGGATTCACCCACTGCTGCAGGGACACCTGGTTAATCTGCACCCCAACACGGCCCTCCCCTCACTGCTGCAGGGACACCTGGTTAATCTGCACCCCAACACGGCCCTCTCCTCACTGCTGCAGGGACACCTGGTTAATCTGCACCCCAACACGGCCCTCTCCTCACTGCTGCAGGGACACCTGGTTAATCTGCAGCCCCACACCGCCCTCTCCTCACTGCTGCAGGGACACCTGGTTAATCTGCACCCCAACATGGCCCTCCCCTCACTGCTGCAGGGACACCTGGTTAATCTGCAGCCCAACACGGCCCTCTCCTCACTGCTGCAGGGACACCTGGTTAATCTGCACCCCAACACGGCCCTCTCCTCACTGCTGCAGGGACAAGCCTCTGCAGAAGGGCTCAGGTGTGCACAGCTCCCCTGGTGCAGCCCTGCTGGACAAGAACAGCCCAGGACACACCGGGACATCTCCCCAGCCCAGCTGGGGCAGCACAAAACCAGGCAGTGACAGCTCAGGGATGGTCGGAGACCCACTCAGAGCCTGACATTAGCAATTACTGGGAAAAAAAAGTGCCACTTTTAGGTTTCTAAAGGCATCTTACTACATCTAAATGAACTCCTTTCCTTCCACATTCCAACTTCTCCTCTCTTTGCTTCGACCTAGGAAATGTTTCCTGCATTTCCTCTGAAAGCCCTGGTGTCTCAGGCTACTAACAAGAGCTTGCCCTGGCATTTCCAGCTGCTCCCATGCTCCCAGGACTGCCATGCACACGAGGCCAGGGCAGAGTGTCACTGAAGCAGAGCAGGACCAGTCTGTGGCAAAAGCAAGGGCCACCAGAGCCCTGGGGGGACAACTGAGCTCTGCAGCCCTGCCTTGCTGCGGACAGACAGGGCAGAAAATCTCCTGGGTGGCTGATGCCAACCAGACATTATGGGTTGGAAGACATGGGTGGTCTGATGGCCTCACCACGTGATGCTCAGAACACAGAATTAATCTCCACACATGAAGATTTTGGTAGAGGTCCACTGCTAGGAAGCATTTCCTTTGCTAACTCCATTGCTTCCACTGGAAAAAGTGGAAATATTAAATAAAAATAAATAAATTAAATAAAAAAGTGGAAATAAAAGCAGGATTTGCATCCCAAGCTCTCTCTCCTGCTTCTAAGCTGTTCTGGCTCTGCTTCCAGCTCTCCCCATCTTGCATTTGTAATGTTTAAGCTTTCCTAATTCTTCCCTGTGTTGTTGAGGCTCTGCCATCTGCATGGGAATGGAGATGGCCCAGGGATCACACGGGGCAGGAAACCCTCAGAAGAGCCAGGTGCTACTGAGGAGACAATTCCTTTGCCATGGGGCAGGAAGGAGTTGCCTTTCCTCTCTGAAATCACCGCAAACAAACGTGATCAACCCCCCTAAATAAATAAATAAACAAATTGACCACACTTTGGTCAGGGTGTGTGGGATCACTGTGATACGACACCTCCAAAAGAGAGATTTGCTGCCTTGGGGTAGGGCCAATATCTGTTTTCTCCTTCATCTTGACATTTTCTGCTCCTCATTATGTCTCTGTCACTCACTCCTTCCCCTCAGTCTCTTCAAACTGCTGGAGGGACCAGAGAAGGAAAAAAGCTACCAGAAATGGGATTTCCCATTCCATGCCACGGGATTTTCAAGTGATTCAATTTGACTCTTGCAGCAGCAATAGTTTATAATTATGGGGCTATTTCAGCCAGACCTTTTGGTGCTCATCAAGCCCCTCAGAGGATGTTGCTCACGAGGTGTTCCACGGGAGGGGGGCCTGAAGCTGTGGGGAAGGGAGCCAAACTGAGATTATAATGAGATTATAATTATAATTTGAGATCATAACACCAACACCTTGGGGTTCAATATTTTGAATTCAGCATCTTGAATTCCTTTCCAGAGTGTGAAGTGGATTGAGGAGAAGAGCCTTGCCTTGCCCACCTCCAGAGGCTGTTTGTATTTGTAGCATTAAAGAACACAAACATGAGGGCAAAACGCAGGGGGAAGCAAAGGCACAGGACACTGCCTTAAAAATCCACCTCAGCACCAGAGAGCAGAGGAAGATTTCCCCACTTCACTTTGACTTGATTTGACAACCTCATTTCATCCCGATGTCACAGGAAATCACAGTCTCATTTTCCCGTGGCACAGTGTTAGAGGCAAAGAGCCCTGTGTGTGTTCTGCGTGTTTTGCTTCAGAGCAGAGCAGAGTTAACCTTTCCAGGGGCTGCCTGGA
This sequence comes from Nicator chloris, assembly GCA_013400495.1. Classification (NCBI taxonomy): domain Eukaryota; kingdom Metazoa; phylum Chordata; class Aves; order Passeriformes; family Pycnonotidae; genus Nicator; species Nicator chloris. The sequence goes on from WAAE01023880.1 coordinate 229,294, forward strand.
GCACCAAAAGTGCCTGCTAAGTCCCCTCCCAATTAAAACACAAATGGAGAGGTTTTACTATTCCTGTGTTCTCTTGCCTTTTCACTTGGCTGAGCATTACTGGATGCTGTCTCTCTGTCAGTCACATTTCATCTTATCCCTCTGCCTCCAGCCCTTTCAGTCTGGAATTGATTTTCTCACCCCTCCGAGCAGAAACGGTGAGATCTGAGCATTTCTCAGAGCTTTGTGCAGTGGTGGCAGTGGGCTGCATCCTCCATGCAGCTGCTGGATGTCTTTATTCCCCTCTGGAAGGCAAAGGAAGCCGCAGACACTCTGTAATTGTAGCGGGTGCTGGGGATTTTGCATACTCAAAGCCATTCCTGATGCCTCTGGCAAGTGTTTTGCATGAATGTCTATGGAGAAATCCATGTAAATGTGGGCAGGCCTGTGTGCATCTGCATGTGTAGCTGCACATGTTTTCTGACTGGAAAATTCTGCCTGATAAATAAATTTGTCTCTCAGCCATGGGAAAAAAAATATTAAAAGCTCGGGATGATTTCAACAAAACTTACCAAAACTGCATTCCAATCATACTCTGTCAGTTTATTTGGTAAATAAGTGAAATAGCCTCTGATTTGATGTGTGATGGGACTGGGATGGCTGATTTCTCCACCAGCCTTGGTGTGAGGGGCTCCAAGGCCCTGCACTGCAGCTGAGCCTGCTCAGGTACAGGGTGCCTGAGATCTTTGGGATGCTCCACATCCTCCTGGAGACCATCCCCTTCCCCAGGACAACCAGGGATTACACTGATGCTCCACATCCTCCTGGAGACCATCCCCTTCCCCAGGACAACCAGGGATTAGATTGATGCTCCACATCCTCCTGGAGACCATTCCCTTCCCCAGGACAACCAGGGATTAGATTGTTGTGGCTTCCTTTGGGAGAGAAGCTGTGGGGTTTGGGGTGGTTTGGGGTGGTTTGGGACACGGGCTAATCAATCCAAAGTCCTGCTCTTTGTAGCTCTGTGTTTCCATGGGGTGGTTCAGCATCTCAGTTTGCTCATTGGAGCTTCTCCCAAACTCTGACCCCCTGTGAAGGTTTCCTGCTTTCCCCCCCTTCACTGTGCAAGGCTCACATTAACCTGGGTGGGATTTCTGGGCTTTGCCATACCCAGCACTTTTCCAGCATTTGATTGCTCTGAAAAAACCAAATATTTGAAGTATTTGATTATTTGAAAATTATTTGTTTGTTTGTTTCCACTGGGAAAAAAAAGCTAAATTGGAAAAACACCGGCTGTAGTTAATAAAGGAGAGATGAAGGAGGAAATAAAGGCAAAGAGCCACCTGAAAGAGCCCTATACCATATTTGAAACTGCTTCCAGAGGCTTCCAGAGCAATCCCCCAAGTTTTCTATGAAGATTGCTGGTTCAGTGAGCAGATTTGCCTTGTGGTGTCTGACGGATGCGAGCTGGTGTGGCTCAGCCCTGCACATGCCCCCACCTCTGCCTGGGCTGCAGTTTGAAGCCCCAGTGGCTCCCCATGCCCACAGCCCTCCAGGGCCTCTCCTGGGAGCCAGCAGCCTCCAGAGCAAACGAGGAGCTCTAAGGAATGGTGATGAATTCATCAAGCCAGCGAAGCAGAAAGCTGGATCTCCCTGAATGGCTCATTAACCAGCAGCATATTAAGCTGCTCACACAAGTTAAAGTCACATCTAACAGGGGCTGGCACTGGGTGCCACATTCACCCCCTGCTCACTCCTAGGAGAGCTGGCAGGGGCTGCCTGGGAGAGGCCCCTCAGGAAGGTGAAGGAACACGAGTTCCCTTCCTTCTCTGCAAAGTGGGGGTGCCCTGGAGGGGCTGCTGGAGCAGAGGCTGGGCAAGGCTCAGAGAATCCAGGGGGATTTATCAAAGGCCTGCACCAGGCACACCTTGGGCACTCAGAGCCTCCCAGGGGCTGCACCCAGCACGGACAGTGGGCACCAGTTTTACAGACCATTGTGACTTTGGTCCAGTGACATGTCAGGGGTTAATGCTGCAATTCCAGCTGCAGGGAATGAAGTCAGTTACCCCCAGTTTGCTCCTCCCCATTCACTGTTGTGGAGACTTTTGGGGGCCTGAGGCAGTGAGGGGTCCTTGTGTCACTGTTGGACACAAAAAGACTGAGACAAACTCTACAAAGGCAGAAGGCTGGAAAAAACTCTATTAAAACAAATGAATTTTCTTTTATACAGTGATATGACACATCTGGACACGATTGGTCTCTTGTTCAACACCCCATCACCATGACTGGCTAATTAGAAACAACACCTCTATGTAAACACACCACAGGTGCAGAAATTATTTACATTTTTCACCTCTGTTTTTCTCGAAGTATGTTTTTCTCAAACTTATCTGTCTCACAGGGCTCTCTGCTGCTTTCAGCAGCTGGCAGGCTAAAATCAGACCCACATCCTTGAGTTCCAGGCCCTGAGGGATTGTTGTGTCTGACCAAAACTGAAGACAGTAACTAACACTCTATGTGGAGTTCAGAGCTATGCACTAACGCAGTACAGGCATTGAAAAATATAAAAACTGAAATCCTAAGGCATCGGTGGCACCATCAGATGTGCTGGGACGAGTGGCATCACGGATGGCAATGGCAATCACAGGTGGAATCCCAGTGGAAACCCCCAGAGATCAGCCCCCCGTGCCAAGCAGGCACAGCCCACCCCTGGCCGTGCCTAACTCAGCCTCGCTCAGGGCTTGAGTTTGTTGGGAAAATTCATCCACAAACACCAGAGGTTTATGGCCAAAAAGGAGGCAGAGGGGTCCTTTTACTTTGTTTGAATAAAGGGAGAGGCCATGGGGCATTTCCCCTGGGGTCTCTCCAGGTTTCAGAGGACTCAGCCTCCTTTTTATCCCAATTTCCCAGGCACATTTCCCTCTCTCTTTCCCCACTGGCTGAGGCACTTGAGAGGCACAGACTTCCTGGAATGCCTGATCCCTAAAATTCCCCTTNCTGAAACCTCTGAGACACTCAGGGCACCTGTGAGAGGCCCACTCAGGGCATTTCTGTGGCCGGAGCAGGCAGGCAGAGCTGTTGAGCTGCAGGAAGCAGGGATTGCTGCAGCTCTCCCCGGCTGTGCTGGCAGATCCACAGCCCTGCTCAGGGCACAGCGCCGGCTCTGTGCAATTATTTCTGTGCCAATCCTGTCGGCAGCTGAGCTCAAACAGGAGCTGACAAGTGGGAGATACTTTGGGTGCATTACTGAACCGAAAGGCAGTTGAGAATAAATTCTCCCCGAACGCCTCTTGGAGCAGCTTCTCGGGCTGTTTTGGGGCTGGGGCTGCACAGGTCTGGCTCTTTGGCACGATGGATTTTCTGTGTTCATGTTTGGAATCCTGGGTCTGTGTCTTGTGTGCCTTTGGATCAACATTGCTTCTGTGTCATGAGGGAAACGTGAAAACATTCTCTTTGCCTTTTTCTACTTCTTTTTATTTTCATTTTGAATTTTCTGGGGAAAACCCAATGACAAACACTACTCCTTTCTTCAGCTGTACTGGTTCAGTGCGTACAGAACGAGGTGTGATAGTCCCATCAGTGCTAACAGACAATGCACACCCTAAAGCCTTTCCATTCCCACCCAACTGCAATTTGTGCTGTTCTTTTGGTTCCTCCTGCCCATTACATCTTTGCTGTTCAGCATTCCAAACCCCAGCCTCCTGAAGCTGAGCAGTTTACTTGCCATAGTTAAATCAAATTTACAGCTACACATGCTTGTAGTTAGCTCAACTGCAGGCAGAATTCTGCTTTTTTGAGATATTACTCTGCTTACATTAGCAAAATCCCTGCTGTCACAGCACCACTCATTCTTTCTAATACTGATTATTGCCCCTCCTTTTTTATCTCCTACTCTCTGTTCTGAATAAACCAGCTCTTGCCCACCAACAGCAGAGTGAATTTAAATGGGGAGGATGTGGGCTTTGTTCGCATTTTCAGCTCAAATAACCACAGTGAAGTTATTAGCTGGCTGTGAAAGGTTGGGGTTAGCTCTGTGCCGTGTGCTGGTTACCAGGGCTGTGCTCACTGCCTTCCCCCGGCCACTTGTGAGCACTAACTCACTTGTGAGCAGCACTGCCCTCAATCCATGCCCAATTCTCTGATTTAGCAGCGTTGGCAGTGGCTGAAGCTGCTCCTCTCTCTTACTGATCCAACACCTGCTGCCTCAGGGTGGGTTTCTTTTCCCCCAGCAATTCCCAGGCATTCCCAGGAATATCACCCTCCAGATAAATCTGTGGAGGTTCTCAATGCTTTTCAACTAGAATTCTTTGACCTTTGAGCAGAAGGTGTGGGTTGAAGCCCCGAGCTGTGAGGGAAAGGAATTGCAGGTTCCCTCTGGCTAATGGCTGCTGGAAGATGAATTTCCCTCTGTCAGTCATCAAAAAGCACTGAGCGAGACTCAAAGGCAAAAGGGATAAACAAAACCAACATCTGGATCTAATTACCCCGCGAAAGCAAGAAGAGTTAACAAAACAAACTGCACGGGAAGATCAGCTCTGCTGCTCTGCTGTCCTTGTTTGCCCCGCACAGAGGCCCTTTCCTGGCACCGGGGGATGGATGCTGCCTGTCTCCGGTGAGTGGAAAGTGCAGACGTGGCTTTTGGTCCCCCTGGACTCCTGTGAGCCATGTGGGGACCCCTGCAGCACCCAGGGGACAGGGGCCCCTCCAGCAAGAAGGCTCTGGAGGCGTTTTTGGCAGCTTGTCCTCCCTCCGGCAGCGCTTTGTTCTCCGCCGATTCCTCCGGAGAAGGAAGGTGTGGAACCCACAGGGATCGATTTTCCCCTCTCACTCCCCATCTTTGTCTCCCTTTCAGTCCAGAGAGAAGTGCAAGGCACTGCACACAGCTCCCAGATCCCAGATGTGTCCCCTGGGGAATCCAATTTTCCAATAAAACTCAATGCAGCACAGCCTGGGGGCTCGATGGAGAGAGAGGGCCATCGATGGGACAGGGGAGGAATGAAAGCTGCAAATCACCTCTACCTTGTGGCAAGAAATGCTCAGGGCTGAGGGGAAGGAGGGGTGAGCACTCTGCAAGGATTTGGGAAGGAAATGTCATCAAGCCACATTCACAGGCAAAATAAAAAAAAAAAAGAGAGAGAGAGAAAAGACTACTGAGCACTGCTGATGGCAGATGCTGGTTGAGCAGGATGCAAATTGCAATCAACCCCTTACAAAAATAACTGGAACAGACTTTGTCTTCTATTTGGAGAATTATCTTTTTGCATTTGCTGCCATCCTTTTTTTCTTTCTCCCCTCCTTCCTAGGAGATTTTTTTTTCAAATTTCTTTCCTTTTCAGGATGATCCATGCTTTCATAGGTCAATTAATAGACAAATGTAGGCAGAAGTGCAAGATTTGTCCACTCTTTATATGCACTAGAGAGTGAAAGAGTAAAAGAACCAAACCCATTTTCTTTCAGCACCTGACCTGACCCAATAAATGAATTTAGAAGCACTGACCAAGAATAAACAAATCCCCAACAGGTGGACATGGAAAGTGTAATGCTTCCAACAGAAAGGCAGAATTTGAACCTAAGGTCTCATTAATTTAAAAGGAGGAAAAAAGGAAGTCTTGACTTTAAATGCTTAAAACTCATCTTTTTATGCACAGAAATATCTGTAGTTTGCTGACTTGCTAAATGCATCTTGTTTCTTTCTCCCCCAGTATTAATTCAGAGGATGAACAGGCCTGTTAGACTTCTGATTTTAACTACTGAGCTCTGGTTTTAACTACTGAGCTATGGCCAGGCAAGACTTGTTCCATCAGATCTGCCTGGGAGTGCCCTGCTCAGTCTAAAGTTGCTTGTAAATTTGGCATCAAATTGGGCAAAGGAGATTAGTTTTTCTTCCAGAGGTAAGAGGACCTGGATTCTGTCAATGTTGTAAAATTTCATTTGGACATTTTCTTTTCAGAATGTTTCAGTTAGAAGCTTTAATTAGATTTGTAAAGCATGCTCCAAAAACCCTTTACAAAAACCCTTTACCCAAAACCACCCCCAAAAAATGACCTGCCCAGAACTTAAAAAAGCCAGTTTGACCTAACCCAGACTTTGCTGGGTAGGGCAGGTAATAAATCAGAAATCCCTTGCAGACTCTGTGAGCAGACAGGACCTGTTCACAGGTAGAGCACCATTTGGGGAGACTTTAAATCCTTTTTACTAAAATATTGGTGATGTCAGTGGATGGCAACCAATAGCAAATTATGCTGAGTGAAAGCAACTGTCTGGAGAGCAGGGCAGAGCAAAGGGAAACTGAAAATCCCATTCCCTCCCCAACTCCTGTCACACTGAGGCTTCCTGCCAGCCCCTGGACTCTCCATAATAAACTTGGGAATGTACAAAAATATATATTTTTGGGGTTCTATTTCTCCATTCCCTCTTTAATTACCTTGCTTAGATGGTGGGTTTTTACTGAGTTTTTCTATTTATCTGTGTTAAAAGCACAGACTGCCCTCACTCTAAATAGGAACCACGTGCCACGAAACTTCTTGGGCTTTCTAGGAAAGCTTCCTCCAACATGACTTCTAAATGAGCACCAAAATTTATTAAAAAAATGTTAGAGTTGTGTGTTTTCTCCTAATGGAATGAGCAGTTTGCTTGGGACTTGACAGTGGGTTGTGAATGCAGGAGGAATGACAGGCTGTACCCCCTGGTATTTGATTTTTGATATATTTGATATTTATACACAGCTTTCTACCTGCTCCTGGTGCCTCCTGCAGCATCCCAGGCTCCCAGCACTGTTGCAGTGTGTAATTTGCTTTATTCTGTGTAATTAGGTTTATTCTGTTTTTCCCCTGAATAGTTTGTCCCCAGTTGTCAATCCCCAATTCTCCTCCCCCGTTTCTAGTGTGTTCCCTGTCCATCCTGTTCCCCCCTCCCCTGAGCCCTTGTCTATCACTCAGCTGCCTCTCCCCTTCTCCCAGAAGGTTCCAGGGAGGGCGTCGAGTGGTTGGCGGAGGGCTGGGAGTCCCCTCCCTTATCTCTCCCCACTGGAGCCTTAGGATGCCTATCATCCCTGGATCCCCCACCCCCTGTTCCCCATTAGTGGGTGGCTGGGTCCTTCCCTGGGTTCCTCCCCCTGTTATAAGTTACTGTTTTCCCTAGTAAAGAAGTCTGTTGTTGGCTGTATCCCCTGAGCTGAGGAGCTCCTCGGAGCATCCAATAAACCTGGATTTATACCCCAACACCGGTCTGCCTCTGTCTCCTGCCATCGTCTGCAGCCTGTCAGCTGCTTGGGGGCCCTGGGAAAGGGCAAAAGAACCCCGAAGCGCCGCCTGGCACTCCTGAGCCAGTGACAGCTGGGAGCGCTGGGGGTGCTCCATTGCTGCTGCTGTGCCACCAGAGCTGGCCGGGGTGGACAGCTGGACGGAGTCCAGCGACAGGCACCACGACACAGCACATCTGGCAGGAGGTGCAGGGATCACCTTCCTGTCTGTGCAGTCATGGCAGGAGAAAACCCAAGTGCCTGGGCTGGCAGTTGGTGCCAAGTGGAAGCAGGGAGGGCCACTCCCAGATTAAACCCTGCAAACTTTATTTCTGTGAGCAATTCTGACTGGTGCAGAGCCTCACTTCATGCCTTGCTGCCTCAATCACAAAGTGAGCCTTTCTCTGGGCAACAAAGCAGCTCCAGAGAGAGGATTGAAGCAGAACTCCTGTGTCACAGAAGTCCTGAGAGCCCTCCCAGGAGGGGGATTGCAGCATCCCTTCCCTCCGCAGCCATTTTGGGGCATCCTTGGTGTTCCCTCTTGCAGCAGGGAATGGTTCCCCTCCTGGCTGCTGGCTGGGCTGTGCTTGTGCAGGGTTTGTTTCCAAATGGAGCTCACGCCGTGGAATTAAAGCCCAGCGTGTTTGGAATGTAGGGCAGGGTGGTAATTTAAAGGCGAGAAAAGGTCTGGAAAGCCTCTAAGGGAATATCAGAGAGGAGAAGTGGTTTCCATGACAACAAATCCACCAAAAATCTTTGCATTCATATTGATTCTAGTGATGGATGAGTCAATTTGGGGGCAGGGAAGGGGAGGGGAGGGGAAAAAAATTTAAAAAAAAAAAAAGGAGAAAATTATTTAACCCTGATGAAGAATGCAAAATAAATGATAGAAGTTTTACTTCCTGAAGTCCTTAAGTCAGACCACAGCTAGATGAGCCTGAATGCAAAGCCTGGCTTATTTCCCTGCAGTCTGGCCCACTCTGGAGGGGATTTTGTTAATTGTGCCCCCCAGCTGTGCTAGAAAGAGGAAAATTTGTTGCACAAAAGGGGGCTGAATGAAATTATGGGGGAGTTTTCTTCTCAGGGGGTGGCAGAACCCAGCACACAGAGGAGGGAGCAGGGCAGGGATGGGCTGGAGCAGCCTCAGGACACCTCTCTGCTCTGCTCTGCCCTGCTC